>JAUESE010000092.1:15833962-15845966 GCA_032274725.1 Malacoctenus triangulatus
GTGTGTGTGTGTGTGTGTGTGTGTGTGTGTGTGTGTGTGTGTGTGTGTGTGTGTGTGTGTGTGTGTGGTGGGGGGGGTCGCGCGCACGAGCACGAGCCTGACTCGTCGGTAAGGGCCACTTCGGATTTAAATGGCATTAATGGATCCTCGGCCCTATTCTTAGCCACAAATCTGTCTCAGCCTTCAGGCGTTGACAGGAGCCGTGTAGTGCGGCAGCAGCGTCGGAGCCTGCTTCGTGTCGAGCCTATGGAAGAAAAGAAACGAGTATATTTAGCTCGTCAGATAGGAAACGCGATGGAAACATGAGTCTCCACAGGACCGTGAATGGAGCGCAGGAAGCAGGCATCGATAACTGTTCCTCACAAAAGCTTCGCGGCTGCTAAATCTCCCTTTTCTTTGTTTTTGAGGGAGCCTTAAACCAGTTTTTGCCTTTTTTTTTTTTTTTCTAATTTCGCTGAAGATGTGGACGTAGTGAAAGAAAAGACCCAAGTTTGAGTGTGTTTTTTTTAATAGTATAAAAAAAGGAAAACGCGTGGAGGTTGCGTCATTGGCTCCGTGGACAAAGCCGAGCAGCCTCAGCCAGACTCCGCGTTCAAATCGGCAGATTTTCACTCAACTTGCGTCGCGCACATGTTCGCCGGTGCCTTTTTGTGCGCGACTGCGAACGCCTGCAGCGGCGTGGAGACTCGTTAACCCTGCCCCAAGAGGAAACCACTCCGTCAGGGGGGGAACCGGCGGAGGAGGGAAGGAGGAGGAGGAGGAGGAGGAGAGGGTGGCGGTCTGGGGAGAAACGCTGGAAAGATACGGTGTCGTGAAGAAGTGAGAGAGAGAGAGAGAGACAGATCTGCAAAGAAGCAACTCCTCCGTATTGTTCTGCAGCCGCCCGGACACGCGCACGCACGCACATCTTTCCCTCGCACACACTCGAAGCGTGGTGGGGCTTTTTTCTTTTTGTGAGTTTCTTTCGAGGTGCGACCGACAGCAGAAAACGCCGTCAATTCTGGATTTCTTAATCCGCTTCCTTTCGTCCAGGATGAGGTTTAAAAGAAACGGCTCCTATACGTTAAATAGGTAAGAGGACGCAGAAATGTGTGCATGCAACTTATCGGTGTGTGTGTGTCCGTGTGTGTGTCCGTGTGAAAGTGAGAGCTGAGGACTGCACGTTGACTCGCATCCTTGGCTCATAAATCACTTTGTCACTCTGCCTCTTTCCACTGAGGTCTAATAACACTTTATTAGCCCCTTTTTTATTGCTTTTGGCAATAAATATTCTATTTGCACTTCAGTGTTGTAACTTATGATGGTCCTACTTTTAAAATGTGAAAGATAAAAGCTATTTAAAGCTATTTTTGTGTATTAATTTTTGAGTCTTGTTTGGAGGATAAACTGTAGCAGCTCTGCATGTGGATCAAATCCAAGTTTGCGGTGGGTCAGGTTTAATGCCCGCGGGACGCTTGATGGGGGCTGATGGGAGATTGATGGGATCCTGTCAGGTCACTACATGGCTGCCCTTTCACCGCCGCGTCACCACGTGTAATCCAGCCTGTGTGGCGGGATCGGGAGAAACCTGTCCGTCCTGCTCTCTGGGGTTGGGCGCTCTCTTTTGTCCTTCCTCTCTTCCCTTTGGAAAGGAACGGCACATGTTCCTTTCTTTTCATTCCCTTCCACTCCTTTTTTTTTTTAAGTCGTTTTTCAACCTCATCTCCCTGCAGCTTGGTATGCGTTGGCCTGGGTGAATGATGTCTCGCTGCCTCCGTTCCCCTCCTAACCCACTTTCTGGTGACACCGTTGCAGCCACCTCCACTCACATCCCAGTGCTTTTAAACCCGGTCACGAGTCGGGTCTTTCCCCCCTCTCAGTGCGTCCTTCTTTGTCTCTTTCTCCCACCTCATTGTGTTCAACTGTTCAAGTCACAAGTTTCTGAGAAAAGCACCTTCTTTGTTTCCTTTTTTTTCTTCTCTAATTCGGACCAACGGTTCTCTGCGGCTGCCTCGCCGCTTTTTATCGTCGGTCTGCGTTTTGTGATAAGATTGGAAGGTTTGAGGAAGTTTCGCACACAGTAATCTTGGGTTTATTGTTGAAAGTGACAGCTGATTTAATGGCCGTTTAGTTTCCTCCACTCTGCCTTTGACTCTCCCCTTCCCCTTTTGCCTTGTTGCCGAGCACATGGCTTTCCGCTCCTCTTGCCACACACAAAAACCCACATCCTGACTCGCAGGTACTGAAACACAAAGGGAGCTGATGAGTGCCAAGCCCGCTCACTCCATCACATGGAGAAAAAATGCAAGAACGGAGTTGTTATCAGTCCGTCCACCCTCTTCCTCCCTTTATTCGTTTCCACTACGGCACACTTCCCATTGTGTGCGTTTTCGAACTACCCACCTCCGTGGTCGGTGCGTGCGTGTGAGGGAGTCATGTGCCATCCGTTGGTTACGCATCCGTGTGTGCAGGTGAGAGATGAGGTAATTACACAGCGAGCTGGAGCTCCTGGTGACGGACCGCTAGGGAGCAGCAGCAGCAGGAGGAGGAGGAGGAGGAGGAGGAGGTGGTGGAGGAATGACGTCATTGGATGGAGAAGAAGAGATCCGCTGCTGCAGTTCCTCTTTGTCGCCTCCAAATGAACAGCAGCAGCGAGGGGGGGGGGGGCGCACCGAGAGTTCAGGTCCTGCCGGCGTCTGAAGTTAGAAACGCCGAGAGCTTCCACCGGCTCGGGTTCCTCTCCGATCAGTCAGCCGTTTCAAAAGCTGCGTTGATGAGGAAATTAAGGCCCAACGGCCCCCCCCCCCCTCTCCCCCCCTCTGTCAGTCGTTACATAACGGCTGTCCTCTGAAGGTGACCGTCGCCTCTGTTATCTCGGGGTTTTTTTTTTTCCTCTGGCAGGCTGCAGTGATTTGTTTTCCCTCAGCAGCTGAGTGGAGTTGGCCTGTTTGACATTGAGCGTCAGCGGACTCGTCCGCTTTCGTCGAGGTCCGTTAATCCCGTGTTTGTTGTCCGTGGAGTTCGGCAGCGTCTGCAGTCTCTGAATGCATTGATCTGTGCACTGCAGTCCCTCCTCAAAAGTGTGTGTGTGAGAGTGTGTGTGTGTTTACCGGACTGTGTTTGGATCTGTGGGGAGGTAAATGGCAAAGAGCAAAAGAGAGTGATTGCTTTTATTTAATGATGCGGGGAGGAGAGGAAGCGTAACGAGGCCCATAACTCACTCTTTGTCCTTCACCTTATTTGCCCACACCATAAGTGAAGCACTCCGCAGTGATTGGCTCGCTTCCTGGGGGCTTGTCTCCGCAGCCGCCCCTCCCTTGCCGTACCTCTGCATCACTTCTGTGAATGAAGGGTCACGACTGTTACATACGAGGCTGTTTACATGTTGTCATGCGTGTTTACCCCCCGCCGCAGCTCTGGCAGGAGTCGACGGCGCTTGACCCGGGACGTTTAGTGACGCGTGAGTTGCACATTACCAGCAAGGCAAGAAAGCAGGAACAGTCTGTTAACTTGCTGCACCGATTAACTTTTCCCAGAGGTTTGAGGGAGACTCGGATTCAGCAGACAGGGCATGTTTGGTCTGTGCGTGATGGGTGGAGATAAGGATGTTTAGCTCTTGTTTAGGATGTATACAGATGGTTTCGATTGCCACCTCCCTGTTTGCCCCCCGTCTCTCTCTCCCCCTCTGTCCCTCACTCTCTCTCTATGTCCCTCTCCTTCTGCAGTCCACCCTGTACTGCCCAGCAGTCAGCAGTTTGTTTATGGGACTCTGTTTGCCAAGCTAATCTTCCCGCCTTTCAAGTGGGAGCCAGCAAGTGAGAGAGAGCAAGCGAGAGAGAGAGAGAGAGAGGGAGAAGAGCGAGAGCGAGCGGGAGAGAGGGAGGGATGTAGGTAGAGAGAGCGAGCGAGAGTGTGAAAGTGAGGCAGCTGAGTTGCAGTAGGTCGAAGGCAGAGAGGAAGAGAAGCATGCCCAGATAAGTGTGTGTGCTTTTGTGAATGATTTCTCCGCGCTGCGTGCGTCAGTCGGGTCCACCCGCGTCCAACTGCGAAGGAGCAGCCGTGTGATCACGCAGCGCGCTCGGACGGAGCTTTGGGGGGGGGGCTTCCATCCCACTGCACCTGTAGCCCAGCCTGCCGGAGAGGAGCGGGCGACATCGGGGAGCCGTTGTGAGGGGAAGGAAAAGAGAGGGTGCTGGAGGGTCGGAGCGTCACCACCTGGGCTCTGCTTCACTACCTGCTGGATGGGGGTTCTGGTGTGCTGCGACTGCTTCTTCTATAGGTAGTTCCTCCCGTTGACCTTTTCCCTCGTCTCGACTGCTGTTTGCTTGTTGACCTTCTGCTAACTTTCCTTCGACCGTCGTTTTCAGACTTGCAATAACTTCACCGTCTGACCTCTCCTCCCCTCTCGCCGCTCCTCCGCTCTCTCTCTCTCTCTCTCTGTGTTATTGTGCTGCGGTTCGGAGGAGACATTTGAGGACAGTGCTGCTGTAGCAGGCAGCGATTCTGCTGTAGTCAGACACATGGGGTGTCTTGAATTGTGGGAGGGGAAGAGGAGGAGCGGAGGAGGCAGGGAGCTGCGGACACGGGGACGGGGATGGCGCACAGCCAGCCTCCTATAGCTGACCGAGGAGGAGGAGGAGGAGGAGGAGGAGGAGGAGGAGCAGTGTGAGATCCTGCTTGTTAGAGGTTTTGTTTTGAGGATAAGTTAAGACTAGCTTGGAATGAAATGGAGCTCAGCCAAAAGAGGGCAGCTCGTCAGTCAAGCTTGCTCGAGTTTTGCCCCCCCCAGCCTCCTGTGTGCCCCTTTTGTTTAGACACTGTTCCCTGATTTAAAGAAAAAAAGGACATGGAGGTGTTTTTCCTTCTCCCTCGATCTTTGCTGTTTGCAGAGCATCAGATTTTACAGACTTTGCACTCACTTTAAACATTTACTTTCCGTTCGGTTCTCTTCTGAGAGGCCTGGCACAGCTGTCACATGTTCCAGTATGTTGGTTGAAAAGAAAAGAAAAAAAACTGAGTTTTTTGGCACCAGCATAGCTGTTTATTGTGCTTGAGAGAGAGGCTAAAATGATTTAGGTTCGGCTCTTTGGCTGCAAGGATCTGGTTCCCCTCTCTTGTGGTCGGGGGGGGTTTATCCAGTCTGAACGCGGCTCAACGTGCTGTAAAGAGTCTAAATTTAACTTTCTGGTCCTGGAGGGGCGTTTTGATGGCGAGGATAAAATTGTAGCTTTAGCATGGACGCGCACAGCACAGCTGGATTAGATTAAGGCTCGCTCTTATTCGGGACTTTGTTTACACTTCACTGCCGCTCTTAGTATGAAGAACAGCCCGCCGTTTATGTGTGTGTCGTGTAAATGTGAGGCTCCACATGTGCGAAGCGCGGCCGGCCTCGCTGAAGTACACACAGAAGCCTTGTGAAGGCAGGACTGGTGCCAGAGGTACTTTATGTTTATTTCTCCCCCAGCTGCAATCGAGGCAGGGGTGGGACCTGGACAGCGCACCGGCGTCTCATGGGCTCATTAAGCCAAAATGGGCCGTCACGTCTATTTTTAGCACCCTCCCCCCCTCCCTCGCCGCCCAAATCGGCCAATCGGAGGGCATTACGGTGATGTTATAGGCCTTAATTGATGTGTGTTTTTCGGAGGCACACCCATCCATCGGGTCCCCGTTGACCTCGGCTCAGGCCCGCCTGCCTTCGTCCCGTGGCCGCTGCTGGTTCAGCTTTCAACAGTAGCATTGTGTGGAGCAGAAAGTGGCTGCCAGCTCCGTGTCAAACGCCGTCGACTCTAATGTCCGTCATCCGGTTTTGAGCAGAGCAGCCGAGCAGTCTGACGTCAGAGCGAATAAAATCGAGTTGGGTCTGATTGTTTTTGTGCTGCAGTGACTTTTCCACAAAGGTGAGTCCAGGCAGACTCAAACGGCACTCAGCTCATTGCTGATTGTTTTCCTCCTTTGGCACAATGTCATAAAATGCATTAATGTAATAGGAACATTTAAGTGGTAATTGACATTTTTAACAGTTATTAGAGGCATTTAGTCTGATCACATTCATGAAACTTGCAGCACGTCTCATTTTGGTGATTTAGTACCGTACTTGTAGTTTTCAAAATAGGCTTTTTGGTTTTCTTGGAGAGAAAACGAGGACCTTTTTAAACAGTTTTTAATCCCCCGTTAACATTGAAACAGAGCACCTGCCTGCTTTACTGATTCATCCAAGAGCAGAATAATCTTTCTGGTCTTCATATTTTGTGACCTTGAATTAAATAGTTGGCAGTACAAATTGGCTCTGTACTGAATGTGTCAAATGTACGACTACTGTTTTGATCTGGTGTTTGGTAAATACATAAACAGAGCCGATATAGCAGGGTTAAAGTCTAAGCTATACAGTGTATGGACAGATAGACATGACTGGTTCAGGGCTGAAGTAGGCTTCAGAGTGGCTGTTAGTGTAGCATCAGTCAGTATGCAACAGAAACGTGTTCCAGATGGACTTTAAGCCTTGCGACAGCTTACGTTATCTCCATGTATGTTCATTGTCACGTGTACACTCATTTCCACACATCGGCACAACACACACAGACTCACGGGATCAATTTTCCAGGACCTCCTCCTGCACAAGACTCCCGAGGCAGCGGTGGGAGTTGAATCTCGGGTCAAGTTTTTCGTTCGGCCTGTGAAGCCCGTCTGGATTTTACAGTCTGTCCATCGGTCCTTCTGTCCTCGTCCTTCATGATGAGAGGTTAAGACTATTACATCCGCTCGGTTCTGTAGTTTAATGTTTCCTCAAGATTTCTTGCTGTTGACATGTTGCTGGAAAGCTGCCTTGCTCACACTTGCATGTGCCTGCAGCAGGTCGCTGGTTAAACTTTATACTGTGCTCAACAAAAGCTTTTGCGCGTATTATCATTCTTGATGTGTCCTTCGCAGACCAGGCCGTCCTGGCTGCCATGTGCGTCTCATTAGTCTATCTCTGCTGCTTCCACCGAGCTGAGACCTGCAGCTCAACATTAAAGAGACGCACGCTGACGAACCCGGCGCTCCTTCCCCCTGAACCAGCAGGCCCCCCCCCTCTTCTTCCCGAGGCCGCTCGTCACACTGACGCGCCAGAATTGACGCGTGCCAAAGTGCTCAAGTCCCTCAGTAAAGTTCGGTCAGAAAGAATAACTTAGCGATGACTTATTGCGTAGAATTCTTATGAAACCAGCATCTATTTAAAGCTCTGCCTCAAGGAATTGGATGTCATTATGTCCTGTGGTGGCTGCAGTGTGCAGTGCAGCTGATTTGTCATTCTGGCTGCAGAAGAGCAGAAAAACGCTTGGACATGAAACTAAACTGCAAGATCAGCTATTAAACCCCAAAAGATTGATGATCCGTTTAAGTTTATTTAAAGGTAAAGAAAAAGAAACTTGTAATAGCTTTTACAAAACGCTCATACTGCATCATCACTTCTTTTTTTTGTATTAACCTGTAACTTTTTTGCACACTGCTCCACCCAAACGAAGCCAGCGTGCAGTTTAAAGTCGACCAGCAGAGTTCAGCAAAGCTGGTTTCTTAAGTTTCGCATCGTCAAGCTCACGCCGTCACTCAGCTCCGTCTCCATTTGGATGACATTTTCCTTACATCGACCGGATACTTCAAGTGTTTTTTAACTTGCTAACACTGACTTGCTGAGTATTTTGAGCTTTGAAGAAACACGACAGTTCAGGTCAACACCAAACTCGACGTTTACTCATAGAAGTCTTATTGTTTTCCGGTGATGAGGCCATAACTTGAAATCTTCTCTTGTGAAATCATTTCCTCCTTGAGATTTCTGGAGATGCTTTGAGCTGTGTGACTGAAGTTTTTAGTGCACGAGCATTCACAGCAGCTTTTATAAGGAAACGCACCCATTTCAAAATGCAAAAGTTGTGGAAATCAGCAATATTTGTGACATCAGGTCCTCAAAACGCTTCCAGTGAGAACTTTTTTCTGTTTTATGTTGTTAAACTATGAAGCTTTTGGATAAAATGTGTCTATCAGTTTTGATTGTGCATGCAGGTACGTCATCAAGACAGTTCTCAAGAAGAGTATTGGCTGAGCAGAGAGAAACCACGTCAGAGATGTTTGAGTTTACTCAGCATCTGCTGCAAACACTGAAGGGCCGCTCAGCGCACATGTTTCGAGTCGTGCCCCCCCCCACGGTCTTGCTTGACTTTACCGTCTGTCCTTCTCTACTTTCACCTGCCCCGGAGTCACTGCAGAGGGCAGACCTCACACACGAGGCCAGTTGCGTAACAGAGACACTGTGTGTGTGCGCGCGTGTTTTCAAGAGCGGCCTCATTCTGCTGGCTCAGGAGGAGGCGAAAGAGATGGCCTTGCACTAACCTCACCTCCGCATTTAGATCCTCCCAGTCAGCACATGCGTCGTCAGGCCCACGGTGAAATAAAAGAGCGTCACAGCTCATTGTCGATGAGACAGTTCAGCTTGATGAAGTCGGTTCGCATCTTTTGTGTTCCACTCTGCGTTGCTGAAAATGTCTTATCTGTGCTGCACAGCTGAGTGGAGGTTGTCTCCGTGTGGCACCAGGTGCCCTGCAGGCAGGGAGAAAACATGTTACAGCTGCACGCTGGCCCGATTGGCACCTGTTAATAGTTTCATTGTTTGTCTGGTTGAAGGTTTTGTCAGGTGGCAGGAAAACGGTTTGACAGATTTCACCACCGAGGTGGCGGTGGAAGTGGGTGATAAGCGGCGGCGCTGCAGCTCGCCGCGGCGTCTCCCTTCAGCCTCTGGGACACGAGGGGCCCGTTTGGAAGAGAGCGAGGAAGCGCCTGGGCGCCTCACTTCCTGTTTATCGAGCTTGTCCCAGGCAAGGGTGAGAGGGAGGGGGGAGGGGGGAGGGGGGGAAGGGTGCTCTGGTGCCGCCTAATTAAACAGAGAAGATGGTGGCGAGTAGGTACGACTTCCTGATTTGCTCCCCGTCCCAAAGCTCCGACGCAGTTGCCGACATAGTTGTGTAATTGGCTGTGTGCTGCAGTGCTCCTGGAAGCTGTGCCCTCGTCATTTGTTTCAATTATCTACCATCTGACATGGCGCTGTTGCTGAGGAGACTGAGGAGGAAGACTGAAAAAAAGCCAAAGCAGGGAAGGTTATAAGAAGCCTCGAGGAAAAGCAGCTGGTTTTTGTTTTTTTTTCCTCCTCAAAGTGCCGATTGTCATTTTTCACACACTGAAAAGTGCAGCTGGATCTCACTTGCGTCACGTTCGGAGTCGTGAGCTGCGCACACACGCTGAACTCGGGACTATATTTAATCAGAGAATGGCGGTGGTGAAACAGAGGCTGTGCAGCGGGCCAGGATGCTGCAGAGTGCTGACTGCAGCATGTTCTGAGGCAGTATTCCCAACATTTATTACCATCACTCTGAGAACTTGGAGGCTGCCGGCCAATCGGGGGACTAACCTCGAATACCCTTTTGTACCGCTGGAGTTCTCCTGCTGCTGCCTGCCAGCGATGAGGCCAAACTACATTTTTTGGATAAAATAATTGCCGGTTTAATGAGAAATCACAGTAGAATTCAACTTCTAATAGGCCCTTCCATTAGAATGTGCATCCAATATAGTTTGGTTGTAGTTAACATGTCACACTGAAGAATTTTACATCTGAAGATTGATTTTAGTTTAATTACTATGAAGCTGAGGAAAGTCAGACTGAGAAGGTTACCTGTCAAGGCACTTGTGGCGCTTAACTTACAAAATAAAAGCTCCTCTTTCAAACCTAAAGCACAGTGAAGGTTTGCACTGGTTCCACTTGTAAGCTACATTCTGACCTTGTCTTTTTTGTTGCGATTTGATAACCCCAATTCGTCCTGGTTCTATTTGTTCTCGTGTGAAAGTCGCACCGGAAAAATGCCCACAATTGCGCGAACACTTCAAAGCACCTTCCTCCCTCTTTGAGTCGGTTCAAAGAGGTGACGAAGTGCAGCCTGAGTGGGATCCAGACCCCATGAGTCACATTTAGGTGACAAACAGGATGTCGATCCACGTTGCCGTTGCATCATTCTATCACGTCGTGTTGTGTGTTTATCTGTTATTGAATCTTCCGTGTTGTCGGCGTGTTTTTGACACTCCAGCCACTCCCATCCTCCACCGGGAGAGTTGAAGTCACCACAACTCCGCTCACAGCCAATCAGAGGCTTGTTTACACCTGTTTCCCGTGATAGGGAGGTCTACAGAGACACTGAAATACACATACTCAGCTTCACCGTGTTAAGAGCCGATGAGCTCATCGCCTCATAACAGGATCAGATTATATTGGTCTCTCCGCAGCTCATCTGTTCAGGATCCGTGGAGAGCGGAGGAAGATGCGGTCATCGGCACTCGTCGGTCAGGCGAGGGACACAAGTGTCTGTGCTCTCTCTGCTCTGCCGACCTCCATTGATTTGACCTCTCCTGTGTCTCCTTTCTGTCCGGCTCTCTTTTATTTCGCCGTTCTCACACCGGCAGCAGGTGCCTCCGCCCACTTCCTCCTCTTCCTCATTGACAAACCATCTGTGGATGTCAGGCTCGCATTGTGTTGGATACCATATGTGTTGAGGATGTTTCTTATTGAGGGGAATGAAACGTCCCGACTCGTTGTGGATTTATTAGTTGTGTTCCTTTGTGTGTCCCGGTGGTTTCTTTTGTCTCTCAGTGAGCCAACGGGAGATGTACTGTAATATTTCCTCGCTGACAAAGGGCTGTGGTTTCACTGTCATCTCTGAAAGCCCCCCCGCCCCCAAGGAGCAGAGCTGGGGTTGTTTGGTCCAGGAATTTACATAACATTTACTGCCTTCTTTCTCCTTTGTTTTCGAGCCGTCCCCCTCCTCACTCCGCCCATTCGTCTCATCTGTTGTTGCGTTTCTCCACGCAACACCTCATCGCACTTCTCTGCGTCTGCACTCTCGCAAGGCTTTGTTTTTCCCCCTGATTACCTTCCTGAGCCTGATTCTCTCTGACGTCCCGACATGATTATCTGTCATAGCTAAAAGTCATCCCGTAGAAACCAAGTCGTCGTCTCTGCTCGTGTGTGTGTGTGAGAGGTTCAGCCTGTTGTTTGGTGGCGTTGTTGTCATGGGTGGATGTTTGTGAGGTTCAAACACGCCCGCCTTCCTTCCAGGTATCCTCCGCAGAGAGATCAGACTTCCTTTCTGGGCGGGAGAGCAGTTACACAAACACGTTGTTGCATTAACGTCGTCTGTACAACCTCTAAGCCGATTACAGGTGAAAGAGTCTCACTCCGACACGGTCGTCCTACGAGGGGGACGACGGCCTCGCTCGTGATCTCCGCCCGCGTTTTGGTCACCGTCGGACCTCTGTCGCCCGCTTGCCTCTCTTCACCTCCGTGCGTGATTCCGGGCGGGACCGCTTCCTCCACCTTCATCACTCTCCCAGTTAATCAAAAGCACACAATGGAGCGGCGTTTCCTCCGCTATCAGATGGAGCAGGAATCTCGTCTAGTCATCAGGGAGGTGCATTTTGTTTTGGTCCTTTTCTTCTTTGCGCCTGTCTGAATTTTTGGAGCAAAGGAACAATCTTGAATAAAGGGGAAGTTTATATTTTTGTCGCTGATTGTTTAGAATTACATCCACAAATAATAACCGATGCAGTAGAAAAGAATAGGCTATTGAGTGGTGTTTTATTTTGGTTGAAGCTGAATAAAAAACATTCACTCTGATTGTAGCATTCGTTCTCAAGCACCTTGTGAACTCAGCGTAAATTTTTTAAATGCATCACTCAGAGAGAGTGTGTGTGTGTGTGTGTGTGTGTGTGTGTGTGTGTGTGTGTGTGTGTGTGCGCGCGTGTGCGCGTGCGTGCGCGTGTGTGTGTTGGAGAGGTACTGACTGTACTGTTCTCTGAAGTCCGTCCTTGTTCTCTCTCTTTGACCGAGCTGCTGCTGTCTTGATAAGCAGCTGCCTGATTCCTTAGAGAGACCATCTCTCTCTCTCGCTCTCTCTCTCTCTCTCTCTCTCTCTCTCTCTCTCTCTCTCTCTCTCTCTCTCTCTCTCTCTCT
>JAUESE010000092.1:15908926-15919578 GCA_032274725.1 Malacoctenus triangulatus
GTGTGTGTGTGTGTGTGTGTGTGTGTGTGTGTGTGTGTGTGTGTGTGTGTGTGTGTGTGTGTGTGTGTGAGGAGCTGCCACAGTGGATTAACCACAGACTTTGTGAGGCTGTGAAGCAGCGATTCAGAGGAGCAGGAGGAGGTGGAAGGAGGCTTTTACTTTGAAAAAAAGACATTTTTTAATGAACTTTTTGGTTCCTCTTCCTGTTTATGGCCCGTGAGTGTCAGCCACACTCCTTACCTCAAAATAACTACTTCTTAAAATGGCCACATTAGTATGTTTTTCAAAATAAAAGCCTCCATCTCGACTCAAAAGCACCTTAACTCCATAGGAATACCAGCTAATAAAGCAAAGGGAGCGGTTACAGATGTGATTTCTGCCCCTGGCCCCCCTCCACCTTAGATCCGGCCCTGCTCAGCTTCATATACGCGTTTCAGGACTTTCTCATAAGCAGCTCTTCATCCTGCGGCTCTGCACCAATAAACTCCGCCTCCTCGCTCCGTGTTTGCTCGCTTTCCGGCGGCCTCGCCTCCCAAAACAGCCTCAGACCCGAAGTGGCGAGTGAAGTCCCGTCCGTCAGCCGTCGCTCAGACGCCTTAAAAGGAGCAAAAACTGGAGCCAAAAACTGGAGCCGAGTGGACTCAGATGGAGCGTTAGCATTAGCACGCCGTCCCACCGATAACCGGTGTAGCCGGTCGGGCGGTTATGTAACGGCAGGCGCCGCTTACAGTGTGCGGTTTCATCATGTTTCATCATTAATTGCGCGCCGTGACGCCGCTCTTACTTCAACCTGGCAGCCTCGCCGCTCTGGTTAAATTAAAAAAAATTGCCGAGCAACTCCAGCATTTCGCTCGACATTTCAGGAGCCACTGAAAAAAACGGGGAGTGTAATTTTCAGAGCTGGAGGAGCGAGAAAATGACTTTGATTTCAGATTATTCTAGAGTGGAACATGTACGTTCATGATGATAGAGAGCGGTTTTTCAACGACTGGTGGGCTTCAGAACTGAAATTACTGTCATTGTGCGACGCACATAAATTGAACCAGCACATAAACCTGCACACGGATCTCTGAGAGACTGCAGTTTTAAAGCGACGGACCATTTCTTTGTATGATTCTGACTGTTAAAGAAATGAACAAATTTCACATCAGAACACAAAGGTTTGATTTACAAAAGCCACACGCTGAGGGAGGGGGCGGGTCAAGGCTTTGGTTCAGTAACACAGAAACTCAACCTCAATGCAGCATAATAGCTGTTCTCATCAATAAATCCCGACTCCAGTGTCATTTAACTTGATTTAAGCTCTCATTACTGTGATTTTGAGGCACCAGAAATCCAGTGTTGACCTGAAACCAGCATTTTTGCACGTTAAAAATCCTGTTAGACTGAAATTATGTTGATTCGAAGTCATTTGAGCTTTCCTGAATAAATCAGTCAAGCTGCCCTTTAAGCAGAATTTATCAGTTAGAATAAAAAATGGTTTGATTACATTGATATTTACATCAACACTGAGCAAAAAGAGCAAAGAGATATCATGTCAGATATGAATGATTGAGTCAATTATTCCTTGTGTTATCACCCTCCATCCCACCAAATTGCATGTTCGTACGTATTGAGTCATTCTTTTAACCGACATACAGGCAAAACAAACCAACCAGCCAACAACAAACAGGGCTGAACACACAACCTCCTTGGTGGAGGTGATAAAGGTTTGCTGGAAGCCTCAGCAAAGACATCACAGCAGGAGAAGCACGAGACTGCGTAGCCGTCTCGGATCGCCGGGCGGCTTTGAAGCTTCGCTGATGCGTCTTATCGAGGCGCGTCGTGGTGAAGGTGGAGCACAATAGATTCATTCAGAGTTTGGAGCAGACGGCTGAGCACAGACAGTGAATACTAATGCTGCTGATGCTCCCGAGGTACAAGCAGTCCTGCAGTGCCACTGACAGAAGACCCACACTCAGTTTGCATGAAAACGCCACCGTTTCCTCTGTTATTCAAGCATTTCAATACTTTACCTCTTATTGCTGAATTCTTACAGACTATTTTCTTTACAGTTCGTCGTGGAAAGATCAAACGCTGGAGCACAGCTGATCTGCATGATCAGACACTTCAAAGTGTCATTTGAGCTGGTTATTTATATTCTTCTTTTCAGAAATCTTTCATGCAAGAGCTCGACACATCCTGTCACGTTTCCTCTTATACGATAAGACAGCGTTTTGCTCTGAACACAACATGTCATTGAGTAAACTAAAAGAGTTGTAATTGATTGTGAGTTTTACACACAGGAACACGAACCAGAGCTGCATAATTTGAACAGAAGAGGAAAGAATATGCTGCATTCACTTCTCAATGAATAATGATTTCTATCTTCCTCGCAGCTCGTCATCATTAAACCATTGTTCTGCTGTCTGCGACTCAGAATACACGATTGTGTCTTTATCTCCGAATTATCTCCAGTTCTCTAAACAACTCTCCCGTCTCTTTCTACATCGACATAAAACTCCCAGCTGCCATTGTGTCTCTTTCACAGTTTACAGTGTTATTTCTTGTCACTATTTAAAGGCTTTCAAAGCATCTCTGCAAACTGGCACCAAGTGTCAACAAACGAGTACGATGCAGCACTCTGCAAACACACGCTGGCTGTGACGCTCAGCCATAAAAGCAAATATATCGGTTCAAACACGTTTCGCTGAGTCTCTGTTCGACCTCGGGGGTTTTCTGAGGCTGAATATTCATGATGCACAGCACTGGCTGTTTTCAGTCTAAATTTCTCCTGAGGACATAATGAGATCTGAACGTCCACAGTGATTACACGGTATTGCATGTCATGAATCACATAATCCTCTAACAGGACGGGCCTTCAAAGCAGGAGGGTCAGAAGTGCTGTGCAATCAAATGGAGGCATTCGCAGAGCATTTATTCCCATTAGAGGCTGCAGCTGACACCTGACACTCAGACCGCAGCCTTCAGACCTGCACGTATAATAATGTATTTCCCATACCATGAAATTGGAGGGTTTCCCACGTACTACGAGTCCAGTGGGATCAAATGAAAACAAGCAACAAGCAAAAACAAACAGAGGACATGAAACTACAGTTTTAATGGCGTTTAACACATCAGGGTGCAGAGAAAGCAGCTCAGCTATAAAAACAGGAATATAACAGCACAGCGGAAGCAACAAAACTACAAAACCATAAAAAAAGCGACCCTCTGCCAAGCGTTGTAACAGTGTGAAACCTAATTTATGGCTCTGTGTTGAGGGATTAGAGACGTAGCTCTGGAGCCTCGGTGCTCTGACTTCATAACAGGGTGCAGAGATAATTCACTGGAAACCACTTCGACTGAGACCTTAAGCTCTCTGTTGTTTCTGTGACAAGGTTGTGAAGCTGGCTAACGACATCAGAGCGTCAGCGTGCAGCTTTGGGCCTTTTTGTTTCTGGGGGAAGTGATCTAGAGTCCTTCTGTGGGCTCCAAATCTTATAAAGGAAAGTCCAAGAAGACTGGTGTGCAACAAGATGGAGCCACATCACTGTGCTATGGAAGGCGCATCGCAGCACTCGCGCTGCTGCGTGGAAACATGTTCTGACTGAAGTTCCACTTCACCATCAGTCCACACTGACATATCAATCATATCCGCCTCAAATTTTAATTCTGCTAGTTCCTCTTTTTCTTCTTTGTGTGTCCATTTTCATGGGCAGCTTTCTGTGCTCATGTGCCACCTACAGGCCGAGCTTATGTACTGCATTCGGAAAATGGCTATTGTTTGTGTCCTTCAAAGGCGCATGTAGTTTTCCAGGAGCATCGTAATGAGCCGTGTGAATTTAAAACAGAATTTTATTAGTTTGTGGGAAGTTTTTTCTTCGCATCTTTGAATCAACAGCTTTCTCGCTCTCTGGAGCCAAAATGTGAGCCGCAAACTTTCCTTCTTCAGTTGACATCAGGTCACAAAAAGAAACCCAGTGACGACAGCAGCTGCTTTTTTTTTTTTAATCATTTACCTGCATGAATCTTTTTGTTGCATAAGAGCAGAGGCAGAAGCAGCCCACACAGGAACACGGAGTCAGAAGAACAATGTCAAGCTGCTGTTTGAAACGCAATCAAAGGATGACGCAGCCGCAGATGTGCGACACGTCAGCCTCCGCTTCGCTCCCCGAGCGCTCGGGGAGCGGACCGACAGAGCGCCGCGTGCGAACATCCATCTCACCTGCACTGGCATGGCCCACAAGTTAGGACAGAGGAAGAAGAACCACATCAGCTGGTTGGTATCTATGGCAACCAGGTTGCAGATCTGAGCCACGGTCAGCTCGCCCATGGACATGTTGGAGGTGCACAGACGCATGATCTTGTTGTAGATTTTTGTCTGAACAGAAAAACAAAATAGAGAATCAGGCAGATGAACGAATATAGCTTGAAGATGACAAACATACAATTAAATAACATAAATGATGATAAAAGAATGAAGATAATACAGATCATAAGAGCAAATTGTCAGTTTATCTGGTCCATTATGTGTGTCTTAATCTGCAGTTTCATTGAAACAGCACAATGTGTGAGAAGAGGTCAGATCCTCTTTAAAACAGACAATAAAAACCTAATTATCGCTAACAATCCAGATAAAATGGGACCTAATTCGGTTTAATTGCTCGGCAGGTGTACCTGTATGGCCCCTCGCAGGTTGATGCCTGTTTCAATGGCCACATAATACGAAGCCTGGAGGAAGGTCCTTTGCAGCAGCAGGGCGAAGAAGAGCAGCACGGCCAACACGTACGCATTCTCCAGAAACTCCTTGGAGGAGATGAAATAGATACCCAGCAGCCTCATCTGTGAACACAGGCAGGCGGGGGGAGGGGAAGGGGAGGGGACAGGGGGGAGGGGGGGAGAGATAGAGAATAAAATGACTGGCTTATCATTGTTAGTCAGAAAATGGGGTCGATAACCCGGCTGAACCCTCCAGGATTTGATTTGACTCGAGGAGTTTCTGTCGATGAATTTCAAATGCTGTCTCACTTGGTCTCACTGCTCGTCGCTTCAGAGTCGGAGGCTTCCCAGCCTTCATTGGAAATGCATCGTTTCCGTGAGGTTTCGCATTGTCAGTGAGGATCAATTAGAGTAAAAATGAAGTGGAGCGTTCAACTGATACGCTGGGGTGAAACCAACAGCGAACAAGGAGTCGCTGGAGCGGAGGGAAACTCGATCTCCCTCAAGAAATAATTGACTGTGTATCAGGTCGGCGCTCATTGTGAGGGATCACAAACTGTTGTCTCAAAATGAGTCACAACGAATCTTCTAAAATCAACTGCTTTCTCTCACATCTGCATTCTTCTCTGTGGTTAACAGAAACAATCCTCCAGTAGAATCAAAACGCCTCTTCGTTACAAAACGTCCTATTTTTACGCCCTTACATCGTTTCCATCTGAACTGCGTCACTGTTGGGAAGATTCACTGCGAGCGCCTCACGATTCTTTGATCTGTTCTCAGATTAAGCTCCAGCTTTCAACTGCACCACTTGAACGTGACTTCCAAACAAATGAATGAAGAGTTTTTATAGAAGTAGGTCTGAGTGTGTGAGTGTGTGTGTGTACGTGTGTGTGTTTCTGCATGGGGCCTGTGTGGAATCTAAGAAAGCCAGACAGCTCCAGCAATAATAAGTGTCGTAAATATTTGATGAGGCCTAAATTAGAGCTCCACCAGGCAGGTGAACTGGAGCTAGATGGCCTCATAAACGTCGCACCAAAACTGTAAAATGTGACCTTGAAGAGATAAAATGAATCCACGTGACACTTCGGTCACGTCCAAGGATTGAATTTCCAAGTCTGTGTTACTGGATCATCCTGTAAATGTATAAATGTTTATGATTTCTGTTCCAGAAACCTGCAGTCAAGATTTGCAGAAAGGAGCGCTGATGCTGAAAGTGCTTGTTTGATTATCAGCAAGTAGATAAAGCAAAAAGAATGACTGGTTAATTCACCAAATATTTTTTATTATTCTATGAAATTGTGCCCAAAAATATCAGGGATAATCTAAACAACATTCGGCATCACAATGAATCGTTCTGCTGTTCTGCATGTTTGTCCAGGATCATGAGTTTATTTCTCTAGATTGTAAAGTTTTTAAAATGTCTTTCATCAGAGATAAAAATGTTCATGAGTGAAAAACACACAGCTCTTTACGTTACTAAAGCACAGACTGGTCCTGCCTTTGTTTCGCCTTTGGGTCTCTCACCGGTTGCTGAATGGTGCGATTGTCTTTGCTGATGTGGTGGACGATGCCGGAGATGCAGAGCGGCCCGGCGAAGCCCAGCAGGTCGGCCAGGAAGCGGAAGGTGATGCTGAGGATGAGAGGTCTGCCGAAGGCTTTCCTCAAGGCCTGCCAGATCCACTTGGGGCCCTGGGGTGCCGTGCCCTGAGGCCTCTGAGCAGAGATAAACAGGAGGGGGGTCAGCGGGGGGAAAAAAACATCAGCAAACTGGAACCAGCCAAACTCTGATGTTTGGAGTCAGCTGATGTGAGGGAGCCGGAGAAAACAGTTTTGATCTTCTCATCCTGTTTAGATAAATAGAAATCCAGATTAGAATCATTAATCTTCATTAGGCAGTGAGACATTCACAATATTCAATTGCTCTAATAGCTGTTTGTGACGATCGGAGTAAATTGGACGTGTATGTCTGTGGAGAACAGAGCAGCAGCACTCTGCAGCTGTAAACTGGCAGCACGACAGAAAGGCGAAGAGAATCTAGGTTAGATTATAAAAGCCTCCTCACACAGCAAAACGTGTTAACTGCTTGATCAGAAAGCTGAATCAACACCATCGGCTCACAGGAGTCAGTTCACCAGTGCCACAGAAACCTTCGAAACGAGGTCAGGTTCGGAGCTCGCATCACCCACTCTGCTGCGGGTGCTGATGTGGTGATTAACCACAAATTTCACAGCGCGAGTCGAGCCTGTCGACACGTAGAACTGCTCAGATAGTGAAGACGCTGCTCGAACCTCCAAACAGCAAATAGAAACAAATCCTGATGTGAGACAGAAAACTGAAGCAGCGATTGTTAAATTTATCAATGAGGTTGGAGGTAAACAAAGTTCCCAAGGAAAACGACAGCTTGTTGGAGGGAGCCAGTGAGCAACGATCAGAGGGAAACATCTGGACTGTCACGGCGCAATAAACAGTCCCACAGCGTTCTCAGCGTGTGCGTCTGAGCCGGCTGACTCATTCTCAGCACTGTGAGAACAGACGTGACCATCGTCATGTGTCTCTCCGTCTGAGCCCGCGTCGGACATCATGTGTCACTGTGAGCATCGCACGAGCTCGCACACACACAAACACACGAACCCTTTCCTCGCTACCTTGGGTTCAAACAGCTACCAGGGAGGAGGTTTCCATTCTCACACACTGCCGAGTGGAACTCGCTTCCCATGAAGTGCAGTGCTTTCACCCCCGCAGGGGTCGGGATGTCGCCTCGTTCACAGTCGAATGGGAATGACCCGGCGCCTCCGGGTCCTCCTCCGAGTGCCCCGACGCCGCCGCCGCCGCCACCACCCGTCCCCACCGCTCCGCAGGGATCCGTCTGTCTCTCTAATCCCTCGCTCCTGCAGGAAGGAAGTGGGGTTGCGTTCACACCGGACGCACACGCAGCAGTGACGAATCTGCGCGACCTTCTAAACACTGGAAAACAGCGACCCTGAAGGAGAGGCCCTTCACCTCGGACCGCTGACACGTGCACCGAAAGTGAGAGAGGGGACGGCAGAAGTAACGAGGAGACATCCTCAGTTTGAACTGAGAGGCAGAAAGAGGATCATGTGAAGGAAAGAAGGAGACGACTGTGAAGTCTCGACACAGCTTTGCATCGATAAAGAAACTGCAAATCAACTCGTGCGTCGATTTACCAAGAAAAAA
The DNA here is from genome assembly GCA_032274725.1 of Malacoctenus triangulatus. Classification (NCBI taxonomy): domain Eukaryota; kingdom Metazoa; phylum Chordata; class Actinopteri; order Blenniiformes; family Labrisomidae; genus Malacoctenus; species Malacoctenus triangulatus. Next base: position 15,916,820 of record JAUESE010000092.1, read on the forward strand.
AGTGGCGCTGGAAAACTCAAACTCTTCAACTATTCAGACTTTGGGACATTTTATGACAACGAAAGTACAGAAGGACGTGACTCTGCAACCATTGGACAGATGTTCTCGTCCAAACTGACTTGCACCCAAAGGAAACCCGCAAAATCACAAAGCAGCCATCCATAAAACCAAAACAGAGAGCCAGCCAGAAACTTCGGTCTATATAAGGCAACGCGACGACGTCACTGTGTCAGTTTGTTTTGGCACAGTCACAAAAATACAGGAGGAAAATACCCAGAAGGCCGAAGAATCCCGACAATGATGCAACTTAACATAACTCCTCTCAGACTCTTGCAAACCTAAAGTGACCATGAGGCTCAATCATCATCAAAATAACATCAAAAGGGAAATTTACTCAAAGAAATCGGGTTTTAGGGACAACTTTCTGATAATTAATAAAAGTGTTCAACAGCAGCAGAAGGAATGCATGTGTATACAGTGCGTGTGTTTGTGGCAGTACAGCATTTCAGTGTTTACACTACATAAAGTAATCAAACTATGACGTCTGACTGAAGTTTACTGGTCCCACTTCAACCGAGGCTGAATCATCACGCGAAGAACTCTGTTTTATGAGGGTGACTATTTAAAAAAGTAAGCAAGGATTCCCAGATCGCTCCATCACATGACGGACTGACGTCGACCAACAGAAGACTCAGAAACAATAAAAATAAACCACACAGGACGATTCTGAACATTTTAGCCTTAAAGAAGGCTGAGATGAAGCCGAATGAAGGCCATAAGGAGCTGGACGGGCGTCGCCCTGAGCCCTTATGTAAACACTTTAAACCTTATTTGTGTGTCTGAGGGGACGATCCAAGTTGATCCCTTGATGATAATCATCGAATCCAAAATGAGGCCGCAGTTTTCAGCTCTTTTTCTAATCTGGTTTGCCCAAGAAGGCTTGATGAAAACAACCCCCGAGGACTGTTAATAGGCAAACACTTGGTGGAGAGGGGAAATGATTTAGGATCATCACAAACTCCCATTTCACTCCACTCATCATATCGTGTTACTTTGTTTTTCCATCTGCACATTACAAATGATTATTTAAACAGCTACACTTACAACAGGAGGAGAGTGACATTACAGATTTGTATCAAATAATCATTACAGAGAGGAAAAGGGGAAAAAAAATCTAACAAACAAACAAATAAAACCTCCGGTTGGTTGATTCTCTGATACAAACGTGTTTCACAAACTCTCCACAGAAATCTGCCACCAACCTTCTGCTCCTCGAAGGCCTTGCGCAGTTTAATGTAGTTGGTGAGCGCTCGCATCGCAATGGGCAGCTTGCCGATGACCTTGAGGTCGATGGGGCGGCGGTGAGCGGACGTGATGAAGGTGTTCATCCACCAGTAGGTGGCTTTGGACAGCAGGTTGACGAACGGCTGCAGGAAGCGCACGCCGAGGTCCTGCAGGTCCTCGGGGGGCTTCACCTCCGTCGGGTTGGCGAAACACACGTAGCGCTGCAGCGAAGGCGAGAAGCGAGACGAGCCCCTGATTAGGCCCTCAACACAACAGCAACATCAACTCAACTCTGCAGGTAATTATTACCATTTTACACAGAATGCTTCAGAAAGCTGCAGCATAATGAACATGTCGGTGGAGCACACACTGATTACTCTGGCTAATTGTAGCTGCTGTGGCGTCGATTGTCTTCAGTAATTGCAGGTTGTCTGACATCGCTATGGCAATGACTGAAACTTTGCGCAGCAGAATGGGATTTTTCAAACTTAAAATTGAAAGATTAGCAGCAAAAAGTGGATAATGTCGAAAACTTACTTTATAATTATTCTGCATAAATCCAAAGGCAGCAGTTTGTTTGTTTTTTTACAGTTTTTAAAAACATTGATGGTAGATGGCTCATACCAGAAAACAAACCTGAGGATACACATAAGCATCTGTCTTTTACAAATTCATGTTCACCTTCTCAACAATTAGAGGTAATTTGTGGCAACGGCGGTGAATCAAAACCAGGCCATTAGTGGATTATTAAAGTGCTTTAAACCAGGTAATCACTTGATTGAATTCTGCATCGGATATAATTGCTTCTGATGTTAATGCAAGGACATTCAGGTCCTCATTTCTAACAAACAACTTGAGGCTGCAGCAGGCTGGGTGCAGGGCATGCTGGGAAAATCACTTGCTTTGCAGCTCACCCAGGGGAGCTGGATGGAGTAACAGATGTGCACTCAGAGCAGAGGTTAACAAAGGAAAACACACTCCAACCGAGGCGAGGAAAAGACAGAAGTATCAACTGAGATGTTCAGTTCAGTGAGGAGTTTGCATGTTCTCTCTGAGCCGTTGGGTGCTTCAGCTCCCCCCCCCCCCCCCAAGCCAAAAAAACAGGTCTACTGAATCAATTAGTCCCTCTAATCTGTCCTCTAAAGTCAGTGTGTGAGTCTATGACATACTGGCAACTTGCCCACAATGTATCCTTCATTTTTACGCAGTGATAAAACTAAAATCATTTTAAGGATCCAGTTAATCACATTTCAGTGAGTTGTTTGTTCTCCTTTGAGCCACTCTCGATTTGGATCTCAGCCCAGGCGAAAGTGTCACGAAGCTCAGAGGATGTGCCCTTTATCTCGGAGTAATACACTTTTTTTTGGTATTTGACTTTGACTTATTTTTTCTCTTAGCTTGGCCTTTTGGTCAGACAGTTTCGGTCGTGGTTCCCTCTGGACGCTGGAGAAACAACATCTGTCTGGCAGGCAGTG
>JAUESE010000092.1:16044610-16060465 GCA_032274725.1 Malacoctenus triangulatus
TTTCGATCAAAGCGCGGCGTTCTGTGTCGGCGTGAGAGCGAGAGAGAGAGAGAGAGAGAGAGAGAGAGAGAGAGAGAGAGAGAGAGAGAGAGAGAGGGGGAGAGCTCATAATTTGCAGGCTTTCTCTCTCTGGCTGCCTGCCCGGATAAGGACCATAAAGAATCAACCGCGGGATAATGAGCGCAGATGACACACCTGCAGCTGGAGGAGCAACGCCAAGGACGCCTCGCAACCTCCTTTGCTCCCTCGTCTCATTATGACCAAGGAATGGTTAAGGCTGCTGATTACAGATGGGCATTGGGACAGAGCAGGAGGAGGAGGAGGAGGAGGAGGAGGAAGGGGGGGTGTTTATATGATGGAGCTGGTTTGACTGACACAACATTGGTGCTGGAAGGTCAAGAGGGTGCTTATCAAAAATATCGCTGCAAGCAGGTTCAACAATGGGCCGGTGACCTGTGGTTGTTAACCCGAGCAATGAAGCCGTAATATTCATCTGTCTCCAGTTTTTAATAGAAGAGCGCGGTGAAAATAGACGTCAGTTTGCTTTTTTGCTTTCCCCTTTCTTTTAAAACTCAGCTATTTCACAGCAGGCGGCAAAGAAAATAATTAGGACAAATCATGCGTCTGCTGACTTTGAGTTAGGAAACAATATTACTCGCCATATTATGTGGCTCCTTATTGATCCCTGCAGGAAAACTCGTTGTCTCTCGCCGCTGCTTGGCAGGCAGGCGTGGATGAGAGCGCGGCAGACGGAGACGACTCGGGCGCTGACTTTAAACCTCTCAGCTTGAGGCTGCTCTTCCTCCTCATTCCGCTAACAAGCCTCCGTCTTCACACAGTTTTAGGTCCATCACACCACTCGCTTTATTACACTGGAATCAAACGACCTAATGAAACGTTTTTCTCACAACCGCGGAGTCAGTCTCCCCTCGTTCTTTGTTACCCCCCCCCCCACACACACACATGCAAATTATGCCACGGTCCGTCGCTATGTGGTTCGCTTCGACATCTCAACCTCCTCCAACGCGCGCTGATGCAAGCGCAGCTCAGTGTTACTTATAGAACGGAGGGAGAAAATAAGTGAGCATCTCCAAACAACTTTTCTTTTTTTTTTTTCCTCTCTGGTTCTCTAAAAGCAGCAGGATGGGGGAGGTCAGAGAGCAGCACTCCATAGAAGAAGCTGCGGTTGTGAGAGGAAAAAAAAACAGCTCGCCTCCTCCCCGTAGGAACCATTTACACCAGAAAAAAAAAGTTCCACTCCAGCTTTTACCAACACGGGTGAGACACGTCTCCATTTCACCATGTGAACCCATGCATCTGCTCTGACCTCTGCACGTCCGTATCGTATGAACAGCCAACAGAAAAAGTAGCCAACAGAAAAAGTCCGAGCAGCGGTGCTAATAAGAGATCAGAGAGCGTTGTGTCACTGTATGAGAGACAAAAACTCGTTAGGACTCTTGTCGGCGCCACGTGAGACGACTTTTCTACATTTGAACACAGAAATCAATAAATCCAGTAAAACGCGACTGAACAGCGATAATCTAACCTGCAGCGTGCACCACGTTAGTCCAATTAACTGTCATTTGAGTTGATTAATCTTATCAGGAGTTTGCACCAAAGTAAGAAAAATATGCATCAAAGAATGTTGACTCTAAATCGCCTGTCGGTGTGGATTTGTGTGTGATTGTGTGTCTGTGTTAACTCCTGGATGTGCTGACCAGTCCAGGCTGAACCTTCACCCACAATGGTGAAGCTTTATAGAAGATGAATGAATGAATTGTTAAATCATTAATCACAATGAACTCAGAAGTAGGAAATTGTTACATTATGTAAATGTCGAACTCTTTGCTCGTTCGTTTCATCGTTGAAAAGCTGCACATCAGATCTCCTTTCAAGCTAACGTGGTGCAGAGAGCGCGCCTCGCGTGTGCCCAACACTGAAGTATTAAACCAGACATCAGGTTTAGGGTGAGTTCACACTTGTCACGTTGGGTCAGACTGCATTGAACCCCGGTGCGACTGCTGCATTGGCGCAGTCTTTTTATATAAGTGCGACCGCCGCCACCCGACGTCCAGCGAACAAGTGGATCGTCTTTGAAAATGGGGTCTCGGTTCTCCTGCAGACGAGTTCGGCTGCAGTTTGATTGAGATTTGATTGAAGCCTGAAAGCAGCGAACTTTAACGAGACCGAACGCGGGGAGAAATGGGGCCGTAGTGTGGCTGCTGCACCACTGATGGTGCACACTGAGTCATTTGCGCTGCACTTTCAACACCGTTTCACAATTTCGAGGCTGCTGATGAGTTTTCAAGCAATGGATTTATCACTGCATGAAATCAGCCGCACTTTATGTTTCTAGTTAAGCCTGCTTATAGGACGATATTGTGAAGTATCTCATGTATCGACTGTCTGAAATGATGTGTTTTATTCATCTATTTTCCAACAGTCAGTGTATTTATGTTTGCAGGTCTTTCCCTTTTTTCACACTAAAGCCTCAGGTTCACATTTTACAAGATCCTTCTTCTTTTTTTTTCTTTACAAAGAGCCGTTGTTAATATCTTTTAATTTTAAGGGTACAAGAAGTCCAGCATTCAACCAACAATAAGTTATGATAATGCAAAGCCTGTAAGTTTGGGGGTTTCACTTTCAATGCACGAGTTGACTGAACTGGTGGTGAAGTCGACATAATTGCTTTGCAGTGGAGAATTATTTATTATTTATACGCAGCCCGTGGTGAGAAATCGTGGCTAAAATGCTCATACAAGGAAAACAAAAACATGACAAATGTTCAGTTGGTGTTGCGGAAAAGGCAATTAGCCATAGATGGGAAATGGATACGAAAAAAATGAAAGTAGTTTGTCAAGATTTATGTAGATTACATCAATGGAGGCGCAGTTCATCAGTGCAGGAGTGAGGAACCACTGGAGTAGACGAAGCGTCTGCTGTTTGGTATCTCCTAAGATCTCCTCATATTTGTTTCCTGTATTGATATGACCTGAATTTGTCAGCCCAGTTAAGGAGACAGAAAGGGCTTGTCGGTATTGAGCGCAGAAGAAATGGGTAATTAGCTGACGGCTGACTCAGGCCACTCGCAGCTTTGTGTGTCAGGGTGGGGATGGAAAAACCGATGAAGCACATCTCCTCGGGTGTCATAAAGCTTTGCTTTATGGCCAGTTTGTGTAGCCTTGCAGATTAAGTTCAAAGAAAGACGGCCGCTCTTTTCTTCATGCATCTTAAATCCTGTTTCTTCTCAGCTGGATCTGTAGATCAATTCTTTGGGCCGTGCTGAGATATCCCTGGTGTCAGCAGCTATAGGGCAGCCACAGGAGGGATGGGGAGGTCTGGGTGTCTAAAAATACATTATTAAAGGGACAATTTCACCTCAGATTTAATAGTACTCACGGAGCAGTGTGGCATTTCCACTCAAATTGCGTACTTCCTTTCACTGTGGAGTGGCTTTCTTCTGCAGAACAAGCATTAAAGCTCATAGCTCTCAGCAGGCTCCAGTCGCAGCCTCCGTAGGAAAATTGCAATGTTCTCATTTAAAAGGAAGAGAAATCAGAGTCAGTCAGTGGTTTGTATGATTCATGCAATGAGTTCCTCCTCATAAAGTACTTCCAGCATTTATCTCATGAGAGCAGCTCGGCATGGGAATAAATGGGCTGCCGTTTGGAGACGGTAAGCTTTCCTTTCCTTGTTTAAGACACAAAGAGCAATTTCAGATGGAGAAGCTGCAGCTGTCCAATCTCCAGCCCAAACTCGCTGCGCACAGATCCCAGCATTATTCTTATCAGGTGAAGAGCGAAACTAAGACGTCGCATTAAGATTTTTTTTTCATGAATCAAAGAACATATCTGTTCCTACAAACACATCAGTAGGACTGAAGTTTGGCTGAGTGACAAACTCCACACAGAGGGATTACAAGATAAAAAAAAAAAAAAGGAGACAAATTTGCTCCGTTTTTCTGTTTTGCAGCTGGGAGGCACTTATCCACGATCCATTCAGGATTATAGGGGGAAAGAAAATCACATCAAACAAACGTGGTTGCAAGAAGATTTCAGCAGTGTGGAAGATACGTGTTACTTACATATGAATAATTTATTTTAAAAGCTCTAAAAAATGTATAAACGGTAAAGTTACACTGACCAAAACAGTCCAGTACACAACATTTGTACACTAGCATTGCAACACTTGATCAGTATCTACAAAAACAAAATTCTCATCTTATCAATATTTCGAAATCAGAGCTGTTTACAGCAGCAAATATTTGAAACTGCATCGTGTGATTAATTATTATTCCTCCTCGCAAAATACATCGGAGACACTTGGAAAGCAAATTTACTGTATTTTTCTCTCAATCTTCTCCAAGTTGTAGGATTTGCGGTACGCTTCTGTTGTGCGTTTAATGATGAAAGCGAACTGTTTCACCATCTCGTTTTGAGTTTTATGACGACATCGAGGCTTGAAGCGCTGACACGAGTTCACTTTGAAAAAAGTTTGTGGGTCACTCAAAATACGTGTGAACTAACAACCGCTGCAGGTCTCAGAGGAAGTCTCACAGCTAAAGATTCATACATGAGCTCATGTTTTAGTGGTTCAACGGTGACACCAGGTCACTGATGGAGGTTCAGTGACACAGACCAGCTCATCAGGCAGACTGCGCCACTGTTCTTCGGGTGACTCAATACACCACCTTGTGGTACAAACCTGTAATGCACCATCAAGGCTCCAAACACACAGGGGGTAAACATGCTGAGAAGTTTCTTGACATTGTGTTCGGAGAATTTTGTATTTGCATATGAATAAATGAAAAACTCTGCATTTTATATTTCAGGCCTACAGGTGGCGCTGTGACATGTCACAATGCAGGCGCTGATATAAACAGCCAAGTGAGCAATCTGGTTAAAAAGTGGGACTTTTGGCATCTTTGTGTGTTTTTTCAATGTCCACACAGTTTTGTCTCATTTGTAGCTTATTTTTCAGAACGAAAATACATTTTTTGATGTTGTTAAATTAAATAAATAATCTCTTAATCATCACGTGTAATTTTAATGGGACTTGAGGTAAAACCTTCCACTCTGCTGTGACACTTTGACTCTCATGCAACCTTTTACCATTTTAACATCAGTAAGTTCAGTGTCTCGCTTTACACAGCAAGAGATGCAAAACATACGACAATACTGACTTTATTTGGAGTCTGACCACTTCATCTTACACGCTTTAAGTTTGGCACTTTAAATTATCGGTAACAAAACTGCTTGAATTGAAAATACAAAGTGATAATCAATAACTTTAGATGCTGCAATATAAGATGAAATACATTCAGTTTTTTCAGCGTTTTGACGGACAGAAGACACAGAATAAATAAATAAATAAATAAAATAAAATAAAATAAAATAAAATAAAATAAAATTTAAATAAATAAATAAATAAATAAATAAATAAATAAATAAATAAATAAATGAATGAGCTTGGGGAAAAAAATCTGTAATAACCTCCATCATGTGACGGGCTGAAATGTCCTGTGTTCCACTAAACTGTGCGACAGGTTTCGTAGGTCCGCCGCCGACTGCACCTGCTTGTATCCCAGTAGAGCCAAAGTGTCGTTACACAAACTCTGGATGGTCCTGACGATGTCGAAGCCGAGGCGGAGCCGCCAGCCCTCCGCCGTGGCCCTGGAGTCCCTGCTGGTGGAGTATCTGTAGTTCCACTCGGACGGAGACGAAACGTTGCTGTTGGTGTTCCTGGCGATCCACGTGCTCACCCGCTCCTCCATCTCCAGTCCCACGAACCGGTAAATCTCCGCCGCCTTCTCCTTCGGCCTGAACGCCAGGTCCTCGTAGCGCACCAGCAGGTAGCGCCCGCGCAGCCACGCCGGCCTCCGCAGGCCCGTCTCCGCCGAGGCGGCCATGTCCTTGCAGGTGCTGGTGATCTGCGTCAGGTCCACATAGCGCGGCTGGCGTCCCGTGGCGTTCCATATTTTCCACGCCCGAAACTGGTCGGCGAACGCCATCATGCGCGAGGCCAGAATGGCCCTGGGGTCCCTCACCAGGTGGACGATTTTAAGGTCCAGGCGAGGATCCTCCGTCAAAGTACGCAGGTCCCCGACCTCAGGCACCCGGACGGTCTTTATGGCCACGTGTCCCCTGGACAGACAAGACATGGAGGCCAGAGTCAGGTTCAGGGACCCGCACTTCTTCGGACACCAGGCCTCGTCGGGGGGATCGGAGCCCGCCGCGTCCGCTCCTTCGATGCACACGGGCGGCGAGCAGAGGGCGTGGCTGGAGCTGCGTCGGAAGAAGGAGCTGGTGACGTGGTCCTGCGGCTCGGGACGGATGTAGTTCTCCATGAAGTGCAGGTCGCAGGCGTACAGGTTGAGCAGCAGGTCCCTGTACGCGCCCAGCAGCGCCCGGCGGTCCAGGGTGCGGCGCAGCCGGCTGCTGGAGTTGGTGAAGGCCTGCTGGACGTGGTAGAGCGGCTCGAACACGTAGAAGATCCCCGGGTGCTGGTTGAGGAGCTGCCCGGTGAAGGAGGAGCCGCTGCGCGTGGTGGCGAACAGCAGGATGTGCTTCCGAGGCGACTCGATCGGCACCCAGCTGTCATCACACAAGGCTCTCCACCTGGAGTCTTCACACCACAAGCAAAAACAGCTCATTTGTAACATTATGATGTCTAATAGAAGTAACTAAGTACTGAAGGATTTTAGTTACTTGTGTTGGAATTCTGTCCTTCTTTCAACTTTTACCAAGAATTCCTGCGTGTTCGTTAGTTGGATTAAAGCGGAGTCATTAATCAATTCAAAAAGTGAGTATTTTACTTCACCAATCAAAGAACAATCTTACGATCAGAATTGAATGTGCAGTTGCAGAGCTCTTGGTCAAATTCTCCCTGTCAATCAGACATCAAGCGCGTTTCATGATCAGCTGAGAAAGAGACGCCTAACTCTCCCTATCTCTGTTCTCTTATCCTCCTGGTCTCTGGTCAGGTTCCATCATCTCATCTCTTTCCAGTCACACGATTGGCTCCTTCAAAGATGTCCCCAGCACTCAATCACTCCTGCCTATCTCCAGGAAGTGCTGTGGGGGTGGCAGCTGTGATCTGCCCCTCTGGCAAGACTGTTTGTTTATTAACTGAAACAGGAGATGACCGCCACCTGGAACTTTTTAATAAGAGGTCAGGACGCAAAGAACTGAGGGATGGGGGAGGTAACAATGATCAATAGACTTCCCCAGTTTAGATATTAACTCGGGAGGGGTGGGGGGTTTGAGCGTCCTGAGTTAATTTCTTCACTGGGGGGAAGTCTGTTGATTATTGTTACTTCCCCCATCCCTCAGTTCTTTGTGTTCTGACCTCTTCCTAAAGTTCCAGGAACTGGTGATTTCCTGTTCCAGATAATAAACAAACAGTCTTGCCAGAGGGACAGATCACAGCTGTACCCCCACAGCAGTTTAGGACACTTCCTGGAGATGGACAAGGAGTGATCGAGTGCTGGGGACACCTGTGAAGGAGCCAATCATGTGTCTGGAAACTGGACCTGCGATGATTCGAAAATGCCCCTGCCAATGAGCGATGAGATGATGGAACCGGACCAGGGATCAAGGGGGATAAGAAGACGGAGCGAGGGACAGTGAGGCGTCTTTTCTCAGCTGAGCACAAGACACGCTTGATGTCTGATTGACAGGGAGAATTTGACCCAGAGCTCTGCAACTGCACATTTTCTTCTTGTAAGATTATTCTTTAATTGATGTTTTAAATTACTCTTTCTATTTGAAATTGACTAATGACTCAGTTTCAATCCAATTAACGAACGTGCAGGAATTCTAGGTAAAAAAGTTGAAAGAAGGACAGAATTCCAGCAGTACAAATCTTTTGTTATTGTTCAAGTAGGTAGTTTTGTATCTGTACTCTACTTGAGTACCTTTTTCTCTCATAACGTTTGACATTTACTACACTCAAACACGAATAATTTTCCTTTCCTATTATGATATTGGTAAAAGTTACTATTACTTGAGTCAGAGTGGGCAAAGTGGATAAACTTCCTTCTTTTTCACAATAAAAGTTTTCATTGTAACCTTTCTTTCACCCAAGTCTAAGTACATAAATAAAGTTAGTCTTCGTACTTCTGGCAGCTTACGTTGATACCTGGTGGATCTGTTTTAAAAACCCTTTTTCTAAAAACAAACTTTTCTTTTGTGTAACTTTGCTTTGAAAAGAGAAATTTCTCATTGCTCTGTCAATAAAAACCACAGTTAGTTTTATTTTGTCTAATCGTTCGTCCAGGAGAACTTCTAATTTAGTCATAAGTAATTTAGGGAGTAAACATGCATGAGTAAGTTGCTTGTCTGCTGCTACCGAGGGGGCTTTATGAAATGGCGGATCTCTAAATATAGCCCAAGTAGCTAACGTGTAATTACTGCTGATGAGGAGTTGATTGCAAAGGGGGGGGTGTTACTTTTGTAAACAGGGGCTCATGGCAGCTACATCCGCACTGAGAGATAGGATTAATGGAGATAAATTGGAGGATAATTGTAAAACGGATCACGCGTATTTCATTTCTCTTTCCTCTTTACTTAAAGGGAATTCCCTCGTTTAATGATCTGCTTCTCCTCTTCCTCGCGCGTCAGCGGCCGTGATGCTGCAGCCTGATTCTCGATGCCGTTTCTGACTTTAGCGAGCGTCCCTGCGTGAGGCTCTCTTCCAAAAAAAAGGGCTGAAATATAAATAATGTCATCAATCACGTATCGGCTGCGGGTATCTTCCTGCTGGTGCTTCACAACCGAATTCTGTCACGCGTCCAAGTTATTTATGTTATTTCTGCATTAAGTGTGAGTATGACGCCGTGCCAGAAACCCTCCACACGTTTTGAAATCAAGGATGTGAAACGAGAAGGATTGGCGGTGGAGTCAGTACCTCTGAAGTGTCTGCTTTGGCAGCGGTAGACTCCCTGACAGGGCCCAGACAGCGAGTCCCTCAGGGTGCGGATGGCCGTGTACTGGACCCCCAGAGACGCGCACACCAGCAGCAGCACCGTCTTCCACGAGCACTCCATCCTGGCCCCTCCTCTGGCTCTACATCCTCCACGCTGGCAGGGATGCACACAAACACATTTCCTTTCAATGCTTTTGCCTCTTCAGCTTCATACATGTGCAGCTTTCATGTTGTCACGGCAGCAGGTTTTTTTGTTTTTTTTCCTCATGGCCTCCAAAGCAGCTCCAGCCGGGGCAGCTGGGATGGTTGCTCAAGGGTGCTTTGGCAGTGAGGCAGAGGTGTTACATCCTGCTCTCCTTTCACAACACTGAAATCTAATGAACGTGTTATCATCCAGCTTGTCAGAAAGCCTGACGACAATCAGAACAATAGCGTGTCTCAGAGTAGGAAGACGCAGAGGACATCAATAAGTGTGGACATCCACCACTCACTCCAACTTCACACGTTCACCAGTTTCAGTTTTCATCAATTGTGGGTGATTTTAAGGGCTTTTACATTTTTCACCTGAAACTGAGACCTGGTTTATTTTTGATGCTTCAAAACTTAAGAGGGAATTTTCCAGGAAGCTCGTTATTGTGCTGGAGCTCAGTGCAAATGTAGGCAGGGGGCAGATCCAGAGACTTAATAAAAGGGGGGGGGCCACAGGGGAACCAAGAGTTAAAGTTTGGGGTGATAAAAAAGTGTATAAAATTAAGGCTGCCACTGACATCACAATCTATCACTTTATAATAGTGGGCTTCATTTAATAGTACAGTTAAATCAAAGGTACTAGGCTGAGTTCACTGACTTTACCACTAACACAGGTTTGACTTGTTTGACTGTTTTGTGGTCGCAGCTTCTCTCTCCATGATGTTCAACCTCACTTACAGCCAGTGACCACCGGCACATCAATCAGTTTATTGCCAACGAGGGAATTCTGCTCCTGTTTAAATTGATTCTGTTGTGTATCTTCTGTGTTGATGAAGGAAATCTCTGCCGTCACAGCCTTGTAATTTCATCGAGCGTTTATTTCAAGTATAATGTCGAAGCGAGTTGTCCAGACAGAACTCGGAGAAAGAGCAGCCGATATCTTTCTAAATCAAAGTTTTTCTGTTCATCAGTTAATTCAGGTCGCTGGCTCGGCCCACTAACTCGGCCCTCCTGCCTTCTCCAAACCAGTCCTTGTTCCGAGCGAGAGCTTCGAGTGTGAGAAAGCAGACGTTTCTCATGAACAAACTGTCTCGAGCAACGACGAATGTATATCTTGTTCTATCTTGGGCCTGAACTCTCTGACGAGGTAGTAAATCTCACAGTTCCTGTTATGAACTTTCTCAGACACTACATTTTACCGTTCCTGTTTGTCACACTCCAAGAAGAGACGCCACAATTCATTCTTCACCTGGAGACAGTCATCGTTTCTGCGGTTTTATCCCAACTGGATCATTAGTTTTCCTTTTTTCTAAATGTGTTGTAGTATAATAATTGAGTGGTCTCAATGTGGATGATGACCCGAGTACCACAACAGTCACTGATCAGGAAGGAAGCTTTACTCTGTTACTTTGTGTTACTAATACAACAGGTGAGGTGCCGAGATGAACTGTTGTGTTTTTTATATAATTTTCTTGAGGTTCCTTTTCTCCTTCTTCCCAGGAGGTTTCTTTTTTAAATTTGCACTTGTTGAGCTGCGATCAGTGAGAAGCGAGTGCGTCGTATCTCAAGTGATTCAACTCGCGATGATCGATGTTCATGCATCACTCGAAATGCATCGGAGGACGTGTCGCGAACCGCCACGCAGCGGATAAATGAGCAATCAGTGCATCAATGTTTTCAGCCACTAACCACAACGCACAGCACCTTCAAGATGACCGCACAAAAAAAGGAGGCAAAAGGCAACAAAGAAATGCTTTACAATTCATGAGATCGACACGACTACTCTGTCCGTGCAATAAATGTGAAACAACAGCCTGTTTTTGTTCAGATCGTAAACTGAGCGAGACGTCGGGGAGGGAAAAAGTCACTTTAACCTTTCGGCTCTAAACTTTAGCTAACTGGCTGTCTTTTGTAGTTTGAAGAGTATTTACCGAAATGTCACAGTGTTCCCGAAATGCACACATGCAGTGTTTCATTTCAGAATACATTTTTTTTTTATCTTCGCAGGGAGGGAAAACAGACAGCACCTTTTACCATTTCCAACATAAGTAGCTTATATGCTTTGAATAAACAGTTTAAAGGTTCAGGATTTGTTTCCTTCAGCGTACCAGATTTGTTCAGCGGCAGAAAAAGGAAAAAAAGCAGCACTCAAAAGGTCAGGCGCTCTGTCGAGAAATGGCAGCGGTGATGTCCCCGTCTGCAGTACTTCCACTATTTGGGGGTATACAGTGTACACTGTTGCATAATTGTGTTTCTTTTTTGCTTCCCCCTCTTCTGGGTAATTAAGGCTCTAAGCCCAGTCGAGAGCGTACATACTGTGATAAATATAGCTGTCTTCACATAGATGAGCGCAGAAGTTTCCTTTGTACACTTCTGAGTTCTTTGCCACTGGGCATGAAGGAGCAGGGGGAGATGTGATTTTCCAAATGGATTTCGAAAAAAAAAAAAAAGGAGGAGGAGGAGGAGGAGGAGGAGGAGAAAAAAAGAGGTGCTGCCATCCATTTGTCCCTATGCACCACGCTGATGGGAGGTAATCACGCCAGATCCCTGGGCACAAACTGACTCTCCATCACTCAGAGTGGCTGCGTGGAGGCAATCATCATCTAAACCACAGGTAAATATACATCATATTACTGACAGAAATAAATATCGGCTTCCTGTTTGCTCCCTCACCCCTCCTTCCTGTCACTCCGTCTCCCTCTCTCCAGTCTGCCTCTTGTTCATTAATGATGTTTATGTGTCCCTGGCAGACTCATATCCTCAGGAATGTATCACACAGAGCTTTTGATGTTCCATTAATCACAAACAGCGCCAAACCAAAGACATTTACTCTGTGGGTGAGGCGGGGGGGGGAAGCGAGATCGAGCTTACATCATGAGCCATTCTGTTTGAATGCAGCTAAAAACAGCGAACGCACAGTGAACTCATCGGGGGAGAAAAAACTTTGTTTCTTCGACCGGTGCTCGCACACACGGATGACAGAAACAGGGATGCGGCACGCTTGTTTCGGAGCAACTTTAAAGCCGCGTCTCCGTCTGCTGAAGGACGAGGGAGGAAGAGAAAACGAAGTGTAACGACGGAAACTTTGACCGGGCTCGTTACCATCGCCGGCGCCCGCTCTCCACGTGCACCGCACCGCCGGCTGACCGCGGCTCGTCGTGCGTGCTTTCGTTTTCCTCTCCACTCATGATCGGGGCGCTGAGCTCCTCTGCTGCGCACCCTGCCGCCCCTCTGGAGAATGAAGACAGATGCTTCGGCGGCTTAGAGCAATTTGATTTGCAAGTCCTCCCTTTTTCTCCCTGGCTTAGAGCTCCTCCTGCAACAGGACTCACACCAGGAATAATAGACACTGTCAACAGCTGGAAGGGGAGCGCGGGCTTCAGATGGTCCCAGCCTTTGTATCCCCTCATACAATAACGGTGCTTACAAGGGATAAAAGCCTCAGGGACGGGATCAAGCAAAGATTACACTGCGTGGCGCTCGATGCTCTGGCAGGTTCGAGTTGTAAATTCAGTCAGAGGAGGCTTTGCTGCTGTGGAGATAAAACAAGGAGCAGCAAAACTGTCGCCTTTCGGCGTGAAGGAGGGAGAAGAAAGCTAATTGGCCGAGTGTAAAATAAAGGCAACAAATGAGGTTAGAAGTTAGCGATGAGGACGGGGCCGAGGCATTTGGGACGCGAGTGATTGAGGGATGTGACAGTGCCAAAGATTTTTCTATTAAGGCACCTCAGTGTGTTTGCAGATCCTCGGAGGGAGGCTGTTTATTGGCAGAGCCCAATGATCAATCCTGGGAAAAAAACAGAGAGCAGCACAAGCAACACCAGGAGGAGTTTCGAGCCTTCAATCGGCGCCTGACGATCTCCTCCTCTCGGTTCTAACTACCTTTCTGCTTCTTGCTTTTCTTTTCGTTGCTTGAAACCAGAACCATACCCACACGCACACGCGCACACACACAGACACACACAAACACTCAAAGCCACGGGCAGAGAAGAGGGCAGAACGCTGCGGTGCTCAGCGGAGCTGCATCTGACCCCCGGGCTACACAGGAGCTCCTGTGATAGGAGGAGAGATGAATCTTGTCCGTGATTCCTCAAGCACACAGACACACACACACAAAAAGGCACCGAGCGGAGAGAGGGACCGAAAAAGAAGAATGAAAAGGGTCAAGGCTTTATGTGCTCTGTGGGAATTTGTTTTAAATTATTCTGACGAGTTGCTCTTGACTTGTGCTCCCGTCAAAGCCAGGCAGAGCGAAGTTAGGAACTGCCTGGTGAGTAAATCTCATGAAAAAAAAGGTAAATTCACCAAATAAATCATGCAAAGTTGATGATCCAATAAATCAATGAGGATTAAACGAAAATAATCTCAACAGCATCTTCAGAGAAACCCTGAAAAATGAGTTAAAAAGTTCAAGAATAAAGCCAGTTAGGATTGACGGGAAGCTTTTATCAGAGATAATATCAGAAGATGAAAGGCTTTTTTTGGGGGGGAAATCATTCCCGCTAATTTGCTTCAAAATAAAAGTCCACGGGGAGTTACATTTAACCCAGCATGAAACAAAGTAAGACAAGGTCACTAAAAACTCACGGCGGAGTCGCTCTCACACACTTTAAGTCTTTCAAAATTACAGATTACATTTTAGACTTGGTGTTATCTCCCTGACATCGTCCCTGTTGTATAATCTACTCTCTACGCGCTCTTTGGTCGCCACTCTCCGTGCGTAAAAACAAACAGCTGAGACAAGAATCGGGATACGTTTCCTTACCATCAACCTTCCCCATCAGCCAGGATTACCGCTCCGGTCCCGCTCGCTGCATTTGGAAAAGTGTTCGTGTGTGTATGTGTGAGTGTGTGTGCGTGTGTGTGAGCGAAAGAGCGAGAGAGAGAGAGAGAGAGAGCGAGAGAGCGATAGAAGGAGGCGGAGTGATCGAGCGCTGCTGCCGGTGTCCACAGCCGGAGTGAATTCAGCGCTGGAGATGCGCCATGGATGGAGAGCGAGCCGGATGCAGGTCTCGCCCCTCCAGAGACCCTCCAGTCTACTGGAGCCGAGTGTCTAGATTGGATGCGAGATTGCCTCCCTGTGCGTTACGCCGTGATGCCGCAGGGTACGTTTCATTACGTCTCGGAAACGCACGCAATCCAGAGAGGCAGTAAACCTACAAAGTGAGATGCAACTGACTCCAGCTGATATGTGACGGCGCTCCGGTGGCCGTTGGTAATTTAACGGGCTTACGGGCATAAAAAGGAGCAGACAGTCCCGATATTTCACGGGCTCCATCAGCTCCAGTCAGCCGTCAGCCATCACTTCTCCAGAGTGTCATTGCTCCGTGTGTGCCGCTCTCACTACAGGGGGACCCTCACTCCATCTCCACCCTTAAATGGAGCACTCGGCTCTCATGCACACCAACGCTCCTCTCCCGTGAGATCACACTGACACAATGACCTCCATTTTTTCTCATTCCGGTGAGGATGACTCCTATCATCATCTGGTGTGATGCGGGGCCCCTCCTCGCGCCGTCGCCGGCCCCCCCCCGGGCGAGGAAGGATGGGTACCATATCACTGCCCCTGGGGGGGTTACTCTGGGGTCAGATTTAGCCAGTGACAGGTCCATTACTCCCTGGAATGGGGGGTGTATTCTGCTCGCGGTCTTTCAGATTTATCTCCCACTGTGTCAGAGACGCGCCGGCTAAAGTGTGTCTTTACGGAGATTCGCAGAGAGATTGCTGAAATAATGGAGCTGTTTCTGCCGCGGTTCTCACTTGTATCGGATAATGTCTGATTTTGAGCGAGCTGCCAAAACATCAGAAGCCTTAAACTTTCCATTAGTTGTTCAAACTTTTATGCCCTCGTCTAACCTGCGCTTAAACCTTTCAGGCAACCGAAGGTGCCAATGTAAAGACAGGTTGAAATCGTTGCAGAAGTTCTGACTACAGACGATGCAAACCTACCTACGCGCAACACCGAGTGTGTTTCCTCCTGCGGCTACAATGTTGAGGCACATTACCAGTCAAAAGATTTCAACGCACAAAGGACAACAAGCTGCCAAGAACACCCCGTGAGTGATACAAAAGTGGCCCATCCTCCACTCCTGCATGCACAGATCCCTCCTATGTGCCGCCTACTGCATCGATTCCCGAGCAGCCAAACGCCCCCACAGCGTCTTCACAGCGCGGTTTGAAACAGGCAACGAGAAAAAGTTGAATTTTCTGGGAGCGAAAAAGCCGAATCCTCCACGGGCCTCCCCGTTTAGCTCTGCCCACACTTGTTCTTCGCCGCCGCATGCGAGGAGCGCAGAATCAGATCTGCACACTGTTGCGCTCAGGATTGGGAGCTCTCTTACCAAACATTACCCCGATCTCTGCGCTTTCTTCTCCACATCTCTGTGATTCTCTCCCATATCTGATCTTTAACATGACAGCAGTGTTTCATCACCGAATGGAACGAGGTGCTCAGACTGGATCACGCCGCTGTTGGGGGGGCGGGGGGGTTAACCCCGTCTCTCCCTCCCCTCACCGCCTGCCTGTCTACACCCCGGCTGGCCTGGTGACGCCTGCACCTCGCCCCCCCCCCCCCTCTTTTTTTTTAAGATGCAATCCGTCAGTCAAGTTTTCTGTCAGTCAGCTTCTCAAAGGCGAGAGCGAGGCCTCGCAAAGTTTGCCTGTGGAGAAAAGCTACTGTTTCTGCACACTTCATCTTATTTGAGAGGTCTGGAAGGAAAAAAATAACACCCACCACCACCAC
>JAUESE010000092.1:16109038-16119085 GCA_032274725.1 Malacoctenus triangulatus
ATAATGTGTAAATGCTTTTATCTTATACAACACAAAAAAGCCCGTGTAAGAAGCAGGAGCAGGGTGTCAAAATATATCATTGCAAACAAAACTAAGATTGCTTGTGCAGCTCTCTCCCATAATAGAGCCTGGCTATCTTCCTTCCTGTATTGGCTTTTTACTTGCTGAGAACATTGCACCAGATAATTTCAGCCCCTGTTTTGGTCTTTCAGACACTGGTGCAAATAAGACTTTGGCATGAAACAATGCTTCATTTAAGGCCTTAAAATGAGATCAGTAATGTATGTTATACCAACAGAAACCATCTGATTCTTTCTGGCTGGGTTTTTTTTTCTTAACTTTTACACAGACTGTGAATTTGCCTTGACATCCTATTTCTAACCTCATATCCTGCTCTTCCTGGGTAAATTACAGTGGATGTGTCAATAAACCCACAGCATGCTGGTGAGAGCAGATGCTGCCTTCGACCCTCACAGAGTCTGAGAAGTTATTTCGAGCCATTCAAATGGAGAAAACAAACAGAATAAAACATGCATCGCACAGCAGTGGTCCAGCCTCTGCCCTTCTCTGCCCCCTTTTCTTAGCACAAGTGTGATGTTTCATCTTCTGACGATAAGTGACTTTCATGGCTGGTTGTAAAACACAATTTAGTTCCTCTGATTTCATGAGTCCCGGTTCTGAGGAGTTCTTTAGAGCTTGAATCACATTTATCTCATTTTGAATCTCATGGTGGCTGCAGAGCTGCATCAGTTATCAACATAACAAACACACATCAATCTGTCGGAGTCTTGTGTTGTTTATTTCTCTTTGAAGCTTGAGCGTGAGCTCTTCCAGTGAAGCTGCGTCTCCTCCATTTCTCTGACAGGTTTCTCATTATCTGGCAGTATATATATAGTTTCAAATAAGAAGGACTATACCAGGAGAAGGAGCTGATTGACAGTTGGAGGTATAATTTGTCTCAACCTGTCTCAATCAGTCATATGTGATGAAACCCAACTGTCTGGGTTTTTCAATCTGCTCCCTAAATATGTACTTTTCATCCCTGTGAAGACGTCACATTCAGCGAAGGATTATCCAGCATTTTGCTGACATTTCTCTTCCTATCAGTTTTCTTTTTTTATGCA
The DNA here is from genome assembly GCA_032274725.1 of Malacoctenus triangulatus. Lineage (NCBI taxonomy): Eukaryota > Metazoa > Chordata > Actinopteri > Blenniiformes > Labrisomidae > Malacoctenus > Malacoctenus triangulatus. The sequence continues at coordinate 16,110,163 of JAUESE010000092.1, forward strand.
CTTTTTAAAAAAGCCTTCACGTATTAAGACAGTGCTCTTTTAGAAATTATGGTATGATGGGATACACTGGAACATGTCAAAATGTTAAAGACTTCTCATACTGGCTCTTTTCTTCTCTGCTGCACTCACACGACCTTTAGAGTGTCAAGCCGAGCCAGCTATTCCCAGCAGTTTGTTGTGAGACCAATTAAATTACATGAAACATCAAGTTTAACAGAATAGTTTGACAGCAGCTAATATGTAACATTGCCAGGTAATTAATGTGTGCTACAGCAAAAGACACTCCTTTGCACGATCAATAGATAGGTAGCTGCTATAAATAAATACATTTCTGTGTTGTTCATAAATTTACTGGCACTTTACAGGATATGGCATTATATGGCTCCCTGGTATAAATAGACACAAATGTCACATCTCACACGTGAGTTTTATCTGCATTTCTCAATGAGACATGGCAGTAAAACAGCATGCACAATACCAGACCCTGAGGCCGTTGTCAGTTTGCCTCATTCCCCAAATGTGACACATCAAAATGTCTCCCTTAAAAAGGATTTTCATGACTGAACAATTCATAACTTTGGTGTCTGATTAAGTTGTCAAATCTCTTTCTTTTGTGCATGACTAAAAAAGACCAGGGAAGCACAGCACTCTCTTGGTGTGTTTTTAAACCACTGTTATGACCGAGATTTGGCAGTGACATTTGAAGGCTCAGTTGCTTTGTGTGATACATTTCTTAAGAAAAGAGAGTTTAATGGAGATTTAATGCGCAAAGCTAATGTGCTGAAACAACATAGGACAACAAAAGTAAGCAGACCATAAATAACTGGGATCCAAAGCAAGGCAGCTTTATTTAGATTGAACATCCAAAGAATAGATGGTGAAATAAAATAAAACAAAGTAAAATAAAATAAAATAAAATAAAAAGCATTTGCTTTCAGAGAAGCGTTTATTCACATACATATAGGTATTGAATTGCATTCAACCTGAAGTAACACTAAACTTTCTTCATGTAACTCAGAGAAAGACCAACTTTCTGTTTTTTGATGCCTTTATTCGAGCATGTAACACAAGTGACCTAAACATCCCATTGCTGCCTGAAACATTTCTGTATTTTCTGCCCTCATGCATACATGATGTGGGACTTTAGTGCTTAATGATATGGATTTATTACACATATTGACCAAGTCAATTCCTGACATCCTCAGTTGATCGATGAAACGTTCATCAAACGCGTTTCACGGCCTATTATAAAATAAGGATTATTCATTATGCCAGTGCGTAATTTCAGTGAAAAATAAATTGAAGTTGGACCTTTGCACCACCAGGGTTCGCTGTTGCTCCAGGAAAATATCCAACCTGCTGTTGAATGCAGAAACTTTTTTTCTGCTCCTGCAGCTCAGATGTAAAGTAGAATCATGAATACATTAGACATGAATTTTTTTTTACGGTAAGATGGTGATTTTCCTACACTGAACAAGACGCTTGTCTTGCTTTACGCACTGCAGTGATTGCATCGGTGTTATTGAATGACTGTAGTCGATTTACTTCTATTTTACTCATCCACACGCTTCATTGCTGTGCAGTGTGGACTCGAGATCAAAATAAAGGAAAACATTCAGATGGACTCATGGACGCGAAGGTGAGAGAGATAGACAAAAAAAAAAACAAACTCCGAGTAAGATCCTGTAGAAAGATCCCAGCCGATGACCTTGGAAGTAATTCAGATCTTTTCGATGAGTTCTCCACCAGGGCGACAGAGAAGGATGCATTATGCATGCAATCTATTATTAATGCTCTTGAGTCATGTTACGATCAGACATTGGCCCCTCAGAAAATATCAGAAAAAAGAGGGATCCTGTGGCGAGCCTGTCCTCCAAACGCGCTCACACAAAAGCCGCAGCCTGGAAATGCTGCGACTGGATTCTCACCGCAAATTATGACGGTTCACTTATCTTTCTTTTCATCATTTCACATGATTCCTGCAGTTTTTCCTGAAGTTTGGGGAAAATCGCTCAGCCACAGGTAACCAAAAGGGAAACGCATGCTCGTTTCGCATATTTGTTTTTTCCCCCTCTAATTTTCCCCAGAAAGAAACCAAATCAGTCCCTTTTTTTTGCCGATTCTTCAAACTGATCCAATTAAAACTCTTTGCTGCTTTTCCGTGAGAGTCCATTGGCTGACAGCTGGTCTGGGCTCTCCGCGGCCCCGCCCCCATCTGTCAGGCACCGCACTGCTACAGCTGCGAGACTGTTGATGCTCTGTAGTGAAATACTACTCTTCAACTTTATACTACAGCCTTCGGGGGACTTTTTTGCGAGGAAGGAAGGGCACCGTGTTATTGGACGACGGGGACGCGCGAGACGCACCCGGACTCTCCCGACGTCAGCGTTTTTCTACCACTTTTCCCAAGCCCTCTTTTACACTATGAAGTGCAGTTATGGCAAGGAGTAGCAAGTCAGCAGCGAGGACCCTGGAGGATTTGACGCTCGATTCGGGTTATGGTGGAGCCGCCGACTCCTTCAGATCATCCAGTGCGTCGCTGTGCTGCTCAGAGGCGCATGGGGGGAACCACTGGCAACTAACCGACTCCATGCACAGTCGACACAACAGTCTGGACACTGTTAACACGGTCCTGGTCGAGGACGCCGAGATCCTGGAGTGCACCGGGCAGTGCGCGAAACTACCCGAGCTTGAGGATGTGCCGTGGAGCCTCGGGGAAGTGGCGAGCGCACTGAGCAAGGACGAGGAGATGAGCCTCCCGACCCCCGCGCAGGACGTCCTGCTCCGGCTCTCGGTGCTGGTCAGCCGGGCCCTGGTCCGGGTCGCCAAGGAGGCGCAGCGCCTGAGTTTGCGCTACGCCAAATGCACCAAGTACGAGATCCAAAGTGCCATAAAGATCGTCCTGTCGTGGTCCGTCTCGATGAACTGCATCAGCGCGGCCCTCAGTGCCTTGTCCATGTACAACATGAGCACGGAGGAGGACAAGTTCAGCCGCGGCAAGTCGGTGCGCTGCGGACTCATCTTCAACGTGGGGAAGTTCTTCAGGTGGATGGTCGACAGCAGGGTCGCGGTCAGGGTCCACGAGCACGCCTCCATCTACCTGGCCGCCTGCATGGAGAGCCTCTTCCGCGACGTGTACGCGCGGGTGCTGCGCAATGCGCTGCTGGAGCGGGATAACGGGATCCCCAAGTTCACCGTGGAGGTCCTGGAGCTGGCCGTCAACAGTGATGCGGAGATATGGGGGTCCCTGCAGAGCTGTCAGCACCTGATCTGCGGGAAGAATGCCAGCGGTGAGTTCTGTGTCAGCGGTGCAAGTCAGTGCAACAGGGCCATTCTCCCCCAGCGCCTTTCTGCACATATTTTTACCCATTTCTCACTTCAAAACTGATTCTTTTCACCTCGGAACTGATATTTCCATCAGCAGAACACACTGCACATCCCCATGTATTCATACAACTTCATATAGCAAAAATGTCCCATAGGAAATTAATGGAAGAGGGGGAATAAATTGAGTCAATTAGTTTTCTGTCTGACATAGTGCAAAATCTTGTACTGTCCCTTTTTTTGGGGTGGAATGGAGGAGTTCTACGGAAAGACATCAGTGTGACAGTGTTTCTGCAGATGAAATGGTGCAGAAGCTGCAGGCAGGTGACAGCTCGAGAGAGAGAGAAAGAGAGAGAGAGAGAGAGAGAGAGAGAGAGAGAGAGAGAGAGAGAGAGAGAGAGAGAGAGAGCCTCTCCTGCCTGCCTCCGTCTTTTGCAGTGTCAGATCAGAAATGCTGCTCTCCAAACATGCTTTTATCCCGGTTGTATTGTTTTGTTAATGCACAAAATGAGAATGGCACTAATGCTCCTGTGGGTTGGTGATTCACCCTGACAGCCTTCATTGAGAGCGGCTTCCCCTGCAGGGGCTTTACACAGGGATGCCCAGCAGAGGTGCAGTTCATCCTTCATCACCCAAACCAGGAGAGAGGTCCCGTTGTTTTCCTCGGTGTCTCGCTCGGTGATGCTGATCCTCTCTCGATACCTCCCCGGCAGTTTATAGACACCGGCCTTTTTCATGTGCCGAGAAATAATTTTTAGTGCTTGCTTTGAAAGGGGCTGACTTCAAAGAACGAGTCTAATTGTATTCAGACTTCACTGCCACTTAACCGTTAATACATCAGAAACCACTTGGAACACATGCAAGCCCCCCTGTTTTGATGGATGTTGTAAAAGTGCTGCTGTGGCTCCTCTTGCAACAGGTTTACGTAATAAAAGGCCTTTGGGGGACGTATGTGCTATCATGCATTATGTAGAGTGATGTGAATAAAACTGAGTTATAGAGAGAAGGGGGGAAAAAGAAGGGAGATGGAGAAGGAGAGAGAGAGAGAGAGTTGGAAAGACTGGGTGACCATATTGATGAATCACCAGCAATAGAGCGTCGCTTTATTTCCTGCGCATCTCGTTGTTTTTTTTAAAGCTTGTTTACCATTTCCATGTCTAATACATGAAACCGCACAGCATCCAGGACCCACCTGCTGAAATGTACATCACAGCGAAATCGCCCAGTTCTGATATATCTCATTGCATTCCGTCATAGTGCGAAAACGCTTCGACACAGCGAGGGGAGAAAATGCCCCAAAAATTGGTTCCGTCGAGTCAAAAACACATCAGAGTATTAAACATCAGCGTTTAAGGGAAGAGCACCTAATGTACACTGCTGAATATCAGTATTCAGTCATCCTGCACACTCCAGACACTTGGCATGCGGCGAGCCTCCAACTGTGGGAGAGGAGTGGTGAGCGTGCGCTGGTGCATTGGACCGGTGAATAGGATGAGATGCAAGTAAAACGTCTGGAGCACATGAAATGTTGACATGACGCTCAAGGCTACAGGAGTGACAGTGCATGAAGTTCATGCAGTATTACGCGGATCATTAAGCAGAGAGCGAGGTTGTAATTATTAAATTGCCAAAGATTAAAACAACAATGAATCAAATTATGATGTGTAATATGAAAGGGGGGGGGCGGGTGGGCTTTCTTTTGGAGGTGAACACATTGTGAATTATCACCTGGCTTCAACTTCAGCGACGTGAGAAACGAGCTTGTTGTTTTGGCTCGTTGGCTCGTGACTTTACACGGTGGTTAATTGATTCAAGTAATCACATTCGTTTTGACAGACGCACAGTTAGTCTCCTGCGGGTGAACGTGGTGATGAACAGAGACGTCTCACTGTGGGCTGGTTAGTGGCTCGGCTGATCCGGCCAGGAGTTTGGGAGGTTGGTGGTTTCGGTCCTCCGTCTCGTCTCGTCCGGGAGCTGAAGTGTTCTCGGGCATCACTCTGAACTCTCAAGTTGCTCCCAATGGTGCACAGATCTTATGGTGACCTTCAGCATTGATGTGTGAGGGAATGAATGAATGGATGTGCCTGGTCACATAACGCTCAAGTGGAATAATGCGCTAAAGTAACTCTCATTTACCTTTGAAAAAGACATGTTCTCCTTGAAGATGGATCTGAGACGAAGCCAGCTGAAAGGAGAGCGGATAATGAATGTGGCAAAAAACGCAACTCAAACCTGAGATGTTATTTAATACACCTTTATGTTCACAAACAAATCAGTTGTTTGCTGAGAATTTATGTATTCTGGCCAGTTTTTGCCAGTTTAGATACACAGGACTTAAAAATGTGCATCGTCTACTGCTTCAAAACATCACGATTAACCTGCACAGTTTGAAGGTCAACACTGTACAATATTTCATTGTCTTCCTCTTTTCCTACTTGAAAGTCACTAAGCTGCAAGGCAACCTATCCGCACTTGGTGTTTGGAGGCTTAAACCCTGTCACCTCATTTGTTTTGGAGTTTTTTTCTGTTCTTTCCTGAAGCCAGATAGTCAATCTGAGGGTGGGATGACCTTAACAGGGCCCCCGCCTGCCAAACTGAGCCCGCGTATCACTCCATCCCCTCTGCGTCGCTTGCTGCCAAGTGGGAGTAATTGAGGTGATTTTTCCATATTATGCTAACGCCGGTGACCTGCCGTTGTGAGAGTGCCTTTCCGGATATCTTTATTGCGTCTCTTATACCTGCGATGATTTCCATTTCTGTGCTGTCGCAAATTCAATGAGGTAGTTACCTCACTGGGTGTGTGTGTGTGTTTTTTTCTATCAACGTTTTATTGGATGTTTTTGTAATGGGATGTTCCATCGGAGGGGATTGTTCTCCTCAAATCAACGGCTTCATATAATGGAGTATATGGGGGAAAAAATGGCACAGAACAATGCTGTGTGTGGCCTGCAGCCAGCTTAGCTCACCAACAAACAGGGCCAATCAGCTTGCCCACCTCTGTCTCAATGAATTAAACTCGGTCCAACAGCATCTTTAAAGGAAAATAGAACTTCACCTACTGTTATCATGTTTGATATTACAAAGCATTGTGTTTTAGGAAGGATTTGTTCTCTTTATTGTTTTGGACCTGAATACGAGATACCTAGAAAGTGTTTCGCAGTGTCGAAGTTTCAGGAAAGAAAACCCTTCAACCAGCATGAATTCTCGCAGTCTCCTGCAGTTGATGAATGCGAGTGCTTGCATCCAAATCACCGTGTGCGCCGAACAGCACAACCGGTTAAAAAGCCCGTCCCAGGCTGCTGTCAAAGACGCTCTGGTGCCGTTTGATTGAAGGCTGAATGCCGGATGAACCGACGACGCCTAAACCCACCGAACGCGGGATGTGACAGGCGTGCAGAACTGCCGCGTCCCTGCAGCCGGTGTTCGCCATGTCGATGGCAGGAGAGAATCCGCCTGTAATCTGACTACTTTATGCATTTCCTAAAAACCTGTCGCTGAGTACACACTGGGTGAGAATATGGCCAAAAATAATCCCATATGCTTTGCAATGTGGTGCATTCAAGCCTGCACAGAGCGCTGCTGCATGAATATACAATTGTTGCGTAATATGTCACCTCAGCTGTCCAGCAGTCCATTTGTTTGCATATTTTGGCTCAGAGTAAAAAATACAAAGTGATGCAAACCTTTTTTTTTTTTAATCATCTTTTTGCTTTTTTTCACTAAGCGAAAATGTTAATGTGTTAATTTTCCTGTTTGCTGAAGAATTTCTTTGAAATGCAATTATTGATAATAGCAGTGCGCAGATATATGAGTGGCTCACAATGCTTTTAGTCTTATGTAACGTAATCGTGTGTATTATACAACAGCAAGAGGGACAAAAAAGTTTGTTCTTTGAGTCGATTCGTCGGGTTTTTAAACCTAAGATGCGTAATTATCCAGTGTTGTAAAGTGAGTTCTTTGCCACTGCAGCTCGCAGTTGTGTATTGGCAGCCTCCAGCATATGGCAAGCCTCCCACACACACACACACACACACACACACACACACATAGACATACATCAAGATGTCAGGGGCTCCTCTCACCATGTCTGACTCAGTGTTATTTGCAGGTGGGTGTTGGGTTTCCCTTCTTTGGCTGTGGTATCCTGTCAGAACAGGAAACCACTCCATACGGTGGGATATTTCTTATGGCTCCCACTAGACTCGGCACACAGTGATTCTTTGATTTCCATAACGACGTGTGCATGTCACAGAAAATGTCTTATGGAACGCGATACCTGCCGCTCGGGGATGCGTACCACCCCGAGGAGGACGACTCGGTAATCACACTCGAGGTGTGAGATGATTTTCAAGTCTGGGCAGAGCTGCTTTGTTAAAAGTTTTAAAGAAAAAAAAAAATTCACCCTGAAGTCATTTAGAGAAGGAGAGTGGTGCTTTGTCTTAGCCGCAAGAACAGGTGGCCAGACATGCATGGGTGGAGTGCAGAAGATAAATTCACACTCAACATACTTAGATTTTGCGATATATGAAAAAAGGCCTTTATATGTGTAATGTGGACGCAATAGCACCTTAAATATAGATTAGAAAAACTAACAAATCAACCATTTCTTTTAGGTCTATGGTACATTAAAGTGTTGTTCTTCTCTGTAATTTCCCTGTTTTTTTTTCACTCTCAGTGCCATAAAAGTTCGGTCTCATTTGAGCTTTCCAGATGTTTGTAATGAAATAAAAAGTGCTGCTCCTTCCACTGCAGCCACATTGATGGCGTCGAGGCTGAACAGTTGTGAGTTGTGTTGCAGTCTCGTCTCGCAGCGTCTGGCTTGAAGCCTCCCTCTGGGTTTTCTGCGTACTCCGGCTTCCTCTCACACTCCACAGGACGACACCTCATTTTCCAAAGGTGTACGCGGATGTTTGCCATGTGATGGACTGGCGCTCCCACAACGCTTCGCCTTTTCGAACAGCAAGCTTTTAAATTCAACACCTTTAACCTTACCTGGGATGAATCTGCTATCTAAGACCAGTGTAAGACACTCATACTTATTGTACTACATTTGTCATCCAATCCTTTTTAAAGAAACCCATCAAAAGGTATTCTTGTTTTCCGCTGTCACTCCTCCGTGCAGAGCAAACCAGGATTTTTTCGGAGTTGTCCTGAATTGTTGAAATTCATGCCTCCATTAGAAAGACATGCATCAGAAAAGCAGTCAGAAATACCAGATTATTCACCACTGGCAGCATCAACAGAGAGCCAGTGCAGCAACGCTTTGCATCTTTTGTGGAGCTGTTGCCAGTAGTATGTGAAATACAAAACTGTTGAGGGGTAATTTGAGGTAATTTGAACAACTGGCGTGCTGCTCTGTGGCATTGTTCTCGTCCCTTCTGTTCACTTTTGCTTTTTTTTCTTTCCCTCGCCTGGAAAACCCACCTCAGTGTCGCTAATGCACGCTTCCTTTCAGCCGAAAGAACACACCTCATGGAGTCATGTCCACGGGCACTCTGGAAAATTTCGAAAATCACCGACTCGAAAGGCAGCTTCGCCGAAAAATGGGTACAATGAATTACAGCGCCGAGGCACAAACGCTGCGCCGCGACCCACCGCG
>JAUESE010000092.1:16132208-16142611 GCA_032274725.1 Malacoctenus triangulatus
CGATTACTTTCGACATGGACTCTGGTTTAACACTTTTTTCCTGACACCTCGGATGCGACTGACACGGACACGTCTGGCGACCCCCCCCCCCTCGCTGACCACCGCTGCTGTCCACTCCTGAAACCCACCGAAGCTCCACTTCCCTTTCTTCTCTGTGGCACTGCACCTTTTCCTCCCAACACTTTGTCCTTTCAGTCAACTTTCCATGAGCCGCTTTGATCCCGCACTGAGTGAACACTCAGTGCTCGCAGCGGTGATGTACTGTGGCTTCCCCTCCTGGTGGAGGCTGTCAGCGAGTGTCCTACCGAGAGCTGTGAAGTCAGCATCTCTCCCCTGATTGAAGGAGATGTCTTAACCCAACCTGAAAGAGAGATTTATCGTTATTTACCCAAATATGACAAGACATCTAATTTATTCTCTCCACTTTGAAATACTGCTGCATTCCCCTAATATCAAGAGGGAAAAGGGGGAGTTGCCACCACTAAGAAATCACCCTCCTCTTCAATGATGTCGGCTGAAGAGCTGAGCAAAGTGAAGCGGAGAGAGCTGAGGGGATTTAAGAGAGAAAGAAGCCGCTGAGAAAGGAGAGAAAGAGGCACCTTTCAACCTGTTGGCCCGATAAAGGGCAGATTGGCTACACCTGGGTAATCTCCTGAGGCAGGTGAGGGAGGTGGGGGGGGGGGGGTCGCAGGCAGGTCCAACAAAAGGGGGAAAATACAAAACGCAGCAGAAATCAAAGTCCAGGAGGCAACAAACAAGAGAAACATTTTCTTTTTTTTCCTGCTTCTTGTATCAGATTGGACAGAAACGGAGGAACGAGTCCAGAATGAAGATTTATTGATTCAGTATTCACCTCAGGACCTCATGAAACATCTGGACTCAGACAGCTGGCTGTTCATGTTTCAATCATCGGCTTCGAAATGGTTTGTTTGTTTTTCGCACAAACGAGCTCCTTTTGTTTTCCCGTCTTTGTTTATCATCTATTAGCTTTCTATCAATGATTTATATTGATCTCATTGTGACTGGCTGGTGGAGGGAAGGACCAAAATTGGACTTCCATTCAGTCAGTTCTTCACGTCAGTTTCAATCAGTGAGATGTAAAGTCCTTCGGCGCACAGTGGGAGGGTTAAAAAAACAACCCCCCCCCCATCAAATCTATGTACTGCTGGGAGGTGACATGTCAGCCTGTCTGTCATGTTGTTTGCCGCATTGGGACGGGCTAATCCGTGCTTCCCGGTGACTGATATGTGTGATAGCTCAGCATGTTTTCCTAAAGAAAACACGTCCGCGCTGCTGCTCCGATGTCACACTGTAGACTCGGATCTGCCAGGGAGAGACGGTGCGAGACTTCCCTCCACGGACACGCGCGGCTGCTCGACACTCGGAAAAACAGATAGGAGCCATTTGCATATTCATTCTGGGAGGATGAGAGCTGACCTGCTCCATCCAATCTCGTCCCATCAAAAAGCATATTGGATTTCTGATTCGGGGGATAACGGAGCGGCTCGTCCCCGGATTCTTATTCAGCGCAGACATTGTGAAGGTTAAGAGTAAACGTGTCGAGACTGATGCTCGACAGAGGGGGTCATTTTGTGTCTAATCGGAGTTGGGGGAACCATGAGCTGTGAAATTTGTGCGCGGGGATTTGAAACGTCTCCTCTTTGTCGCGCCGACTCGCGCAAATAAATCATGTCTCAACTTATCACATGAGGCCTGCCTCTCAAGGCCTGATTGTCAGCAGGAGAAAAATGAGAGCATGGCAAGGATGAGTTTGATCTGTTCTGGGATCCGGGACGGATAAATCTTTCAGTTACCCGCAGCTGACAAAGTCACTTTTTCCCTTTTTTTTTCTTGGATGAAACTTCGACATTTGGGAAGCAACCCGAGTAGATTTATGTGATTAGCTTTGTGATTTGATGAGCTGCTGATGCTGTGAGATCATTTTTTTAAAAGAACTAAAGTGCAGAACTCAAAATGTCTTCTTTGTGAAATTACCTCTTACATACTCAGCATTGAAAAAAGGCACAAGTTGCTGACCAGTGACTTTATTTGAAAGGATCCTGCTTGTTTCTTCCAGTTGTCTTGGCAGACACAACGGTTTTCTGTTCCCATTCACAATCATTTAGATCTAATGCAGAGATGATACTTTAGCCTCTTATGTGAGACGTCAAAATCGAAGCCCCACAAACATCTTATTTTAGTTCAGAGGCCACATGAAACTTCACTCGATCTCATTTCTTTGTGCACAGTTTCACCAACGAATGGGACGTCACCAGCTAAAAAAAAAGGTCCCTCTCTGTCGCTGCAGTCTTGTTGCAATCAGCAGTTGAGTTCTGGTCTCAATGTTGTGTTATAGAATGTAAATGAAACAAGTTGAGATGAAAAATTGATGAAATTAGAGAGAGCAGCTTGCGAAATGACTCAGCAGGACCGATCGACTCTCCGGCTGGCCAGTTTTGGCCCGTGGGCCGCAGGTTTGACACCCTCATTGTGAGCTGTAATATTGTCCCATTTATCAGTGACGTCTGGTGTTCATTTTGGCAGTCAGGCTTCTCGCTTACATAAAGAAGACAAATCAGGTATGGCCTCATGGAGGAAGAGTTCGTGACGCTCTCTCCATCACTGGCAGGGTCTCAGTGGAGTTTGGGAGTCATTAAGCAAGCAATAAAATATGATTTGCTCAACCCACTGGATTTTTCTTCATTTGGAAACCACATGACGCTGGCGGAGGTCGTGGTCAGATTCACCGAATCGGTCTCTCCGTGTTTTTTCTCAGCTCGGAGAGAAACTGCGTCGTGATCCCGTTCGATGTGTCGCGGAGCGGAGTCAAAGCGACGGCGCTGAAAAATCCTCCCCAGTCAGCCAAAACAGCATCTTATGAACGAGAGTTTTTTTGAACTAAAACACACGCTGGTGCCGGGACCACCTTCTCATGCAGCTCTGCATCGGCTGCCGTGTGAGAGCTGCAGCTTGGGATCGTCGGATCTGCTTTTGATTTTGCAGCGGAGGGCCCTGCAGCCCATAATGACGGGTCTTTACCAGCGTACAACAGCTCATCTCTGCGAGCCCAAACCGCTGCAGTGATATCACCGCGGAGGCAGTTCAGGATGAAAAAAAAGGGTTTTAAATCACCCTCATTATAAAGTGTGTCACATCATATTATCTGATCAGTGTTTATGAAGTGAACTCCTCTTAATTAATCATTTCTGTCCTTGCAAGCTGCTCCTCCGCAGCATCAGCTGCAGGCGGCGATGTTAATTTGTAGTCATTAATTGCTCATCTGCGTCTGAACTCGTAGGGATCTGGCGCGTTCGCGGGGGGAGCGTTTTTGGTCATAAAATTTGCCCCATGACATCACAATGCGCAGCGCCCGCCCGGATCCATCGGGATGAGACGGCGTATTGAACGGAGGACCCACATGTTTGGGTTGCGGCCATGCTGGTTTTAGGGGAAAGGGGGGAGGGAGGGGGGGGGGGGTTTAGGTTCATGCTGTAATGAAGGAAAGATGGCAGCGAGCCACACGAAGAAAAAGGCCCATTATGAGAACAACATTCACTGATCCACCAGCCAGCAGCCCGCGGGCACAATTTGCGATGACAACATCCAATTTGCTGATGGCGGGCAAACGATAGCAGAAAGAAGGATCTGCGTACCGAAGGGTCATTCATTTCTCCCTAATTTTATTGGCTCATTGAAGCACGTGAACAATCAGATGCAGAAAAACATCCTCCGCCTGAAGGAGGACTCCTCCAACATTTCGGGAAATGAGGCTAGCCCTCTGAAGGAGAGCACCTTCGTGTTGTATTCGTGCATAAATTAAAGGTAAAGCTGTTTGTCTTCTGGTCGGGAGTTGGTTTATAATTAGCTTATCGTAAAAAGGCCAGAAACAGACTCGGGAGAACAAGTTGGTCTTTATCCGGAGAGTCACGGCTAAGACCGACTTTTGGCTGCGGACTCCTGTGAGCATCAGGGCCACTCCGGCTGGTGAAAAGTGTGTATATAGGTCAGTTTTACAAGCGGCACAAACACTCATTGTGTGCCTTCTTTGCAGCTTCGCTCGGCTGTGGTAATTATAGCACCGAAAAAATGGTGATGTAATGTTGCATCCTGGTCAGCTCAGAGGAAAAAGTGCACCTGGGGGGGATTTGGGCGGATTACTGCACTATACTCGGGTTTGGAGTCCAGGAAGGAGACCTGCTCACCATAAAACGATTGCAGTTCTTACCTCGACTTATTCAAATACTTTGGGTACTTACTGCTCGTGCAACTGTGGTGAGAAACATAAAATATGGCCGACAGTGACACTTCTCACTGGTCAATGATGTGTCGTCTGTCTTATTCGTCTACAGAGAACAGTTTACGTGATCTTTTCCAGTTTAGATTCGCTTTGAGCAGACAGGCATTGTAATGTGTGCTCTGTGCTGGAATCGCTCTGTGTGCTGAGTGAATTATTCATACTAACATTTACAGGCATATTTACACAATGCAATTTGCACCACAAGACTCTGAAACTACATAAAGTCACTGCAGCCAGCTGTTGTTTCCAGAGAAGCACTTCCAGATTGTGGCTCCCGATCAAGACATCCAGCTCCTGTCTGTACTCACGTGTTCGGTAATGGATTCCATAAATGAGATAAGAGATATTTTTTTTGCTAATTTTACAAGAACTGATTAGCATCTTTGGCTCTTTGAACCTTTGGATATGCGGAGCCTGATGTCTGCAGCCAGCAGAAGCTAATGTCGCGTGAACTAACCTGCAGACACTGCAGCTCTTTTTCCCCGTAAGAGCAAAAACACAAACCCAGGAGTTTGTGTTTTTCCTGAGCAGACGAACTAAATGTGAGCGTGCTGGTGCTGCCACTTCAATATGTCGGTTTAGGTTTCTCTTAGCGCCTGTTTTCTGTGTGCGAACATGTAAGAAAACAACGGAGGAATAATAAGATCTGTAACGCGAGCTCGGGCTCCGAATGCGGCGCTGACGAAAGGCAAGCTGAATTTCCTCCTCACCTGTTGTGCTCCGGTGGTGTCGGATTCCCCGAGGGGGGAGGAAGGAGATTAATATGTCATGCTGTGTCTCTGATCCGTCACCCTGCGTGCACTCATCGCCTCCACTGTGTCACCTTCGCCCATATTTTCGGTCTGATCCAGCTTTTGACCGAGCTCAGCAGGAACCAAACAGCACAGAAATGGGAATACAAAGCAGACCGTGTCTGATTTTCCATTTCTGAAGTGAAATATGTCCTGTTAGCGTTTCTTTTTTCTTTTTTTTTTTTTTCTCTCCCCGTCCAAGTCTCTTCCTTCTCTGCGTCCCATGAGGGAGTAATTTAGCTGTAGCATCAGGGAGTAGTTTAGGATAGAAGTAGAATTTGTGAAAAATGTTTGTTTGGTCGGGTATCCATTGTCCCAGAAGGAGTCGGAGGAATAAAAGTAAAGAGAAAAAGAGAGAGGGAGGACTTATGGCGGACACATGTCTGCAAAACGGCAAAATCTCTCCTTCCTGGGGCCCCAGCTCGCCGTCCAGATGTTCACTGGCTCTCAGTTTCTTCGCATGTGATTGCGAACCGTCGACTTTTGGAGACCGACTCACGCCGGAAGACGTCGCGTCAGCCGGCGAGTCAAAAAAAAGCGTCGCGGCAGTGTTTGATAAGCGCGCGTCGGATCAGTGAGCGGAGTTCGCCGTGAATCTCTGGCTGCGTCGGATCTGTCGACAGCGAGCGGGTCACGTACTCCTCAAACTGACTGAGGGCTGAAACGCTGCAGATTTGACAAACAACATAAATCCTTTCCAATCCAATATGACAAACAAGAGATCTGAAGTGTCAAATACTGGCATATATATTGATCACACTGACACCGCCTGCCACCAAAAGTACACATAATAACTTTTAGAAGAGGTAGTTTTTTATTGCAGGGCTTGTTTTATTACTGTACTTTTTTATTGTTCGTTTGCTTTTGTTTTGGGGGGGGGGGGGGTTGGTTCCCGGTGGGTGTAGTTGTTTATGTCTTGTGAGAGTCATTTAAAGTAAAAAAAAAAGAAATAAAGTAACAAAAGTAAGCTGGGAAACATAAGCAGGAAGTTACTGTGCCCAGACTCTGTGGTGAACCAATCGGAGCAACTTCTGGCCTTATTCGCACCATGTTTATGATGAAAATCTGTTGTTGATATATAAAAGAACGGCCTTATAAAGAAAGACAGCCGAGCATAACAAGCTGCTGGCAGCATGATTTCTGTGACTGTACTTGCACTGCCTTGTGTTTCAGTTACTGTCAAAGAAAGTACATTCTTACATGGGAACATGGGAATTGATTTTCAAGCTTTTCACTCTTCTTGACAATATTAGCCACTCGCCAAGACGAGAAAATAGATGTTATGCACTTTAGGAGGACACATAAGATTTAGTTTAAGTTGTGAACTGTGAATTTGGACGAGCCGGGTTCGAATCCCGGGTGCAGCAGGGAAACTACCTGCCATTAAAACCACAGAGTCGATGTTGCAACGGACACACATGCTCTGGACTGGGATGCATTGATGTGATGATCTTTGCACAGAGTAGAAATATAGTTACAGGGATACACAGCTTTAAAAGGAAGCACATTGAAGCATGTGTTCGTTTTCGATGCTCAGATGTGTTTCTGTCGTGTTTCAAAGCTTTGTTTCTTTTACAAATTCTTGAATAATTCAAAAAAATCAGACAGTATCCGTTTCTGCCAAGTGCCTGTTTTATAACCACGATGATACATTGTGATCATTTCCCCTTCACATCCAATGATGATTCACTCTTTCCCAACAAACATATGATGGAAACTTTCACAATCAGGCTCCATAAAGGCTGAAGGTATTTTGTCACTGATTATGCAAATCCGTCCTGATTATACAGCGATGGTGCTGTATGACTTTTTCAGAGAGAGAAGGTGAACGCGCCCACCTGTTTCGAACACTTGCTGCATCATCTCTGTCTGCTTCCACGGCCGAAGCCCGCGGGACATTTTCCCTTTTATGTTTGAATAAGGACGAAAAAAAAAATGAAAAGGGGGTGGGGGTGGGGGGGTGGGGTTTGCTCCTGGACCCCTGCAGGTGAGAAGCTGATACACACCTTCAAAGGAAGGTGGTTCATTGCCCTTTGAACTCTCTCTCTCTCTCTCTCTCTCTCTCTCTCTCTCTCTCCCTCTCTCTCTCCCCCCCTCTCTCTCTCTCCCTGCTTGCTTTGGCTGCATTGTTGCTTTTCCTTGCTGCAGCCTGCCAGGTGTAATGGCCAGTATCAGATATCATTGGCCCTGCCGGGAGACTTTCAGACAAACCACTCAATTAATTTCTCTGATGAAAAGTGGATGAGCAGATAAAGGTTATCCCTGCTCATTAGCCACAGTGGCTGTTAAACCTGCATTAGCATAATTCTGTTGTCTCTGGCACGGCGCGAGCATTAGCGCCGCGACTTCTGGACGTCCGTGAAGGTTGGACCGATCCCGCTGCAGTCCGAAACCGAAATTACTTGTTTGTTTACACGGCGCGACAGCTTTGTCCCCTGTTTTTGGACGAGAGATGAGGTTTTTTGCTCTAAAGGCAAGAGAGAAAGAGGGGGGAGGGAGGGGAGGGGACTGTGCCCTGCAGTTTGTGTGATGTTGTCACGAGCTTGTGTGGTGGGGTGTTTTATTGCGTCTCAGTCGTGTTAAGTCAATCCAACAATTTACTCTGCTGCCCCCCCCCTCTCTCCCTCTCCCCTCTGTCAGTTTCATGTACAACTGCTTTGTCCACGGACATTTCGGCTCAATCAGTGCAATGTTCTGGATGGGTGAGCCAGCGGTCCGCCCGGCCCCCCTCCTGGCCGAGGCCGTGCGGTTCCTCCAGGCAACATGACGGTGGGCGGAGCTCTTCGTCTCCGGGTCCTTAACGGGGGTGGCTGCGGGCCAGCAGCCGGGGCGGCCCTCCAGATATTGATGTCATCGTGGCTTTTCTGGTATCAACACCCTCAGGATGTGTGCTGAGACGTGGTGGTTTGTTCCTGCAGGGGCGACACTATAGTCACTATAGCACCCCAGCGCTCTTCAGGGCCTCCTTTCTCCCCACGTCTCTATTTTAGCCCTCGTCCGGCCTCTGTTGGCTAAACATAAGCGAAGCCGAACGCGAGACAAAAGCGAGATGAAGTGCAATGTGGTGGCCCTCTCAAACACTGATTACAGGGGTCGACAACAAGCGCCTATTTCTGTGCCGTAAAAGTTGCTGACCTGGAGCTGACGGGGGGAGCGATTGTGTTTCACATGCTCCTGCAGGCTGTTCTGTCCTGCTCACACAGCCCACAGGCCGTCGCACTATCGCGTTTTCCACCCAGCAGCGCAGGCGGCCGTGGCTCCGACCTTCAGATTGAATTTTTTGCGTCCCCTTTTTTCATCCGGATTCGCGCGTCCCAAGGTCACCGCAAGGACCGAGCCCAGGCCGTTTTTTTTTGCAGGTGACATGTTGGCAGCTCGTGTCTGCGTAACGTTTGACGACGGGGGGGGAAGTGACTGCCAGCGAGCAGCGTCGTCTCCGAATCCTCTCCAGTCCGTCGCCCGTCAATCACTGTCTCCATCGCTCTCATCGATTTCTCCTGTGGGTTTTTTTTTTCCTCTTTTTGTATCCACCACATCGCTCCTTTATTACACACTGTACATCTGTACAGGTGACGTCAGCGTGCCTTAAAATTAAATCTGAGTCACCGAGTGAACCGAGAGGATGATGCCCTCATTTCAAACACCTTTTTGCCAAAAGGGGCGAAAAATAGACTTTGGTGCTAAATTACTCTGACCTGAATTTGCGAGCACAGCACATTAGCATTCAACACATGGTGTCTCCTTCCATTTATGAATATCACCCAATTTATTTTTGAGTTTGTATGAGAATAATTGAGGTTGGAAGTGAGGTTGAATAGTTGTATGATAGTTTTATTAAAAGTTTGACCCTGTTCAGTTTTATTAATGTATTCTAAATATCCTTGTTCTCTCACAAGAGCTGTTTGAGGTGTAAATGTAAATTTACAGGTAAATGACTATTAAAGATGTCACATTGAGTACGATTTAGATCTTTCCATGGCGGACAGAAAATCTGGGGTGTTTAATTCAGCTGCGTGATGCGATAAATAAAGACATGATTGCAGCATTTTGAGCGTTGCCAAAACTACAAGACAGGAAACAACCACACGTTGTTACCCAGTCATCCACAAACAACTGCACCTCATAAAATAACAATAAACGCACTGTCTCAACACCACCTGTTAATAAAAGTTTAATTCACAGCTCATGAGCCCACACTATACTGCAGCACACCAATTTACTGCAGCCGTTTCAGCAACGTCAGTAGTTTCCTGATCAGTATTTAAGCACCAAATTTTTCGGTACATTTATCTGTTTTTCTTTCAGTCATCTGAAACCAAACTAATGTTCTCCGGCGCCACTACGTCATGTATTGTTGACGACAAGAGCACAAAAGCACTCAGGACAGACCTGTTGTGTCAGGCAAATCCCGTTTTGTGTGTTTTCTGCTCGTGCGTGTGATGGTTTCTAATGGTTGTAAAAGATAAAGCGAAGGAGTAACCCCCCCCCACATCTCCTGGAGCCATGGTGGCTCTATCAGTGACTTTCTTCTGTTCTGACCTACAGTAAATAAATGGATCAAGCAGCACTGTCCCTCCAGGGAGGATATGAATGGCTTGCCAGTCATTCACTGGCAAATAAACAGTCTCTGGCAAATATAAATTCCCCGCGGGGGGGGAGGAGGCACCGGTGAGATACAAGCTGCCGCGAGTCCACGGGTTCGCTTTCCATTCACAAGCCGATGGTGATGGTGAAGTCCAACCCAAGCCCGTCTTCTCCGGTCAAGACACTCGATAAACAATTTCCTGTAATTACGCCACCAACTTGTCATTTGTTCCACGATAATCATTCACAGCATTCAGGCCGCAAAAGCGTGTGTTTTAAAGATCAGACACCCTGTTTGTCCGAGTGATTTAGCAGGCCAATAAAAGGCTGCACCGGAGTCTCACTTCGTCCAAATGAACATTATTGATCATCTCAGGCAGACAGAGGTTATCAGTCAGGCTCGTGTAGTCGGGCTTAAACATCACCGCTGAGCTCCATGTTTCTTTGCTACTTCAATCCCACAGCTGGATGATTAACATTTGCAATTCCTTTGTAGTGTTTTCGATTCGATTGTCTTGGAAAGTCTCATCGTGTTTCTCTTTGTGTGTGTGAGTGTGTGTGTGCGTGTGTGTGTGCATGTGTGTGTGTGTGTGTGCGTGCGCACGCGTGAAAATTGAATGAACTGTCATCTTATTTGTATTTATTATTTGTTACCTTAAACACTTCAAGCTGGAAGAAAAAGAGGATTATATAAGATCAGCTGCACTTTGCAAATGATCCGACAAGTCAAC
>JAUESE010000092.1:16152021-16171369 GCA_032274725.1 Malacoctenus triangulatus
TGTGTGTGTGTGTGTGTGTGTGTGTGTGTGTGTGTGTGTGTGTGTGTGTGTGTGTGTGTGTGTGTGTGTGTACTGCAGATGTGCGCGAGTGCGGTGCACGCTTTCCTGCCTGGAGTCCATGTGTTTGGATTTGAACTGGCTTCCCCCTGCCAGCCTTCCTCTTTCTCCTCCTCCTCCTCCTCCTCCTCCTCCTCCTCCTCCTCCTCCCCCCTCCTCCCCTCGCCGCTCCTCACAGCAGAGTCAGTGTACCTGAGGGTTGACGGCAGGAAAAACATGTGGAGGGGGAACCTGGAGGAGCGTGCAGGAGACCCAGTTTACTCACTGCGCACAGCTGACTCGGGCCGTTGGTGCAGCGGACACACCCAGAACACGATGCCGTTCCCTGTTTATGTTGGCAGTTTGTGTGTAGAAAGACGTCCTGTCAAGCAACAACAGTTTCAGTCTGCAACAGTTTTGGGCCTGGTGGTGTAGAAACGTGTTCCCTGCAGAAATGAGTTGAGAGACTCGGCTGAAATATCCATCAAAGATCATCACAGTTGAATCTTTTCATGGGAACAAAGACAATTTTCTTTTACAATTGCTCCTTTGGCTCTTGTTCAAAACCCATCTGCAAGCGTTTAGTTGGGAAAAACCACCAGATAAAGGTTTAACTTTATATCAAAGGTATTCATAGGAATTCTTCTGACCCTTTAAACACATCAGTGGAACACCTAAGTATCTTCTTTCCATTGTGAAGAAAAAAGGATTAATCAGAACATGCATATTATGGAGGCAATGAGTGTCCAGCAGACAAAGACAGAGAGAGGCGAGAGTCGTCGGAAGCAAGGCAGCCGTTCAAGTTCGCTCGCTATTCACAGTTGAAGCTGTTGGACTGACAATAAATGTTACAGCTTCTCCAGATTTAAGGCAGAAATAAGCAGCTGCTCAGCCCGTCCTCGCAGCTTCATAAAAACGGTACTTTCATTGAGATTGAGAACGAATGTTTCCGTTCGGAGGAGGGAGTGGTTCGCAAGAGCTGTGCAAGTCTTTGTCAGTTTCTGTCTGCGATGTGCGAGGAAACGGCACCATCTCCGTCTCCTTGATCTATAGAAAGGTTTTTTTTTGTTTTTTTTTCAAAGACGAGCTTACACAACTGATTTACTGAGTGATATTGCGAATTGCTCAATCGCAGGTTGGCCAGAGTTCACCCGCACATACGAGTGCAATCGTTCACTCCCGAAGACTCAACAAAGGGACCATTGTCTTTCTGTCAGACTTTCCACATTTTCCATAATAAGCAATAGAGCCGAGGTCACCCGGGCACTTTCCCCGAGGTTTTGTCTATTGTTGGAAATTGAATGATTACACATTGGCAGCGGACCCCCCTCGCATTATTGAAGTGACAGGGATATTCGCTGGCGGAAGCCCCCGAACAGTAAAGGGTCATCCCTCAGGAGGATGTGCCGGGGGGGGCTGGGAAGCAACAGGGAGCGGCGCGCAGCCCCGGGCCTCATCACTCTCTGCCAGGCGGGGGCCCACATCCACCCGGTGTCGGCGACGCGCAGCCGCTTCGCAAAGTCAAAATGATAGATTATGCGAGGTGGGTTAAACAATTATGGAGCAATTTAGAGCTCCATGCCTCATAAATTGCCAGTCTCCCACCCTGAAACAACTCCAGGAAGGATAATGGATCAACATCCTGAGAAGAAAGTCAGAAAGTCATTCAGCCTATCCGCTGTTATTAATAATAACAACATTAGCAGTGTTTTGACTGGCAGGGAGTTGCTTTCGTGCTGTTTGCTCCGTCTACAGTGAGAGCTCACAAGACGATGAAAAAGTATATTTATACTCATGAACCAACAGGTAGAGACAAACATACAAGTGTGGAAAATTATACTTTTTAATGTGAGTGCACATTTACCAACCCTGACACTGTATTTTTATCCTCATACGAAGGGGGTGGGAGGGGTAGGGGGGGACGGCGTGTCGGGGCCGAGGTCTCACTCTGAGGACGGAGTCATCACACAGGTTGCTGATGAGTGACCCCGCCTGCCCACTGCGAGTCCAATAAATCAGCTTCAAACACAGCAAACAGGGAGCGAGGGGGGGCGAGGCGCGCCGTGACTCCGGCGTGACGCTCAGGATGGCGGGGGTCTCTGCCGTCCGCTGCGGTGGCAGCAGTTATCAGATTATTTCTGTCAGCGTGCAAACACGAGCCTCCCGGGAGGAGCAAAGGGAAAAAATGGAGATAAATTGTGTGATTAGCAGATCCACTTTCGCACTGACAATATAGGACCAAACACTGAAAGTGGAGGGACTAAATAATCAAGAAACAGTCATTTTGGAGTCATTTTTTACGTTATTATAGTCATTATTACTGTGAAAGGAACTCAGAAAGAAATAAAGTCAACAATGTAAATGTCCAACCTAAGATAGGGACTTTTTTTATCTTATCTTTCAAAGTAAACACATTTTCTTTATAAAGCAAGAGAGCAAATTGAGGCGGCGGCTGTAAACTCCAGCGTTCAGTGTTGCTCTCACAGGCTCTAGTGGTGCATTTGTTTGGGTCTATTTGCTGCAGTGTATCAATACACATTTGCATGCACCGCGTGCGACGTGTACTTGTAATATGTGTGTTTGAGTCAGCTCCTACACCGACTGTGGAGGGAGCGTAAATCCTCTCAGACTCTTACAGAGACGCTGTTCGTCAGGCGGCGTCTCACCAGTCTCACTTGTAGACATTTTGTTGACAAAGCTTCCTCCAACTGCACCTCAGCTTTGGTCTCGCCTGACTGTTTTTGAACACTGTCGGTGTGATTTTGTGACAGATCGTCTCTCATATCTTGCTACTTATTTTTTTTATCACTTTCGGATCTGTTCTCCTGTGATGTTTTGGATAACTTCCTCCACCAACACTCCCAATTCTCTGCTTTCACAGTACTGCGGCAGACACAAGCCATAAAACATACACGTTCTCCTGTTTGCAACATGCTGTTCTTTGCAGTATTGTTAGTCGAACATGAGCTTGCAAGTTGCTGTGCATTGTTTGGGATCCTGGTAAATCAGGCCCTCAGAGGTCTTCTGCCTCAGTCTGTGTGACTGACTCCAGATGAAGCGCCACCAAGGGAACACTTCATCTTCAGCTTTGGTCTTTTCGCCGCATTTGTTATTAAAAACAAAGAAAATTGATACCACCACCGTTATTATAGGTCTCTATAGGGAGAGGACATTTCAAACACCTTGTTTCCTTTTGCATCATCATCATCATCGCTGAGCTCAGAGGATTAAATCTTTGTGTCATCAGTCACCTCTGCTCTCCTGACACACATCGTTTGATTTCGCCCACAATCTCCCCCGTGTCATCATCAGTGCCCGCCGTGGCGTTTCATGGTGTTTATTGTGCATTTCATCTCCTATTGTGGTGATTCTGAGCATAAAGATTTCAGAGAGTCAAAGAACTCGCCGCTGTTGAATGTTTTCCAGATGAAAAGATAAAGTGGAGTTGCAGCGCGCTTCGTGATTCTCGCATAAAGATCAGTACGCAGCGTTCATACCTAATGAGAGTGGTTGCTTTCAGTGATGCCACCCACTTTCTGGGAACATCCTCCTCTGGCTGAAGAGGCGTCTTCAGTCAGAACGAGACAAAGTGGCGCGGAGGCCAGCGGTGACAGTATCTCTGCGCCTCGAAGACTCACCATCTTATCTATTTTACAGTTTGCTTCAAATTTATGCAGCTTTTTTTTCTCCTTTTCCCTCCACTCGGAGGCTCTCTGGTGTTTACTTGCAGATATGAAGTCATCGCTTTTAAACTGACCCAGAGGAAAATTATCCCCCCTCCCCCCTGCAGCAAATCTCATTTTATGACATTAGTCATATTATTTAATTACTCCAGTGCCCTCAGTGATAAATGAGCAATTACTTCAGAACGTTGTTCCATTTAGTGGGATTGCTTGCGTCTGTTTTTGCCGCAAGTTTGGGCTTTTCATATTTTTCAGGGCAAAAAAAATAAAAAGAATTCACTGCAACGGCTTGATTTTTATTTATTTACTGTGCTGCGAAGGACCAAAACCGGAACGCCGGTCTTTGTTCCCCGCCCCTATCGGATTTACCGAGGTAATTGTTAGAAAGAAAATACCGTCGTGCTTATTTTCAAGGATCCCCCTGAAAAAAAAAACAAAAAAAGCTGGTGGAGAGGCGCAGAGCAGGACGGGCGGAGAGATTACGGCTCAGTGACTTCACTGTTTTTTTTCTCTTTCTCCCTGCTGCTGCTGATTGCCAGTATTGTCTGGAAAGCATCCTGCGGGAAGCGTGCGACTCACGGATATTACACACAGACTTATTACCCTTGACAGAAGGAATGAGATGAAAAGAGAGAAATAATAGCAAAAGAGCCGCGACCTCGGGGCGGAGTGGCGCGCGGCCTGCGGCGAGGCTGGTGTCCCTCTGATTGAAGGCGATTGCGTAATTCGTGCGGCGCCCTTGTTGTGCGTCGGTCACCCGTCACAAGTCCCGCGTCGGTGGGTGTTTTGAGAACACGGTCTTTTGTGCGTTGATGACCTGTATAGGATGTATTTCCATGTTGTGGGTTTTTTTTTTTGCAGGAGTTACTCATGTCTGCCTTCTTTTTTTAGCTGTTTTTTTTGTGTTGCTATTTCCAAGCTGCCGGCAGCGATTGGTTGGCCGGAGTCTCGGCTGACCTTTCTCCTGTAATACCCGTTTGTGAACCTTCAATTCTCGACATGGGGCAAAAAAATGACGATGAACAAAAGTATTTTAACCATTTTTTTCCTCACAAAAATAAAAGGGATGGTGCCAGTTCACAGCTGCAGAAGAACTAAAGTATAGAAGAGCAGAGATTAAATTTCTAAATCTGGTCGAAAATAGTCATTTTGTGCGTCGTCGTTCCATCATCTACAACGTTTTTCTGTTGGACGATGGCAGAAGACATTCTGGACAGAGAGCCAGTCCATCACAAAGCTCAAACTTATGATACAATTGATGTAAATACTGTATAATTAGTGCCATTTAATTCACCATTTTTTTCTGATTTCTGGTTTATTTGTTTGCTGAATTCTGTTCAGCTCAGTGGAATCAGGCCGTTGTTTTTGCTTTGTTTTTGTACTGTTTTTTTGACCCCACACAGCTTTTTTCACCCAGAAAGTTTTCAATCTGATTGTTGCGTTTTTTGGACCTTCGACAAAAATCGGTTCATTTTGCAGCCACATCTGTGACCACCTGGCAACAAATGTACCACGCGGTCTCGCTCGCCGCGTGTTATCGTGTCCATCAAGCCCTGAAGTGAATGTTTGGACCTGTAGCTGCTGGATTTTGACTCTGTTCTCACCAGCCGCGCTTTATTTTTGCCCCTTCTGCTGATGAACAGGTGGGATGAAACAGCTGACTGCTGCAGCTGGACAAAAAAAAAGATGTCGAGTGAAAACACCAATCAGTGCGAAAGTTAATAAATCTGCCGCCTCACAAAAACACAACCTCCCGTTCTCATTATACGTGAGCATTTCATCCATTGTTAAAGGCATAAAGGACCGAGGCTTTAAGAATTTATTGTGCGAATTAAGAAGAGACACGCTAATAAAATGTGTTACCTGTAAAAGAATGAGTTCTGATTGAAGTGTTGTAAACACAAGCAGCTCGTCGTATCGCGGCCTGAGTGGACTGAATCAGGCTGCGGCCGCTTCGCTCTGTTCGGCTCCTGATTTGTTGCCCTGTGATGGACTTACTGCCGGCGGTGCCAATGATGAGGTGCGACTTCAATCAAGAAAATCTAATTTGGAGTAAGACTGCACACTGCAGCCACACAAACAAATGAAACAGCAACGCCATGGAGGGCGGCAGGGTGACGGCAGAGATTTACCGGACCGTTTCTGCTTCTTCTTTTTTATTTTGGTCAGTCTGTAAGCCGGAGTGTCCTTGAACGAGATGCGAGACGGTGGGCGTTTCTCCGTCTCGAGGACGCGTCCTCGGTAAGGTTGCGGTTTTTCAAGTTGCTGGAGCATCTAATCCCTCCGAAGGACAGTTGGGGTGTCGAGGAAAACTCTCCTGCAGAATCGAGAACTCTGCTCGAAAACTGTTGGAGGACGCCTCAACTGTACCGCAACGTCCTTACACTGACAAGGTGGGCACCACAGAGTGCTTATGACCACTCTTTTACACAAACAACAGCTGCATGTGCTTACATGCAATTCACAAATTTAGGAAGAAGAACCCAGACTTGCTGAATTGTTGGATTTTCTGCTCTAAGATAAATCCAACCGAGCATAGAAGCATCGTATCGATCCAAAAACAAACTTAGACTCTTCTGAGGAAAGCAATGTTGTGCAAGTTTCTGAAATAGTTTCCTTCATTCTTGAAGCTCTTCAGCTAAGGTGGAGTTTCAGTTGCATTGCTGTGAAACAGATGAGGTGTCAGCAGTGGGCTGGTCAGTCCAAACGTGGATTCACCAATCAGGCTAAGCTGCAGGTTTTCATTAACATTTGAAGTCTGGTTTCATCTGCGAGTGCTCGGTTCCGTGTGTGCCTGCAGGAGGAATGCTAGTTTCTCTGCCGTCATGCTAAAAACTTGGCGGTGCGTCTTTTCCCTTGAATCAAAGTCAGAAAATGATAAAAACCAGAAGGAGCTGGAATCCAAAGCAGCTAATAAAAGCTGCCGACATGCAGGCAGCGTCAGATCAGGTCCTACTAGGATACGCTAATATTTATCTGAAGCTGCCACAGGCACCGTGGATGGAGGCCAACGCTGGAGTGATCGGCAGCTAAACAGAGAGGGGAAAGACAGCAGCTCTGCAACTCTCTTTCTCGAACAATAACCGAGCTCGTGGAAACTTCAGCAACTGTAACTGCATGAATACATTTATAGTAGTAATCTTTTACGAGCAGGCATCTAAAGTGATGTTGCTACTGTTAACTCAAAGGATTGACCGCGTGCAGCACCCACATTTCGCATCCCTTCTAATTAACTTCATATAGCCGGCGCTGAATAGGTTGGATGTGTTCGCAGCGCGCGCTCTCTCTCCCGTCTGCTGATCTGGAAACAAAAATAAACCCAAGCCCACAGTTGGAGCGCTTTTCTTTTGGCGGTTTACTCATACTCGTGTAGGAACGCATCAGGACGCCTGTGTGTTTCCTCCGAAGCGACACATGACGCAAGCGTGGAAGCTCCCCCAGTTTTGTGTGTTCAAAAAAAAAAAAAAGGAAAAAAAAATCTTCAACAGACTGTGTCGTGAGCACGGCTGCAGAGCGAGAGGAGGAAATGTTCGGTTCGAAACACATTGTTCTACCAGAAGCAGCACGTCCCACTTCCAGCAGACGTGAAGAGGCCGGGATTAAGACTTTCCGTTAGACGATAATTTTCCATGTGTTTCTGCCTTTGTGTGCGAACGATTCAATGTCTACTGCCGTATCACTTGTCATTAACTTGTTTACAATTTCCACGTACACGTTTTCGGCTCTGCGCGCGTTTTTTCTGGGTCAGACGGCGTTCACATCCCTTCCTCGCCCCTCAGCCAGTTTCCTAATTTCACCACTTTTGCGAAAGTAAATAAATTCTCTCACAGGACCCGCGCTCGCGCAGCCCCGCGCTCTGCCCCTGCGGCTTGGGTTGAACTAACTCATTAAAGGCTTGTGGCTCCCTCGGCCCATATTGTGGTCACCTGAGAACCCAAAACCGAGACTGCACCTTTTGGAGATTTACGGTCTCCCCGGGCAGCCGCGCTCCCTTCAGAAGAAAAACGTCCGTTTCGCGTTCACACCTCCACTTCTGCAGCTATTATTCGCTGCGCAGCCATTAGGAGCAAGAGAGGCGTCCTAACACTTTGGAACACACGTTACTACTCGGCTTCCTGCTCTCCACCACGCTATGTCTCCCTCTATGATGGCTCGCTCGCTATACATATGGCGGCCATCTGGTCCTGGCAGAACAGTGATGGAGCCCAGAGAGGGGGCAGCACTGCGACGCACGCCTGATCACAATGTGATTAACTCTTCAGAGCCAAAGGAATGCACCGAAAGACCATCTTCAATCATTTTACTGTACCTCACCACGCTTTTTTTCTTTGTTTTACACTCGACTTCCTTGTTTTTTTTTTCTTTATTGTTGCCACTTTAAATCAAACGCTCCACCGGAGTCGGATCTCAGATGCGCCGAGTTCGTCCAAGTGCTGATTTAGTGCACCTGCCTCGACAGGATTTGCCAAATCAAAGCCCCACTCTGCTGCCGTTGTGTCTTATCTCCGTGTAAAAGCCCGAGCCAGTGATCCCGCGGCGCTGAAGTATGTTTAGGGGGGGGAAGCGCGTTGCTCAGCTGTGCGTCCCTTCCGAAATAGATTTAAATGCAGGGTAGGAGCCACATCGAGGTCAGCATTCCTGCATCGCTGCTCCACTCAATCCCGAGATGAGTCGGTTGATTTCATGCGAGCAGGAGTTTCGCCCTCTGACAGACTGACCCAGAAAAAAAAGAAAACACAACGTGTGAAAGTAAGAGTGGAGAGCGTTGTGATGTTTCACTGTAACGACCGGAACTGTAACTGCGATCACGTCGCCATAAAAATTGATGCAAACACGTGTTTGTGCAAACTGGAGTGTTTCGCACATGTCCGCGTGCTTCCTGAGTCTGCTTCATAAACATTTGAAGATGAAAGTTTAGAAGCAGAGACCAGAGGGAAATACCAAAGGAGGAGGATGGTGAACTGAGGACAAACAGTTGGAGGGACTCTGAATCACAACTTCCCACTTTTTGCTCCTTTCAGAGTGGAAGCCTTGCAGGACATTTTATTCCCCACCATTTCCTGCTATTAGCAGCCGTCCTGGACCTGCAGGTGGTGGAAACCAGGGGTGTAACAGACCATTACTGATCCACGATCGATCGCTCTCCTAGGTTTGGGGGGCGGAGGGGGGGTCTCGTTTGATCCATTACACCCCTTGTGGAAACCAGCCTTTCGCCCTTTGTAGGCACCATTTCTCTAAACTTGTTGTGAAGGCAACAGGAGTCGCTGGAAGTTTCCAAATGTTCCCATGACAGAACTGGACTGTGAGTCTTCACAGGCTTCTCATACTGCTGTGACTCTCAATCGAGCTTCATCAAGCAGAAGAGAGTAACAGGAAAATTGTCACATAATTTGAATGTTTATTTAAACGATTCAAACGAATTTGGATCGTTCACTGATTTGCATACTCAGTTTGTTACAAAATAGGATAATATGAGAAAATCTGCTTGTCAAGACAAAAAAACAATACATTCAGTTAACCTAAGTTGTTCCACTGAGTGTGTTTTTGTTGTCTAATTTGGTTCTTTTCGCGTGTGTCCAAAAATTTGAAGCACCGAGCGACTGCGGAGACTTAACTTGCTTGCACTGCGCAGCACGTAAGTCTCAGATGCATCATGAAAGATTCAACACTCTAACTGAGTCATAACACCTTCCAGACGGATCTGAGAGAAGTACTGAGCGTATGTTAAGTTCTTGAGGCCCAGGTCACTATAAATTACTCTAAACTATAAATGCAATCGTGTGCCGTTGATCTCTGCTACTTTTCCTCATATAATGAAACAATCTGATTGTGAGTTCACGTCTGAACTGCGGCCTCATCTACCAGCATGTGTGTGATACTGTATTTGCCGGTGCGATGGCTCTGTGCAGAATATGACTAAGCTGCATTCAGCTCCTGTACTCATTACTTCTTCTCCAGTGACAGCGTCTTGCCTGCAGGATCATCCACCCCCCCCCTCCCTCCCCCACCCTCTGCAGTGACACTGAATAGCTGCCATATGGCAAACAGGGTCTGATCCAGTCAAGAGAGGCAGGTGCCCAATATCACATGACACCGTCATACACCCCCCGTGAGACAATGGCCGACGCAACAACAAGGAAACATCTCCAAACACCGGCTGCAGTTGTACTGTACTTGGAAATCGCGGCGTGTTCCCTGTGAGGTTTCCTGCGCAGTGACATAGTGCCATCAGGAGGAAGATACTCACGCAAACACACACTCGCGAGCACACACACACGCACAGAGCAGCCGCGGTGGCGGCGGCGGCGGGCGGCTGCCTGGCATGTAAGAGCTCCATCAGTTGGTCCCTCAGGGCAGACAGTGCCTTGCATTAGGACACAGAGAGCCAGTGAGTCACCTTGCCTCGGTCCATCCTGAGAGCAATCACCACTTCACTGTCAGCTGGTCCTGTTATTCCCCTGGACCAAGGTTAAGGAGCTGGACAGTTAAGAGCCTCCGTGTAACAGTAATGTGTTTGTACATGTTTCTCTCTCTCTCTCGCTCTGTTTTTCTTTTTTTTTTCTGGGGATAGTTTGAACAAATCAAGAGCAGTTTTTTTTCTTTCTCTGCTGCTTCTCTGCAGGGAAAACTCCAGTTTTACTTGCATGAAGCCGAGTCTCCAGTGACACTGGAAGCAAAACCAAGACGAGTAAATTACCTGCACAGTATCACCATTCATGCATTGTTGTGGTGAAAATAGCCTGAAATCTTTCGCAACCACACAGCGACGTAATATTAATACTATTTTGCATAGCTATCGCAAGTTGGCAGCATCCAGCTTCTCTTTCTGGATGATGTAACGCCTCCAACAGCCTCTGCCATGCAGAAGATCTTGAGCTGACATGTTTAATGTCGTAATATAAAACTTTCCATTCTCGTGTGCACACCTGGTTTAAGGCTCCCGACCAACAGCACAGAAATATATCGACTCCAAACTCATCTCTCAGTTTTTAGGAGCCGTTCCTGCAGCTCTCTTCACACTGTACATCTTCATGATTTGTACAGTTTTACACTGTGGTACAGCTTTTATCTCGGTCACACTTGCCCTGGTGTTTCCGAGCTACGAACCGAAAGGGAGTGAGACTTCTTGTTCTTCATTTGCTGAAGTTTTTCACGGAAAGTTTCCCCGATCGAAAACTCAGCGTTGTTTATCTCCTGAACCTCGTTGACGCAGGCCGACAGCGAAGATGCTGATGATGCGCGCCGCTCGTCAAGAAAAAACAGCCCCGAAATCGAGTGGACATAAATAAAACAGACAGATGGTGATCACGGGGGTGAAAGCAAATGAGGCTTTCCTTTAATCCTTCAGCTAATAATGACAATCATGGCATCTGCAGTGCAACAGTCTGCTGGAACAATCCGCAGCATCTCAGCGAAATAAATCAGCAGACTTTGGGTCATGAATCCTGCAGACACAGTCTGAGTGGGCCGCTTACTGCGATGTATAATTGTCTTTAAGGAAAGTGGGAGGAAGGCATTGCAACCCCCCCCCTCCCTCCCCTCCCTCCCCCTCCCCGTTGCTTTAAATAGTTTAAGATAGATTTCCTGCAGTTTGCACAACTGCTCTCCAAATACGGCACATTGAGGGCAATAAAAAGCAATAAAGGAAGCGTTTCGGGGCGATCCCCGCAGACGAGCTCCGGCAGGAACATAAAGAGAGATCCTTTTAATTTGTCCCCGTGTCTCGTGTCAGCCTGCGGACGGAGGCGGCGACGCCGGACGCCGCGGCAGCTGGCGGCGTCTCCTGCTCTCTGCTTCAGGTTCGCTCGGCTTGTCGGGAGTCCTCTGGTCGCACCGGACCAGAGGTGGAGATGAAGTGTCGCCGGGCTCGCCGAGCAGCTGCTCCGTTGGTTCATGAGCAAAGTAACTGTGACTTATTCACAGGAAACTCATTTCCAGATGTTGATGCCGCACATTTTTTTTTTTTGTTGCTCGTAGAATGTGTGGCTGATGGTGAACTCAAACGTGGTGTTTAATTATAAGTAAGTGCTTTTGAAACCAACCGGCTTCAAGCTCTGTTGATTTAGTTGCTCTGTGTTCAAAGGAGCTACAAAAGGCTGGAAAAAGGAATATTATGTGTCAATTTTTAAAAAGAAAACCAAGGTTCAGCTCAAGATTGTTATTTTTTCTGAAAAACTTCACTTGTCTGAGTGAAAACATTGCGTCACTTACAAAGTATGGAGCAGCGCTGCGATGCTGCAATTATTTTTCACAGTTTCCATCAAAGCTGCAGAGAAAATTTAAACACCCATCCGTCTTCGAGACCTGCAGATTCCAAATTAGACTTGCGAGGAGCGGAGCTTTGAGCGAAAAGGGACTTTTGGGCGGAATCGAAGACTGTTTACCGGAGATAAACAGGTGGATGTTTGAAACATGACGGAAAT
This sequence comes from Malacoctenus triangulatus, assembly GCA_032274725.1. Lineage (NCBI taxonomy): Eukaryota > Metazoa > Chordata > Actinopteri > Blenniiformes > Labrisomidae > Malacoctenus > Malacoctenus triangulatus. Next base: position 16,164,164 of record JAUESE010000092.1, read on the forward strand.
GTTGTTCAGCAGTTTTTGGTGAACAATTTGCTTGTTTTTAAGAACAGCGTCTCAAAGTCTTAGCAATTCCCAATTTTCACCTAATTTAATTGAAGGAAATTCTGGTCCATTCACGTGTTTGCAGTGGAACGATACGTTATTGGGTCATAATTTGACACAGCATTTATTTGGAAACTGAACTGTAGAGGACCAAAAACAGACCCCTGTGGAACCCCTCCTGTTATTGCTACTAGACCAACAGTGTTCACAGATTAGTTCAGTTCCTTCAAATTCGAGCATCTACTGAGGGAGAAAGCAGATGAGAATGTAGGTGAGCACAAGAAGAGCATGCAGACTTCCCCACATCCAGCTTACAGCAAAAAACAGTGGACTCTTTATATGTTAATAATTAAGTTGCACGTACAAAATATCTCTTTTTTAAGCTCCCTAGTCTCACAAAGGTACACAGCAGAGGAAGAATTAACATTTGTAAATCATGACAAGCATAAAAGAGAGATCATCAGTGACTGTGACTTCAGCTGTGGCAGCTCTAAGCAGGAGGCAGCAGTCCTCAGGTTCTTCCTTCATCCATCTGTTCTGTTGTGTTCAGCACAATGTTTCCAAAATCCCCTCTGATAACATTTTTCATTCGATTGTTAAATGCAGCAGGTGTCCAAAGGTCAAACATCAAGATCACCTCCTTCATATTTGACCTCTATAGACAGTTGAACTTATTCTCCCTCAACAGCTTTTATTACATTTCCGAGCAGCCTTTATTTGAGTTTAACAGATGTCAATGTTAATCACAATTTCACTGGTTGGTGGAGGCATACAAAGGTGAGGCGGTAATTCTAGTGTAGCTCTCGGGAGCGTTAGATTACTTCCCCTCCAGCACAAAGACAGAATCCATATCCCCTCACATTTTCTCAAACCCTCTCACCCTCTCAATAATTTTTTCGACTTCTTCACAGATCATTAGGGGAAAGTAAAGTAAATTGCCCTTGAGGCAAGTGTCTGCTCCACCAAGTTGAATAAGGAATGTCACATTTCCCACAGGCAGCATGTGCATTAAATTAGCAGCATAATATGTGAGGGGAGACATTAAAACCAAAGCTGCTTTTCTCTGGGTGATTAGGGGGGGAGCCTAAGCCCAGAGTCGCAGCTTTTAGGCATTTCATAAGTTGACACCCTGCAAACACTAAGAAGGGCGAAGCGCGGAGCTGCGAGGGGGATAAGGAACTGTCAGCGGAGTGAAACGGAGAATCTGCCTCGTCACTCTCTGAGCACGGAGGAGAAACTTCCTGGCAGAGGCGTGAATAATGAAACCTCATTTGGAATATTACACATTATTACCTTTGGGAAACGGCTCTAACAGGTGTAACTAGAAGGCATAATTACTGCTTGTACAGCATCCATTGTTTTCATCGTCAACGATTCCAACGATTATGCAGACTGCCTCCCACATGGTGATCATTTGTTTTGTTCTTCATTAAAATGACGAATGTATTTGAAATATTGTGACATTATTAATTTCTTGTGAATAAATTTGTCTTTGATTCCTTTATTTTTTTTAAGGCTCCTGCTTTTCTTTCCTCTCTCAAGTACACGAACATGATCGTATATGTTTATATTCTCACTCTGCACTGTTCTTTTTTTAACCCTCTCAGGTGTCCTCAGCCTACCTGAGGGTGTCACGCTTCACCGAGACCAGCAGCAGCAGCAGCGAGCGGGGAAGAGCGGCGAGGGAAACGCCTACAGCCAGTCTGAGCTGCGATCAGTCGAACAGTGTTTACTGGCCACCAGAGTGGGCAGCATCTCTGAACTCAGTGAGTCGTCAGTGTGTGCGTGCGCGTGCACGTGTGTGTGTGTGTGTTTGCATGTGTGTGTGTGGTGGGAAAGCTCGAGGTGGAGAAGCAAACTCCTCCCTCTCTGCCCTTGAGCAAGGCATTTAGCTGCTCGAGTGGAGTTGTTCTGAACGCATCAGTGTCATTAGTGATATTTTTAATGACTTGGCTTCTCATGCAACCAGGTCCACACTTTGCTGTTTCTGTGGACTTTTGCATCGTATCTGTTGAAAACATATTTCTGTTTGTTTGTTTGTTTGTTTCTAGCCAGTGTTGCTGTAAAAGAGCTCGAGGTGCAACACTCATAAATAAATAGATTAGGGTTCAACTGCACAAACTGAAGCGATATTAGAAACAGACGATTTAAAGTGTCATAATAAAAATACACAAATATTCCTCAGTATTTTGCAGATGGTGGGATGTGGGAACAGTACTGATTTGTACTGGATTACAAGACAAAGTACTACAGTAATAAAGTACATCTATAAAGGTTAAAAAAACATTTCTACCAAACTACTGAATGTAATAAGTAACTAATTAACTGTCATTTCCTGCAATCTTTTTATTCAAAGTCCTGTGTATGAAAGCTAAATGCTAGCGAGGTATTTTCTACCTTTAAAGCTTAAATTTACTGAAAAATACCGATGAAAAAGTTCAAATAAACAATATTTACTTGCTAGTTTACTCAGCAGGAACATTACATGCTGTGAATTTATTGGGCTTCAACAAAGGATATCTTCAAAATAACCATTAAACTACACAATGACATCAAAAGACATCTTAATTACAGTAAGTTGGGAGTTTGTAGTTTGTAGTTTCTGTTCTGGCTGAAGGTTGTTTGTTGCCCTCAGGTGTGACTGTGAGCGACGACAGTCGGTCTGCGTGATCAACAGCAGAACCCTGAAACTGAAGCAGCCGAAGGGAAAACGGCCGTTATTGACTGTAATATTTACAGCTGTCCTGCTCACTGCAGTGACAAGTCAGAATCTCCCATAAAAAAATAAGTTGTGTTGTGCATCTTGAGGCTAAACAGGAATGAATCCCCACATCCGTGGTTATGAATTTTTCAGGGAACTTTCCCAGAAGCGTGTTTACAGCAGCAGATTGATATCCATGGTTTTGCATTGAAACGTTTCCAGAGTGTAATCTTTAGGTTTCTTCCTCTGCTTCGTTTGGATCCTCGCTCACCTTTTCTCCGCCAAATCCTACTTTAAAAACTAATAAATTTTCACGAAGGGTCGCCTCAGAAATTTCACATTTTTCGGACAAATAGCTTCATCATTCAGCTTTTAAATGGCTCAGAACCAATTTTTCGGATGGATATTCATGTTTTCTTCAACTCTAATGGTCCCCGACTCCTTCACCTGCGCTACTTTGCAGCCTTAAATTCGTAACATTCAAGGGCGTCCTCGCTCGGACCACCATCCTTTCACTGTTTCATGCCGAGCGTGTGCAGCTCTGGTCAGCTTTGAAATCTCTGTCACATTTCAGGGGGATTTCATTATTGACTGAAGTGCTAAAGTGACGTCTAATAGAGCCCAAACATTGTCCGCATTGTCGTCCTATCAGTGAGTCATCAGAGTGTAATCTGCCCCCTAAATGTGTGTGCGCGCTTCTGTGCAAATGATTGAGAATCAGCAGGATTTGCAGCGTCAGTGAGAGGGACTCTGATAAACCGCAGCCGTTTATTAAAATAGACGATTTTGTAGTTTCTGAGTTCGACAACTTCTCCCGAAAGTAAATTGAATGCCCGAACAGTCACAATGAGCTGATTGTTCAAAGAATAATAGGCAACATAATGCTTTGCTAAATAGATTTGTACAGTACGAAGTCATTTGCATAAGCCTTAAGAGTTGGTTTTTAGAGAAGTAATAATAGTTTTTTCTTGCTCGTCATTCTCGCGTTGCATTCTGGCCCCTCGCTCACAAGGAAAATAGGAAAAGTTTGAGTGCGCGTCCAAAGCTGGAACATTCCCACCTTGTTTTCTGGGGAACTTTCTGACGAATCGGCGGCGACGTGCAACGCGAAGCCACGCGTTTCCCCGTTTGATCTAATCAGATGGAATCACAGAATCAAGTTGCTCATTCGAAGTCTTGCTTTTTGGTTTGCGTGCCGTCCGGACAGCTGCAGCGTCCACTGACAGAAGGGCAACAAATCAGCAGAGAAAGCACAGACTTTCTCCTCCTAATGTGCAAGATAGAGAGAGAGAGAGAGAGAAAGAGAGAGAGAAAACAAAAAAAACCTCAAGCAAAAATAATGGTGAAGGGGCTGCAGGGTTCCTGTCCACTGTCATGACATCACAATGTCAAGAAGAGGCTGCGAAAACATTTTCTGTATATTTAGTGTAAACATTTATCTCCTCTACAAACACAAAGCCGATCGTCCCGGCTGTGTGTTTTCCCAGGACGAGGCGAATCGTCCGTCCGGTCCCTCCGTCCGTCCGTCCCTCCGTCCGCGGCGTATTGATGAGGTCAGGCAGGGACTCATTCTGCCATGTTGACACTGCAAACACGCCGCGAGACAACAAGGGGGCCGCGGACGGATAATAGCGCGGCTCAGTCCACTCGTAATGTTATCGGCTCTGGAGAGGAAATTCTGTAAATAACTCCGGGATTTGCAAACAGTCTCGCGGTTCCGAGCTGAAACAGAATGAATAATTGAGGGGAGCGCCGTCGCCCCACAATGATTGCTCTGTCAGGCTGTCTCGCGCCGAGCAGCGGGAGAACAATGCAAGATGAGCGAGGGAACAAAAGATGGCAAGGTGAAGGATAAAAGACTGATGTGAGGGAGATTTTTTTTCGGAGACGAATTTTTAAATGTATTAATTTATTTTCCCGGGCCGACACAAAGCGGGAGCTGCTGGAGCACGGCGCCATGTGCACCCTGTCTGGGGACAGCCTCCCTCGCTGGCATTTAGACTCAATTTTAGAGGTTTTGTCACTGATTTACCTCTTTGTATTTTCTCGTTTTTTTTCCCTCCGCTGACAAAATGCCAAATTTGCATATTCCAAACGACGCTCCCGCAAATTTTGCAATTATTGGGTCCGCCGGTGTGTCACCGTCACTCAGTCATGCTGCCTGGCTCCCGATGGGTCCCGCGCAGTGTTGTAACTCAGTACATTACTGCATTAGGAGGCGTCTATTCTTAGAGGCGGCCACGGGGAGATAATGCAGAACGCATATAGGGGGCTCTGCGTGAGGATGTAAACCTATACAGCTGGAAGATGGCAGCACACGCAAAGTGGAACAAGGTCAGGGGAGAAACGGCTGCATGTTCACGTTCGCCCGTTGTCCTCAAACCAGAAAAACACCGTCAGGAACAAGTGTAGTTCGAATAAGTACTCTGACATATCGGTAAATACGCAGCAAGTTACGTGAGCCCCACTCAGTGTCCTCGAGTTCCCTGTCGTATAGCGACGATAAACCTGAGTGCAGCTTTGTGTTTAACAGACGAGTTACAAGGAAATGTCAACCGTCTGTGTGTTTGTAGAACATTTGTCTTTCGAGTTTTTTCAAGCATAAATCATCTTTTAAATCTCATATTTCAGTTTCAGCAGAGATCCGAGTTCTCGTAGCTTCTCGGGTTTCAGATCGCACGTTTCAGATCTCCTTTCTTTCACGTGTCAGCCCGAATCTCTTCATTTTTTTTTTTTTATCTCCTTCGCCTCAAGCTGGAATTCATCTGCTATGCACCTAATGAGCCTGACAGTCTGACCAATCAGCGAGCTGTGATGACTAGTTAGATAACGCTAACTGGAGAAAAACTGACCGATTGACTGACTGTTCAGTCGCCAGCTCGAGTGTCTTTGACCCTTCGAGGAAGCCGCAGCTTTTTAGTGACGTTGAGTAAAACGCAGAATAAAAACTTCCCAAGCTGTTTATGAATGAATTTCAGGCTCTCGTTCAAAGGTCAAGCACTCCTCTGAACTGCCTGATTGAATGTCCTGATCTGTCTGTTGTTCCACTGCTGCTCATGTCATCTCGCTGTGACTGGCAGAAATTTCAGCACTGAGTTTCTTTTTAATCGAATGCAAAGCAGGAAAGAAAAGTGGGAAGATTTCAACATTTGAGCTGTATAAATTAATTTGAATGCTGATTTAAGGAACTATTAGAAGCATCTTCAACTTAACCTAACAACTCAAAGTTGGAATATATCAAGTTTTCTGCTCCATGACTGAATCTTCCCACAGAAAGCGTTCCAAAGTTTTTCCCCGCATCGAAAGCTGGGAATTTCCCAGTTACACTTGAATGCACCATTAGGAGCCACTTGAGCATAGCTCTGCCTCTCTGAGGTCACAATTTGAGGACTGAGTTTCAATTTCGGCTGTGCGAACTATAAGTATGAACGTTATTTAATGTTTAATCCAAAAAAAGCCTTTTTCTCAAACTTTTCAATGACTCAAACATCCAAATCAAAAGCATCCGTGAAAACATGCCAGCAGACAATTACTGGTCTAAGAATTCCCCTCTGGATTCACCTCATCCGGTTGATTTTGTCCTTTAGGTTCCTATAAGTTAGAAATCGTTCGTAATGGCTTTCCTAATTGTTTGCATGTTTTAGTGCCTCCAGTTTTATTTATATCAAAAAGATTATTGCCTGTATTAATAATTCAGATGCAGCTTCACGTTCCCTCGTGGCTATTTTGTCCTCCTGCATCAGTTAATGCAGCTGATTAAAAAACCACTCCGGTAGCAACTTAAACTTCTTCTATTGATTAAACTTTCCCTTTTTCTTTTTTGGCTCTTCAGTTACTTTTTTTTTTTTTTTTTACCTTTCTGCTCTCCGAGTCGACTGTGAAGGAATCTGGACCTTTCCTTTTTTTTTTTCAGTAAGTGCTCCCGCCAGGAACAGCAAATGCTGTTAATGGCCATCAGTGCTCTCGATAATACCTTTTGAGGATAATTTATAGTGGCAGCACTAAAAGCATATAGATTTTTTTTTAACTTGGGCTCCTCTGAAGGTGCTGCTTTAACCACAGCGCTGAGTAGTTTTTGTGCTTCCCGGTAGAAAACGAGTCGAGCGCGGTGTTTTGCTCTGTTGGGTGTGGAGGAGGTGGGAGGTGGTGGGAGGTAAGGAGGGGGAGATTCGACTGCTCAGCTTAAAGGTGGATTTATGTCATTTAAATGTGACAATAAGAAGGTTTAGTTGAGACTGAGATGAATAAAGTGCCAACATTACAAACAACATGCTATCAACGGAAAGATTCGTAGCATCGTTGGAGGCTGTGAGGGATTTATACGCAGATGTGACAGCTGTGTGAATCACATCAGCAGTGGTCACTCTCAAGCATGTCCTCGGTGTGTGGGAGTAAGTGTGTGTGTGTGTGTGTGTGTGTGTGTGTGTGTGTGTGTGTGTGTGTGTGTGTGTGTGTGTGTGTGTGTG
>JAUESE010000092.1:16263560-16275607 GCA_032274725.1 Malacoctenus triangulatus
CTCTCTCTCTCTCTCTCTCTCTCTCTCTCTCTCTCTCTCTCTCTCTCTCTCTCTCTCTCTCTCTCTCTCTCTCCTTATTGTTGTTTTCAGTCTGCATCCTGCATGAGCTGATTCACAGCTGTGGACATCTCTTGTAATACCTTCAAGAGAAGAAATGTGTGACAGGCGTGCACGTGCCCCCTCAAACATCTGTATTCCTCGTCAGTTCTTACGCTTGACCCGGTGGAGCCGAGTAAATACAAGTTCTTGTGTTACAGCGCTGCGGTCCTTTCGAAAATGGACGTCCCCTCCTGCTATTTATAGCAGCACTTCAACATATAGGCTCCACATGTTACATCAATTACTTCCTGCCGTGTGTTCAATGTCAATGTGTGATACAGCTGGATGACCTCTGACCCGTCCGCCTCTTTGTTCAGTTTGGAAGGACATCTGTCCTTTGGAAATGTCAATGTAAAGTAGAGCGCCGATCAGCTGCAGAATGTCTTTGAACTGGTGCAGCAGATAGTGGAGCCGAGAGCCAAACGATCTCTGTCCTGCAGCCCGCTGTGATATCAAATGGAAGCAGTAACCCAGTTTCTTTTGGAAAAGAGCACAGATCTCACCGGACAAGAATCTAGCGCATTCCTTGCATTTCAGGCCGGTTATATTAGCTGTGCGTTTCACGCTCCGTGTCACTCTTTCTTTCTGCGTGTTTTTTTCGCGGTGAAGGTTAGCACTCTCTCTCTCTCACTCTCTCTCTCTCTCTGACTGTCTGTCTGCCCTGCATGAATGGTGTTTAGGAAACAGAGAGAACAGGAAAGGCAGAGCAGGCAGGGAAGAATAGAGGGATATCCCCTTACAGGGCTCCCTCCTTTTTCCTCCAGGATAGAGGGGGTGAGAACTTTCAGAAAGGGCGGAGGGGGTTGGTAAATCACACCACCTGTCCACCAACACACTTCAAAAATCATTCATGAATAAATAAATCTTAACAAATATACATTAAGATAAATGTTTAAAGTGACACATGCCTGCTGGTGAGCGATGCCCTCTCTCTTGGGCGTCTCTGTGTGTGGCAAAAGACCTTCAGATTAGCCCTATGTGGCCCAGATTACAACAGGATCAGTGCTGCCACATATTACACCGGCCTGTGAACCATCAGTGAGACAGTGGGACAGGCTGGGCTTTAGGGGCTTAAGACCCCATTTAATTACACTTCACCAGAGAGGAAAAGTACAGTAACCACTTCACACAAGCTGTTGATTAAACCATGGTGAGACTCTTGCAGACAGTCTCAGCGAGCCGGAGAGGAAAATACATGTTTTGTTGAGGACAAACCAGGGAGGGTTTTTTTTTTTTTAGTTTTCTGGCGTTTGCTTTCCCACAAACAAATGTGACATTTATGGGCTTTTTTCTTTTGCGCCCAGTATGTGTCCACCTAGTGGCGGCAGAGGGAACTTTTCTCTCCAACGCTGGAAAAAATGTAATAAGTCTATTTGACAGGAAAGAATTAGACCTTTCAAAATGCTGCCCTGATGTGTTGTGATCTTTATTGTGGAAAATTGTGTTTTTTTTCTTGGCCATGAGGCACACCTATGATTTGTGATGCCAAGCTCTTGTACACCTGGTGATTATTTGTTTTTTTTTGTATCGTCTTTCAAGGTGCCACCAGGGACATCGGTTCGGCTCTGACCAGGATGTGTATGCGACACCGCAGCATCGAGGCAAAATTACGCCACTTCACCAAGTGAGTGTGTCACCAATATTTTTGTTTCCCCTCCGCATTCACTGTACCACGCACACATGCATGCACGCACTGACACACACGCTCCCCGGTGAAATGATTGTGTCCCCAGGTCCAATCACATTTCTCTTTACCTTCCTCTCACTCGGCTACTTTTCACTGAGAGTTTTTTGGTCTGTGGAAAAAGGCTATTTGTTCTCGACTTCATTGTCTGACTGGTTCTCGTTATGTTGTCCCCAGCGCTCTTATGGAGGGCCTGGTTACGCCTCTTCAGGACAGGATAGAAGAATGGAAGAAGACAGCTAATCAGCTGGACAAAGACCATGCCAAAGGTGAACACGAAAGCAACAGAAAAACAAAACAGAGAACTCGAGAAACTCCGACGCGAGTACGCTGTGTGTTGGACAGGATCTGTACAACTTTTGTTTTGACTCCCGGCTTCGCAGAATACAAAAGATCTCGGCAGGAAATCAAGAGGAAGTCTCTGGATACCATCAAACTCCAGAAGAAAGCGAGAAAAGGTGAGGAAGGTGTCGACCCGACTCGTCATAGAACACGAATGAACTTTTAAGCCTGCTTATTCACAAAGCTTGTTGAGCTGTTGGTGTCTTGTGCAGTCGTCCAAAAGTGAACTAGCACCATCTAGAGTTGAGAATGAGAAGCCATTACTCAATCAAATCAGAATGCCTGGCACACTCTCACAGGCTCCTTTCCAGCCTTGGATGATGTACCTTATAAATCAAAGGAATTAACTTCTTACCCGGCTGTGCTTGCATTAGCCCCCGCTGCTGGATGTAATTAAACTCCTATTTTCAAATAGTACTTTCATATACCAGCAGTACGTGCTAGCCATAAACATGCAATGTGCCCTGATTCACTGCAGCTATAACACTGCCTGTTCTCCTGTCTCTCTCCCCCCTCCCCCCCCCGCCCGGCTCTGCAACCCTCCTCTCTTATTTTCTTTCTGGCTGTTTACTCTGGCTGTTAGAGCTTCTAGGTACGTGCGCTGTACTTTTACCACCCCCAAATGGGAACTTCACATGCTCGTTTCAGCCATCCTCCGAGCAGCCTGCCAGTCAAAGAAAAACACCGCGCTATCTCGGCATATTTGGTTTGGGGGGGAGTTTTATACCTCTCAACATTTTTGAGTTGTACGCTTCTTCTTCTTTTTCTCACGTGAGGAGATTGACACGTCTCTCAAGTGCAGCCAAGTTGCTACCTGCCAGCATCCATCTCACTGAGCTGAGCGGAAAACAATGAGCAATCTCTGGAAAGGCTTGGAGTCCCTCTGCTCGTACCTGAAGACATAAACACCGAATATTCTGTTTAATGCTTTAAATATAGCCATTCTAAACGATTTGCCGATATATTAGTGTCAGTAAACACGCCTTCTGACTTGCTGAGGTCATTAAAGTAGAGATGTGTGTTTGACAGTGAACCAACCAGACTTCCTTAATGCCAAACTTAGTCATGGCTTTTTGGTACGATTTACAGCAACACACCTGAGAATGATTTAGAAAAAATCTCCTCAGAGTGAAAAGTCTCAGTGGGAAATTCGCACATAACACTTCATGGTCTTGATTGACATGTAAAGTATCTCAGGCTGGCTCTGAATCCAGCCTGTTCATTTCATAGAAGCAATTTTTTTAAGCAATTCCTCTTTCACGTGACTGATCCTTTCTCACTTCCTCTGAATAATATTTGCCGTTCACCTCCGTCATGATCACGATGACCAAAACTTCTGCTCTTAATTTTGGGACCTATAATCTGGCAAGCTGTCGCATCCTAATTCGGCCCTGCAGTTAATTAGTGCTTTATTAAAAGCAGGTGCGCTGAAGGATTAGATAATTAAACTGACGGGAGTTAAACATGTAAACAGTTGTAAAACAAATCAGCTGGGGGAAGCTGCTTGATTGAGGCTGTTGATTGTTATATTGGACACACAAACACGGCGAAGGTACAAGATGGGATTCGCCCACAGCAGTTCAGCTTGCTGCACTCTCTCTTTTTTGGAGGTTCAGGATGAAGTGTTTTGCTTGTGAGCCAAGTGAAAAAAAAGCGAAGATAAGGCGTGCTGCGGGGTGTTGACAAATGACTGGCAAGCTCAGAGACCATCTTCATCCCATCCCTCTTCCTCTTTCCATCATCTCGTGTCACCGTGTCGTGTGGTCCTGAATGACATTCTGCGCCGTCGTGTTTCTCCGATCCATTTCAGGCTCCACAGATCATCACCGGCCGCATTAGATGACGACAGTTTTCAGTGTTCTCTCATTGCCATGAACGCCGGGCCATTTGTATTGTGTGTCAGTGTGTTGACCTTCACCACGCAGCAGATTATCATTATTTGTTGTAATCATCTCTTTCTCTCTCTCTCCTCCCCCTTCGCTGCGGACACTTCCATTTCGCTTCCATAATTATCACCCTCCCCCCTCTAATTCTCAAACTGCTTCCATTCCTCCTCCACTTTTCCTCTATTTACTCAACTCCCTCCGCTGTTGTCCTCCCTCGCGCCACGCCTCTCCCCCCTCCTCTCTGCTTGTGCGACCTTGCCCTGTTGCCTCGCACAGGCCGGGGAAACCTGCGCCCCCAGCTGGACAGTGCCATGCAGGACGTCAGTGACTTGTACCTGCTGATGGAGGAGACGGAGAAACAGGCGGTGCGCAGAGCGCTCCTGGAGGAGAGAGGACGCTACTGCACGTTCATCAACCTGCTTCAGCCAGTGGTGGTGAGGACCAATTAGCATTAATAATGTGGAAAAAAGAAAGTGTGAAATGCATCGGTGTATTTGAGTTTACAAGCTTCCTGTGGTTGGTGTGTTGTGGCATTTTAATTGGTCTTCTTTTCACCCCAGAATGTGGAGATTGCCATGCTGGGGGAAATAACACATCTGCAGCCCATCGTCGATGACCTCACCGCGCTGACTGAAGACCCTCACAAGCTGCCACCAGCCAGTGAGCAGGTAGGATGAGTAATCCTGTTTATACCTCCGACACTTCTGCTTCACTTATTGTCTGGCGTCCACAGGCGGAGTCCAATTGTTTTGGTATTCAATCAAATTTGTTTTGTGTAATTGCATTCCAATGCTAAATCCGCACAATGTCAATAATTTTCTCCTTTGTCAACACAACAAAACAGAGCCATTTATCCAGACCCTGATGTGATTACCTTCAAGCAATTAACTGCTATTTTTGAGAGGCTTGTTCATCCTGTACAGCTGCCATTGTTACCTGTATGAATCAGTCTGGAGCTGCAATAGTCCCCAGAAAACACACATTACAATAATTTGATACATCGTAGTTACAGACTCGGGCCCGCAGCACAGCGCGGACATTATCTCACCTCCTTTATTCAATTGTTATCAAATGGAATGGAAGAATTGTCAATGTTTTATTGGTGCTTCTGTGTAATCAACATCTGCTTTCGTGTTGGTGAAGGTGATCCGAGACCTGAAGGGCTCCGACTTCAGCTGGTCCTATCAGACGCCTCCTTCCTCCCCCAGCAGCACCGGCTCCAGGAAAAGCAGCATGTGCAGGTACATGGTACTAACATAAACACACATACACACACACACACACATGCTATCACAGTTCAAACACTGTGAGACAATCACACAAGCCCACATTCACTCTGAAGCCCAATTTAGGGTCACCTATAAAAAAAACAGCCACATCCTTCCTTGGATTGTGAAAGAAAGCACAAGAACCAGAAAAACAAACACATGCATACACAGACAAACATGTGAAGATCAAACCAGGTGTTTTTTTCACTGTCAGGCGTCGCTGCTAACCACCAACCAGAAGTGTCCAATTCACGAGTCGTTCCTCTCGTTTAGAAAGTGATGCCACAGCACAACATCACAGCCTGCATTAAAGTCTCGGCTTGTTTTTGCACCAAACTGCCGTGACGAGGATCAGAACTTCGGTCCTCCAATTTCGAGGGTCATGTCTCAACTAAATACCATAAATACCAGGACTCAGGAATGTGCAGTTGTAGATGAAAATATTTGAAATAGTCCCATTAGGCATGAGGTGAGCTCCGAGAAATCATCCCTCCCCCTTTTTCAGCAGAGGAATTTGTAAACAGCCTTCTAATGTCAAATTCTGCATATGCATCAGTTGGCACCGTGAAGGTCAAACCTTCTGCCGGAGAAAGACTCCGACAAAACAAACTCGTGGGGAATTTTCTTTCTCGCTGAAGCAGATTAGAACAAACACGCTGGCGCCTCCTCGGTAAAAATCCATCCACTCGAAGCAATCAAGAGAATGTTAGATTTAAAGACATGGAAGCGCCGGTGACACATGTACCTTCTACTCTGATTGCCTGTGACAGTCGACATGCGGGAATATCCTGCCAGCTCCTCAGCTCTCGCTCCTGGCAGATTTGTAGTTTCTCAAGCTCCTTACAGCCAGATTATGTCCAAAGCTGTCAAATATCACAGCCTGAAAACCCTGAGCTTCCACCACAACCAAAATCCACACACGGGCTGAGGCCAGACGCGATTTTTTTTCTCCGAGTTTATTTATAAACGTGGGATTTTCTGACGGAGACGCACGTGTTTCCTAACAGATAAACATTCACGGGGGCTCAGAGGTGGCTGGTGAGGAACCTGTTTTGTCTAAATCAGTTATCACGTTGATTTCAGTGTTGTAACAGGAAACATATGGTCTTTATTTGTCGCAGCAATTAACAACATCTTCTATTTTTAGTGTTTTATCTTTATTCAACTGGCACTGCGTGAAAATATGTGCGACTGACTAATAAACACGATTAGTTTGGATTGAGTTGATTTTACCGTCTGTGAAACTACACAACAAAAGAAAAGTTTTAATTGGAAGGATTTGATATAATCGGGATGAATAATAGGCAAATGCAATTCGGAGTCAAACGAACAAGAACAACGGTTTTGAAAACAATAAATGGACAGTAGCAGTAGCAATTAAAAAGGAAAAAAATAAACGAGTGAACAGCAACTTTTTCTTTTTGTTTCTGCCCAAAGTGGGAACCAGTCACAGGAGTCTTTTAAAGTTTCCTACTTCCAAAAAACACCTAGTTATTACACAAACATATTTTTTACATATCAAAGTATACCCATCTACATACTCACATGTACACATACAATGTTGACAACTCTGATGCTATCACCATAGCAACTGTTAAAACAATCTCTTTGAATATACCGAGAAGAAGGGATTCAAAAGTTTTCTTTGGCAGTCTGATTATTTAATTTGCTTCATTTATTTTGGTATTCCTCCTCATGCTTGACAGCAAAGATCAAGCAGGGAGGATGGGTTCAGATTTACTCCAGAGGGAGAAGCAGGGAGAGGAGTACAGAGGGAAGGTGTGAATCGCACGAATCTAAAAAATGCGTGGGTGACAAAGAGGAGGAAACGCTTAGTGGGAACGATGAGAAGGTACAACGAAAAAAGCCCAAAAAACACCACAAAGACAGCTGTTAATGTTCAGAGAGAAAGGCGAATCAAAGAAGGGATCATTTTTTAATGCTGTTTGATGCACTGAAATTAGAAGAGTGGCATCATTTAGAAGCTCTGCCTTCATGTTCACAGATTCTGTGATTAATTTTTCATTTAACCTTCTTGTGTTTCTCCACAAAGACGCAGACGTCAGTCGGCCTAAAAAAAAAAAAAAAACTCCAAACAAATTTCAAAAGACACAAACGAATGAATGAAGCTGCGATTCTGCTGGTCACATCCTGTTCTACGTGCACGGCTGCTGTATTTGACTCCACTGTGGTATCTCTGTCGGCAGCCTCCTCCACATGCCCTCTGCAGGGGCCCATCGGCTCAGCAGCGTCTCCTCCCATGACTCAGGGTTCATCTCGCAGGACGCCAACACCCATTCCAAGCCCCCCTCGCCCATGCCCTCTGATATCACCAGCCAGGTACCGATCTCATCCGCCAAGTCAAAGTTGATGCTTTTATCGAGGGGTGTGTGTGCGTGTGTGTTTATATTGCTGCAGAAGCGGCAACAGAGACAATTTGCTATCTCCGGGTCTCTTTAGACGGGAATGCTGCAGGGCAGGAAGCCACAACTGTTCGTCAACACACAACTACAATCATTCTCTCCTTTACAGACTTTTTCCATCTGCCTCTTTCTATTTTTTTTCCATGTGTGCAATTTAAACCTGAATTCGTAGTCTTGAGCTTGATAGTAAAATACCGAGCTTTTCATTTTTTTTGCTGCAATGGAGCTTTATCAGTTGCAAATGTTGAATTTCTATCCCGTTGGGCTGATAAAGTTATTCAGGCTCTCACGCTCTGAACATATTGCAATATACAGAACGCACTCAGCAGCACACCAGCGCACCAAACTGATGCAATGTTCTACTTCTGAATAAATGATCTTACAGGCTGCTTTATTTTCGATCTGGGCTGTAGTATATAGATCCCCTCCGAGAGGAAAGGAGAAAAATCCCCCTTTTTAAAGCTCATCAACACTCTTCTCCGGCTCTCCTTCTCTTCCTATACATTTCTCACACCTACATCTGTTTCCTCATTTGCTCTACAACTCCACTCTTCTTCACTTCGTCTCCCCCCCCCCTCCCCCCCTTTTCCCAGAAATCAACAAGCTCAGCCTCCTCTGAGGCTTCAGAAACCTGCCAGTCTGTCAGCGAGTGCAACTCTCCTACAGCGGTTAGTACTGCATGCATCTCTCACCAATATCCACTGGCCTTGCTGGACACACACACACACACACACGCACGCACGCACGCACACACACACACGCACACACACACACACACAGATGTGCGATGCTTTGCATTGAACCCGTTGTTATCTTTAGCCTAAAGAGGCCTGTGGGCTCCACAGGAGAGCCGCAGTGCGGTTGACGTGGACTATTCGCGGATGTTGAGCACTCTGACTCAGACTTGTCTATCCATTTCGCAGTTTGGCTCATGCTCATCCTTCGGTACCTTCCGCCCTGCTTTCTCTCACACTGGCACCATCAGGCCTCTCTCTGTCATACTTCCTGCGTCCCCCACATTTAACCACTCCCCCGGATCCAACACTCCCTCACCCACATCAAAGGTTCCTAGCTGGAAGGTTTGTTTTCATTTGCAATTTGAGTTTTGTGCTTTTTTTTTCTTTCTTTCTTCTGCAAGTGTTGTCGCTTCTCTGCTTCTTTTGTTTTTATGGCTGCTGCGGATGGACGCGCTGAGCTGTCGCCTAACCTCACAGCCGCCATTCTGCTGTGGCCCATCAGGCGTGCTGAACTGGGATAGCTTTGTTGTTTTAACAACGCTGACATGGCTTGTTGCAGTCTGTCCCACTCCCACCATGCATCTAACCAGTTCACGAGCCAAATGAGTAGCTCCTATATTTAACTGCCTGTACAACTGTCAGATGGCAAACACTGGTGATGGAAGACAGCAGGAAGACAGTCTCATTATTCTGTCGGCTGTTGCAGGACTGGGCCAAATCCAGTTCCTATGAGCCGTCGCTGGCCAGCACTCTGCAGCGTAGGAGGGAGTCTATGGATAAGATGAGAGAGCTGGACGCTCCGCCCAGCCCGCAAGGGTATTCTGGGATGCAACCAGATGATCTACACCGAGCAAGAAGTGGCCAAGGAGCCATTTTAGCCAAGGTAAGAAGTCCTCTGGGAGTGAAAATGTAAATGTCAAAATGTACATTTGTGTGGCTGGGAAATTGTAATGGTGGTGAAATGCATATGGTAATGCGGCCTAATCTGTATTTCCTGTACGTGTCTGTGTGTGTGTGTGTGTGTGTTAGCATGGTGAGCCCCTCTCTCCGGCAGCGAGTACTCTCGCCATGGTCCTGACCAGAGGCTTGAGCATGGAGCAGCAGAAGAGCAGCAGAGACTCCCTGCAGTACTCCAGTGGCTACAGCACCCAGACCAACACCCCGTCCTGCTCCGAGGACACGATCCCCTCGCAAGGTGACACGCTCCAACCTTCCAGTGACACACAGCGTCCACGGATGACGCAGCATCTCCCCCCTATTCCCAACTGACTTTGCTACACTGTAAAAAGAAAACTTTACAACTGAGCAGTTCCAGTAGTGCTGCACTCATTTGTTTTTTTTATCACCACTGTGATTGCTACAAGTTATTATGTAATAAAACAGCTGCAAATTAACTTCTGGCAGCTCTTGTTGCGAGACTTCCTATCAGTCAGTGTGAAAAGGAAGGTTTCTCATGACTCACTGTCTCCTCCAGGTTCAGATTATGAGTGCTACTCTCTCAACGGGGACGCTGACAGTGAAGGGCAGGCAGACTTTGACAAATCCTCCACCATCCCACGCCACAGCAACATCGCTCAGAGCTACCGGCGCATGATCCAAACCAAGCGACCGGCCAGCACGGCGGGCCTGCCCGCGGGTAAGAGCCTGCAGGGGACCACCAACGGCGCCGGGGGGAGCGGCTCCGGAGCCATCGCCTCGGGGACGGCCACCATCCGGAGGACGCCGTCCTCCAAAACCGGCGTGAGGCGCACGCCTTCCACCTCGGGTCCCATCCCCATCCGGCCCCCCATCGTGCCCGTCAAGACCCCGACGGTGCCGGACTCCCCGGGGTATGCCAGCCCGTCCCAGTACCGCGTGGGCAGCGAGGAGTTTCTGTACGGCGACGACCTGGCCGCGAGTGACTACATGAGGGCCTCGCCGAAGCGGATGAGCCTCCCCGACACGGCTTGGGGCTGCGGGGGAGCGGGGGGGATGGAGAGGACTCTTAATGCCCAGCAGGCCCCCGGCATGGCCGCCCACAGTTCCGAGGAGGACCCTCTGCTGGCTGCCAACCGCCACAGCCTGGTGGAGAAGATAGGGGAGCTGGCAGCCAGCGCCCACGCCCTCGGCGAGGGTCAGTTCCCGTTCCCCAGCTCGCTGCCGGGGGAGTCGGCTCAGTACGCGCAGCAGGAGCCCTCCGCCGGGACTCAGGAGGACAAGGATATGCTGGTATCTATCCGCCGGGGGGTGAGGCTCAGGAAGACGGCGACCGATGACAGATCCGCTCCGAGGATCTTCTGGTAGTCGCGCGGGAGGAGGGGGGGGTAAAGCTGTAAAGACGCAGCGGCGGTGCCCTCATTTACAAACTGAAGCTTTGTAGTGAAACACAACAGCACTCATGTAATACATGAACCGAGGCACAAGTAACTGAGATGATGTAACTTGATTGAATGAAGGCCAGTTGACCGTCATGAGTGACCCGTGGACAATGTCAAGTCATTTCATGTCCTGTATGTAACTGCGTACGTTGAAAGTAACCCATATTTTTTTTGGTTTTCCTTGATCTATCTCGTTTGGTTTTCGTCTGTGGGCCCCGTGGCTGTGCTCCTCTGCTCCCCGTGTGACCAGCTGTTTCAGCCCCGTTTTTGTCCCTTTTTGACCCAGTGACCGACACGTCAGCGGGGATCCAAACGCTCCGCGTCGTTGCTTTTTGCTCTTATTATTAATATTCTACTGTGCATTTCTTCTTTTTTTTTTTTTTTAATTAACACAACCACCTGTCTGTGGAAAGTGAAGGGTGCAGCGCTCTGTGAGCCTGTCTGTGTGTTGTGTCTTCCCACTGTTACTGTACAAGTACCGTATTACTGTTTTTATTTCATAAGCTGAGCAGCAGCTGTGTAAGTCATGTAAAAATAGAAGCAATATGGCAGTGTTTTTATTGCTGTACTGTACTGTCACTATATTCTGCAATTAAACAGGCTTTTTACTGTTGAACGGAGTGATTATTTGAGTCAGAGAACTTAATGTCCAGCATTAGAAGTGGAAAATCTCTCCGCAGGTCTCATGAAATTGATTCACTGTACATTTACTGCGATTTCTTACCAAAAAGAAGAAAAGTTCATGTGAATTCTTTACATTTCTCTATAGATTCTGTAAATGTTTGATTTTTTTTAATTGAATAAAGCTTGTCAACAGTCCTTTTAATACCCCAAATCCTCCTCTCACCAAATATGCAATGAGTTCACTCAACATGAATGTGTCATGCAGACCATAAACATTATATATTATACTATAGACGAGCAAGCTTGTTCAACCCCTTACAGTTACAAAAACATTTTCACAAGAGGTCTTCATGAAACATCATGTTTGTGAAATGAAACTCCACAGTCAGCACCACATACTATCCAAATAAGAATGTTAGAAAACAATTCACCACCATCCGAATTCAACACCAACCCCTAAAATCCTCAGTTTGTGCCCCGGAAGCATATTTCTGACATTTAAAATAAGGATTGCAATGATCATGCTCAGACTGCAACAGCTTCCATCTAAGTCAGGGGTGCCCAACTCCAGTCCTCGAGAGCCCCTGTCCTGCAGGTTTTAGAAGTTTCCCTGCTTCAACACACCTG
>JAUESE010000092.1:16310402-16325900 GCA_032274725.1 Malacoctenus triangulatus
CACACACACACACACACACACACACACACACACACACACACACACACACACACACACACACACACACACACAGCCGGAGGCCTTCACACGTTTGTTTATGCACTTACCGTGCACTCCCGTCTATCTGTCTGCCTCTGTCTGTTTCATGCACACACAGATTTGAGCAAGTGCACGCTCACGTACGCAAACACACACAGTGGGCTGCTGGAAGTCTGCCAGAGTAGTAGACCCCCTGGTGGTTGAGGGGATAGAGGTTTGCTGGCATGTCAGAGATTGGGGGATGTGCTAATCTCGCCACTGGGGCTTTACAAAACACTACTGACTTCCCTCTTACTCGCATTAGTGCCGCGCACATCTCCCAGATTTGAGTTAAACCACAATTACCACAGGGAGCCCATTGTCCATATGACAATGATAAGAACTCTTGTAAGCCGTGAGGTTTAGCACCTATGATTTTTTGTGCATGCTGAGTAGTTTCCCAGCAGAGCAATCTAGGTCCACTGTTAAGTATTCACATGTATTTATTTAACCCTCTTATCTTGTACTTATCTTTCAAGACCTATAAGATTAGATGAGAGTCGCTGGCCTCTTGATGATCAAGGTCAGTCTGTCTGACCATCACCTCCTCTTTTTTTTTGCTGGCACTTCAGCAGCAGCTGAAAAAGCATCCTTATGATTTATTTAAAGGTGCTCCATGGGGTGTTCTTGTAAACAAACAAAAGCTCTGTCAAACAAACATGTTGGACGCATTCCTTTCCTCATAAACCATTTGTGAGCCTTTTATTTTGAAATATTTAAAATCATACATTGTTTATGTCTCCCCTCTCACTGCTTTTGGCTGATAGGTACCGTCAGCGTGGCAGCAGGAAACTTCCAAAAAAGGGAACCACTAATTAGCACATTTTCTCTGCGGTGCCACTGATGGTCAGGAACCTTTTTCTGTACCTCCAGGCTAATCAGGAAAGACCCTTGGATGGACATAAATGCCAAAATCAAAGCATGTGACACATTTACTGTGCAGTTCATTGACGAAAAACAGAGACTGTGGTGTGAAACAACATGAATGTCAGAGAAAAGAACATCAACTGTGAGCAGAAATAATATTTCTGGTGATTTTCTTTACATATTTTTCACGTTAGACATCAGAAATTTACAGAAAAAAGGGTGTGAGAGCAGGTCGATTGCTCTTCAATTAATGTAAACATTGGCATTGTCGCCCACTCTGCGTCCTTCCCATATATGCCATTTCACAGCTGTGTGCCCTCCAAACATGTATTAATGTGTGTCTGAAAATACCCCAGTACAAAAACTGCTATTCACTCCTGTTTGACTAATGTTTTCAAAATGCAAAAGTGCCCAGCTGTTTTAAAATGATCGCGTTCCGATTTGATGTCTTTTCAAAAATCCAGGTTGTGAGCCAGTTGTGGAGTCTTTGTCTTCAGTAATAACAGATGGTTTTTGGGGGGGTAAATACCTCTGAGAGATCAGTGAAAATCACAGCAGCGAAACACTCCAGCACAGCGTCGGTTTGAGCCTTTTTGTGAGAATTGCTGACAACACGATTCACCTTGAATATGACCGATCTTCACCTTGAAAAGAACTCGGGATTTATTTATTTTTTTAAAAAATTCATCTCCATCGTGAGCCGAGCCTTGTTTGTGGCGCTCACACGCACGTGTATTTCAGATAACACTCGAGGATACTTTTGAGCGCGGTTGTTGAACTGTGCCTGGTTCCCTTTCAAGACGAACAGGTCCCCTGTCAGCCAGAGATTTGTCCTTCAGTGTGGAAAAACACCAGCAGAGAAACGGTTTACTGCGGCAGAATTAACACACACATGTAGAGTGTAACACATGGACGAGCGCCACATTGACACGACTCACGACTGACATCTTTTATATTTTGTGAGCTGGAAAGAGCTGCTGAAAAGATAACCCATGATTACATGTGAAGCAGTTACAATACACTGGCCAACAGCTTTTGTCCTAAGAATAATGAACATATTTTGTCCATTTTACAATTCTGACCAGTGTATAATAGAGGCAATAATGAAAATAGTGCCAGAGAGTACTGTGCAATCCAATCTTTTGATGAGAATTTGCTGTTTAACACGTAATCTTTTCCAACTAATCTCGGAAAAACATACATGTTTTACAAGCTTTGCAAGATGAATATGCTATCTGGAACTCAACAGATAGGTGCATAAAGATTAATCACCGTGTGACTCAGCGTTACTTTATTTCTTTTTATTGTAGGGGAAAAAATCCGTTCAGGCAGTGTGAGAAAAAAAGGTTTTTTCGTTGAAAATGGTTGTTTGAATTCCTGTGGGTGGATTTTCAAAGTTTGCCTCGGCTGTTTACCTTTGGAACGAGCAAAGTACTGCGGATCAAGGCTGTAATTCCCAGTGAAACTGCACTGCTGTTGGTGATATCGTGGAAAGCCTTTGCCCCTCTTGGGCCTTTGTGCTTCTTTTGGAGAACGACCAAGTGTTCTTGATCATCCGGTCCAGACCAGCCACCGTGAGCTCAGCCCAGCTCGGCACCGAGTGCTTGGAGCAAACTTTCATTACGAGAAATAAGGTCAAAGAAGCATTTATTGTCAACAGAGGGACCTCAAGGATCAGTGCTGGGTCTTGGTTACTTTTTTCAGTAAACACCTTCTTTGTCTTTTCGTTCCTTTCTTTTTGTGAACCTATTTTTGAAAATATTTCCGTCCCAGAGGCACATTTTTTTCAAGGATGTATTATGGATTCAAAATAAAATTGATGGTTTCAGCTTCTTTTTTGAGGTTAAAAATAATTGCAATTATGACAATGTTTTTTATATTCGTCAGTCAGATTTACAGCATCTGTTGTCTTCGCAGGATTTATGTGACCTAACCAACATTTGGTGCTTTTTTTGTGGATTGCAATGACAAAACAACAGGTGCTATTGTTTCGTGATGCAGGGTTTCAGACAGTGTCGTGACTCAACTTTGAGAAGTAGGAACTGAAAATGAAGGTATTTGTCCTAAATGTAGTCAAAATTAATAAAAATTGACCTTCTTGTTATTTTCATTAGAGTGAAGTCTAAAAACTATAATTAACCGTCCAAGAGTTAAACAATCAAGGAACTGATGTGGAAAATCAATGACACAAAATTGAGAGACAATTTGTGTCTTGTGCTTTAGAAACGGTTTGTAAACACGGAGGTGATGGAGGAAACCCTGAGAGATTAAAGGTTGCTTCTTCAGTCTATAAAAGTTTATATTTTTCTTGCCCAAATGTTTCCCCTAATCCACCGGTGGTGCTGCATTAACTTCAAGCTGCTAATTGAACTCCTAATATATGTAAATGAAGAACGACTGGTGCCAGGCACGAGTCCATTGTTTGGCGTCTAACAAATGAAGTCGAAAAAATGCAAATTCAGCTCGTAGTCACTGCTGAGGATCAGCTGGGGAAAAAAAAGCTGCAATTAAGAAGTAATTTTCATGAGACTGCTTTGAAATATGTCAGCGCGTTCATTGAGTGTTATGTCACAGCAGCGTCTTTGTTTGAATGAGAGCAAGGTGAGCTGTGATTAAAGCACCAAAAGTTCTCGTGCTCTGTCAGTCACGGTCAATCAGCAACCTTATTCATTTGCGCACATCATTTGAACGTTTTTTTTGGTTTTGTTTTTATATGATTCGTCATGAACCAGAAGCACTGTACCTGAATATGTATCATATTTTGCATGTATCATTCGGAGATGCTGTGAGCGTTATTCCAGCAAACACGAGAGGACAGACATTTCACATCGCGACTCGGGCAACATTTTTTGAGTTGTGGTGTTCGTGCCAGCAGCGGCGCTGGACGGGCTCCAAGTATAGAAAATAATGTCATTGTGTTTCCCCCTGTAGGAGGAGATGGCTGCTTCGCTGTGGACAAGAAGACAGGCCAGGTGGTGACCACGGGGCTGGTGCTTCAGAGGGAGAGGGAGTACTTGTTGAGCGTGGTGGCCCTCGACGGCATGGGGAGCCGCAGCGCCCCCGCCATGCTCTCCGTGGTGGCGGGGGCCAGGGCGCCACAGTTCACCAACGCCAGCTACGCCATCTCCATACCGGAGAACACGCCGGAAGGACAGCCGTGAGTCCTGCACGATTCTGCATGTCAAATACACACACACACACACGCACGCGCTTTGGTGTTGAGGTAGGAGTTATCCATATCGGACGACTTCAACTTCCAAACTATTTCTTCTACATTTTCAAAGACAGAAAAAAAAAACACATTACCGTAAAAGGTTTTCGCAATCCTCTTGTCACATTCTTTACTCCGCTGAGTGCTTTTGTCCCACAAGGTGATCCGTTAAATTCAGAACCAATGGCAGCTACCTTCAGCACGACTTATTCAATATCTTGAGTGTTTGTTTGAAGAAATACACTCTGGCCATGATCTGCAAAAGCTTTGCTTGTAAAAAAATTCCACAAACTTGATACTGGACACAAATAATGTGTCTGCCACACGTGCACAGCAGTGTGCACTATCCATTTTGCCCGTTTGCCTTCATGAACGTGTGATAATGGGTGTTTCTATCCGATTGTGGAAAATACTAGAAGATGCATGAGTATAATGTAGTAATGGAAAAAGCAAATACATCTTTTTTTATCATGCACAGAGTGATTGTATCTGTTGTTTAGTTTGAAACTGTATTTACAGCGTTTGAAAAGCTGCAAACTGGCTCAGCCTTTACTGGAGCTGCTGCTGCTGCTGAGCTGTGAGGCATTTCATATTCTGCCTTTCCACCAGCCTCGGTTTTGATTTTGACAATAGTTTTCTTATTTAGTTGCCTACCTCTTCGCCAGTCTCGCAACCTTTTCCTAGTTTCTGTTCTTGTGGGTTTTTCTTGTTGTTGTTTTCATCCCACAGCACTGGCATTTTGAGAGATCTCAGATATTTCTCATTTTGTGTTTTTTTTGTCGCCAATCTCAGATTTTTTTTTTCATTCTTACCGTCACGCACTGATGTGTCTGATGACTTCCTCCAACAGCACTTCCAACTCCAAGATTTTCCATTTTATTTCGCGCTTGCAGGCACTCAGTGCTCCATTCAGTCTTTCTATGGGGAAAGAAGTTGAAATCTATGCAAACCCCTCATTTAAATGTTCTTGTTTACACATGTTGTCAATCTATTGCTCTGAGCTTGTCAGTTTGTGTATGTTATTTAGCCTGATGTGAGAAGATCAGGCCCAATGTTTCCGGCACTAATTTACATGTGCGAGACACCTGAAACAAAAAAAATGCAACTAGTTTGATTCTACCTTTTCATGTTGTTCACTTGCACACATTCACTGAGTGTATTGACACATAAAACGTTGTTATGAGGAGTGTAAAGCTGAGGTTTTATGCACTGTCATGAGATTACAAATGCAGTGGAGAACGTGCCGACTGGATCGTGTGTTATGAAACTGCCATCGATTTCCTTTTATTGGATAGGAAGCAGCTGAAATAAAGCTTGTAGTTCGGGTCTTAAACTACACAATAAGGTTCTAAGATGAAGACAAAAACATCAAGAAAGGAAATTGTTGTTTTGACGTTTCCACTGTGGTGTGGCAATATTCAGTCTTTACATGAGAAATTGTGGTATTGTGAAGCATTACTGAAATCCTTCCTTGTAGTGGAACAATTATGGAGTGGCTTTTATTCAAATGTATTCTATTCCCATGCGGTTATCACCAAGGCCCTTTTTTTGTCCGGTTTTCTTTATTGTTGCCTCAACAAGTATAATTGCATGACACTGGAGAATGCAAAATAATGAAGCACAATATTAAAATGGAACAATACTGCGGGCATATTGTCAGTATACATAATTTCTGTACGCTGGCCAACTGTAGGAGGAGAGCGGATGCCGACGGATCCATATTTTTCTTAGTGACTCACACAAGGACACACAGCTTTGTCTGATGGCGATACTGAAATTCAGACTCTTATATCTCTGCAAACACAAATCCGGCCAAATAACCACTGCTGACACGCATAAAAAAAAACACGCACTAAGGTGTCGAATCACAAACGCGTGGTAATAAATATTCATTTGGTCACAGCAGAGCACTCGAGCATAAACTGACACATCGTCATCACACGCTATTAGAGGATGCAGACTCTCTTAACCGTAAAAGCAAACATTGATATCTGCATAATAGTATAACATTATTATACAGAACAGACAAGTACTGATTGACTGTGTTTATAGCACACAGCCAATGGGCCATACAGTAATTGATTTTATTACAGCGCTCTGCTGATGTAGGAAAAGAGGATTCGATTCTAATTCACCATGAGTGTAGCTAAAATCAAATAGTGGGGACTGTTATTCTATTTCTTTTAATCACTTTCTCTTTGCGCCGCAGCTTCCTGGTGGTGTTTGCCATTTCCTTCCAGAAGCAGCAAATCAGTTACAGCCTGCTGATCAATCCCAGCAGCCTTTTCAGCATTCACCAGGAGTCCGGGGAGATCAGTCTGACCAGGACGCTGGATTACGAGAGTGACCAGCGCCGCTACCTCCTGATGGTGCGGGCCGGCGAGGAGCCCGGCAGCCTCAGCGCCGCCACCGAGGTTAGTTTAATTACGGGGTGACACACGCGGCGAGCATGAGTCACCGAGAAGTCCATGCGCTCGGGACATTGCAGCCCAAAGCGGAGGTTCCGCTGCGATGCTGGGATATTATTGTATCTCTCGCACAACCATTCACTTTTATTGTGCTGAATTAAACTGAAATAAGAGGCTTCCTCGCTGGCTGGATTGCGGTGTCGAGCTCTCCCAGTGGACTTCCCCCAAAGGCTGGGATAAGTTTTCATCAGTCCAACGCGATGTGGCTCGTATCGGCTGCATTACCGGGAATGATCTGAACTCAGCACTGACCTATTGACACGACGCCACTCAGCAATAACCACAAAGGAGATGCAGCGGAGTTTCCGGCTGCTTTCAGAAGCGGCACGGCTGAATGGTTTTGAAACGTTAACAAGTGGCTCAAGTGATTTTTAGACTTTTTTTTTTTCTCGTGGTTTGTTTCTCGGAGAGTGCTTTTGTCAAGAGTGTGATCTGGGGATGAACTGTGTGAAAAATAGAGCAGGCTCTTAGGTAGGAGGACTCCGAATCTGCAAAGTTCATTCACAAATGAATATTTCCAGATGAACTATTCATGGATTCAGTTCTGCCTAAATTATTAATTCTGCGATTTTGTTACCCAATTATCGTGTCAAGCGCTCACTCCGTGGCACGGATTGAGCGGGAGAAATCTCCTCCTGCTCGGCGGCATGTTGTGGAGAGGAGATGGCGACTGGGAAAACCTATCCCAGCTATTTCAGGACTATTACTCAGCTGTCACTTCACACTTTACACACAGTGGTGACAGGGAGCTTGTAGGGTGGAGGGCGTCTGAGGGCCTATGTTGAAAACACACACACAGAGACACACACACACATGCTCAGAACATTTCTATTTTTGACTCGGGGAAAATCATGAAGTGGAAGATAAAGGATGTGTTGAAGTGGCAACTCGAGGAACTATAAAATACAATTTAGATTAAGTTTTGGGGTCAACTTTCTGCACAGTGAATTTTATGTGGCTGTGTTATGAATTTGAGAGGTTAATTTGTACTCCGTTCGTCTAATATTGTCTCCTCTCCTCTCCTCTCCTCCTCCTCCTCCTCCTCTTCGTCCTCCCCCTCCTCCTCTCCTCTCCTCTTTCCTCCTCTCCGGTTCTCCTTTGCCATCATGCCGGCACTAATCAGGTTCAGGTGTTGATAACGGATGAGAATGATTGTGTCCCGGAGTTCCTCCAGTCGATCTACAGCGTGGACGGCGTCCCCGAGACCGTAACCACCGCAACATCCCTGCTGCAGGGTGAGACTCTCCTGACCTCCACATTTCACATCCATCTGTTTCCTTTTTCAACCCGAGAAAAAAAAACAGTATTCGTAAAAAAGTCACTTTTTTTTTCCACACTAGAAAATAACAGATGCATTTCAAAACATGGCCTCAGTTTCACTTTCGACCTCAAATGTCTCTGTGCCAGCTTGAGCGCCTCTTCTGTGTCGCTTTCCATAACAGCCTCACATTTCTATGGAGGAAAAATTGCTGCTGAAATGTCAGTGTACTTTTGTTTAAATTAAACCTGTATGAATTAACACACGTCACTTTATTTAGCACTGCGTGAAGTTACCGTAGAATTTTTTAATCATGGGCCAGAAGGAACATTTTTCACCGTCATAGCTGCTCAGCTGGTGAAAATACATGCTAATTAAGATTGAACATGCGTTTTATTCTGCTCTTATTTAGGAAAATATACTTGCTTGTTTCGCAGCATGTGACCCTATATTTGTAAAACAGGATGTTTTGCTGCTTTCAGTTTGACTCAATGAAGAAATGACGTGTTTCATTGCACTCATGATATTGAAGTGTTATGCGATGCTGTACTTTGGAGATTGATTTTCACCATTCTGGCAAACTCTCAAGTCGAGAAGTGCCCAAACAGCATTTGGTAATTTTCCTCAAATGTTCTTGACAATCTAACAGGAATTAAAGTAAAAAAAATACCCACGACAGTCCAGAAAAAAAGCGCTTCAGATCCTAACAGATCCTCTTCCCACTGTCACATTATGTGTTTTTATGTAGTTTCTTTTTGCTTGTTTATCAAATGTCCTCTGGCAGCAGGACTTCTCAACCCCCAAAGGCCGCGTCAGGTGATAGGTACAAATCTTTGGCCGGGCAATTGTTTTTAGCGATTCTGACTGAGAAAAATGGAACAAATTTAATCTGAAAACATTCGAATACACAGCCTGGAGCGGCAGAAATTGTTGGCACAGCAGAGAAAGCGGCAGGAGAAAATGGCAACCAATACGAACCGATGCATCAAGAAAAAAAAAAACAAAAAACAACCAGTAGGGTTGGAAAAACCCAGCAGTGGATTAATCAAAAGGAACAGAGAGAAAGGAAACGGAGAATATTCAGTGATGCTGAAAAGCGAGCGGAGGACAGTAGTTGGTCGACCACGCAAAGGTATGACTCAGTGGTTCAATGAAACGTCCGCAGTTTGGAGTGAAGGGGACAGAATTGTGGGGGGGGGAAGAAACAGGGAAAGCGAGTTCATTTAGTAATCTTGTGGACTGCACAGCTAACTAATGAAATGTCAGAGTTTTGAGGCGCTGAGGGAGCGAAAATGCCCATTCCACCATCAGTAGCTCTTACTCCGCGCAAAGACACAAATGAATACCTCACAATGAGGCTATCACTTCAACTCCCTCCCCCCCCCGCATTGACGTCGGCTGTAAAGCAGAAAAAATACGGCGAAGAGCCGCAGTCGGCGAGGTTTAAAGAAAATTTACTGTTCCAATTCCGTTAACATTTAATGAGTCAGTCACATTATACAAGCTAAAGATAAAGCGTGCATAGTAAATTATCAATCTCGAACTGTAAAACAAGACGCCGAGATACAAACCGGAATGAAGCATTGACATGCACAGGCGGCGCCGCTGATGCCTCGCGCGCAGGAAATAAACACATCAAAAGGATATGCAGGATGCAAGTGTTATGAGCTGGCGGGGATGTGCTCGGAACAGCGAGTTTTAGTGAGAATCGCTCAGTGTTTGTGGCTGCAGTCTTGGAGAAGAATCTCATCACACATTAATAACAAATCCATAGTTTCTTTTATTATTTCTGTGTAATTACCTCGGGAAAAAAAAAAAATCATTCACGCACACACAGACACACATTCATGTACACACACACACACATGCGCATACACACATGGTTCATTTCAGTCTTTCTTTTCACTGTCTTTAAGCTCATTTTTGCAAATGAGGGTAATCATTCTGGAAAGGCACAGTTTGTGTTCCCGTAATTGTAGCTGTCACAGCTTATGATTTATCACATGTTTAGCAAGGCCATAAAGAGATAATGATCTACACAGATGTCAACATATTCATCAGCTAATGTCATCTCATCAGCTCTCTTAGATTAACTGCTAATTGATGGTTCCTTGCGTGATGTCTTCCTTCTGCGCCAGTGCTGGCCACGGACTGCGACTCGGGATTAAACGCCGAGCTCACCTATTACACCCTGAGCCCGGATTTCAGCATCTCACCCCACGGCACGGTTTTCCCCGCCAGCCGGCTCGACTACGAGAGGCCCAACCACCTGTACGAATTCGTGGTGATGGCGGTGGACAGCGGGGACGAGCCGCACTCCGGCACCGCCACCGTCCGCGTGAGGATGGCGAACGTCAACGACGAAGCGCCGGAATTCTCGCAGGCCGTGTGAGTAGCTCGATTTTGTACCTACAAAATGTCACTAAAGCTGTTATGACGCTTAAATATTCATCTCCCTTATTGCTTTTATAACTAAAGGTTGCAGAGGATGCTACAGCTGAGCCCAAACAAAGATTTTCGTTATTTACAATTGCTGATTGACATTATTGGTTTGTTTTTGGACTGTTGGAGAAAACTGGAGCATCGGCTGAAAACCAACAAATATACCGGGAGAACATGCAAATTTATTTCAACCACTTA
This sequence comes from Malacoctenus triangulatus, assembly GCA_032274725.1. NCBI lineage: Eukaryota > Metazoa > Chordata > Actinopteri > Blenniiformes > Labrisomidae > Malacoctenus > Malacoctenus triangulatus. The sequence goes on from JAUESE010000092.1 coordinate 16,320,925, forward strand.
ATTTAGGTGTGAACGCAGGATTCTTTCGCTGTGAGGCGAAAGTGCTCCCCACTGCACCACTGCGGCCGTTTGGATTACTGTTAAAGAATTCTATTAATAAACTGAACATGAGGGAAAAAAAGCAAGATCAAGATAAGAAAATACAGTGAGTAAATCAATAAGCCTACAAAGAGTAGTCCGCACGCGTTGGTGTGAGTCTGTGTGGGTTGAATTTCGCCTTTAACAGATTCCTAATCGCAGCCGGAGTTCAGCTGCTGTGATTGATGTCGGTCACTGAACAATGACACGTTTAAGTAAAGTTTCGTTTGATTCAGCCGCTTTATCTCTGATCCACCAGCTGATCACATTTCATTATATCAAAGCTTCGCTCCTCGAAGAGACAAGGCGGTTGCATCACAGATATATGGGTCGTTACATCACACATCAGAGGCGCCGCTTCCTTCGGGCTATTCATCGCAATAATGCTTGATGCCGAGGTTTCTGTGGTGAATTTTGGCCAAAACTGTTCTAGTAAAACCACGACTAGTTAGACATATTAGTGCACTCGGTTTGCTTCTCTAATTCCAGTCGTTTGGCGTCAAAACAACTTGTTACTCAGTTCTCACACATCACACGCAAACAAAGGTTGACACTGATAATTTGATGGCATCTTGAGGAGGGTTCCTTTTCCTGTTCCCTTCTCAGTGTTGTGGTTATTTTGAGCATCTACGCTGTAATCACAAGGTTTCAGTTTGTCTTTCTCGATGCAGTAAACTGACATATGGATTCAATCCACTGTGTCCCCCCCCAGCCACCTTTTGGCGATGCAGCTCAAGTGGGTGGGCCGAAACTGTCACCGCAGCTCTGCTGCGTTTATTCCTCCCAAAAAACGATTGAGCTGCTTCTCCCGTCACTCACATTTCGGGGACACAGTCGTGGACCTCGGTTACCTGCTCCCGTCGCATTGTCGGGTGTCAGTCGCACTGGGAGGTGAGACGCAGAACCAAGCAAACGGGCGGGTGCAGAGGTTGAGATGTAGGCAGACGAACATAAAGCTGAGGCGGGAAAAAACATCCTGATACATGGTTGCAGGGCAGGCGAGGAGAGAATACCAAAACATACACAGCAAATAGACAGGAAACAGGCAGTAAGATATGCAGATAAACAGAGAGAGCTGTCGGCAGTCAGGCAAACTCTGTTGCCAGACCCGCAGACAGATAGTTAGAAATGCAGGCTTGTTGCCAGATGGGGTGTGTTAGGCACTTTGTCATCATGTGGCTTACTGAGATGAACATAATTGCCATGAGGGGAGAAGAGGACACAGTGTCCAGTCGCAGCACGAAGAGGCGTGTAGAGGTAGAGTGATGGACACTACAGTGTTACTTTTATAAAAATATTCCTCGGTCCAGGCTAATTGAGACACTTGGACGTGTGAGCGGACAGCCCCAGTGTCTCTTGGCATGTCCTCTCAGTTCACATCTGAGTGAGTCACAGAGAGGCTAAAAATGATTGAAGTGAGGGACAGACACGCCGAGAGCCCGTGGAAATGCAAATAGCTCGGACGCGCTGGCCAGCCGGCAGACAGCCGGACAGTTGGGCAGGAAGGCGAGCGAGCAGGCGGACGGACGAACTCTCTCTGAGCACAACTTCACAGCTCAGTGAGATGTGGGGAGACGCTTCAAGGAGGGAAAGCAGAGGGAGTGCATGTGTCTCATCCCACGGTGCGGCGGAGAGGTGGCCTCTGAGCCGGGTGACAGATTACAGGTCACTCATGTTGCCACGGAGATTGCCGCGGCTGGCGGAGATGAATCACCCATCAGCGTTCTTCTGTAAACCATCAATCACCTCTGACTCCTCACCGCAGACAACCCGGTGCCCCACCCCTGCAGACCCACGCGCGCACACACACACACACACACACACACACACACACACACACACTGGAGGAGTACGCCCCACAAAATCTCGCAGGGATATGAGTTCTGCTGACGAATCAACTCGAACTCTGCGAGGACGCCGCCCCCTCTTGTATCCGACTGCTCTCCGTCAGCCTTTACTCTTTCGCCCTCTCTCTCTCTCTCTCTCTCTCTCGCTCACACATCACTTCACCTGTCATTTCTTTTCGGTCTCCTTTTTTCTTTTTTGTTGTCACCTGCTCGTGTCTCACCTTCCCTGCATTCCTCTTCATCTCGGTGTCCTCCCAGTCGCTGGGTTTATCTCCACCCCGTTGTGCCTTGTACCACAGCGGTATATCAGTCTCCCGTGTCTGACTGGGCATCTTGCTGCCCAGCGCCACAGAGCAAGCAAATCACTGTTGACATTTTAAAAGGCACTGGATCAAATAGCCCACAGAGGGGCCGGGTTTGTGGAAGCACCATTTGTTCAATGGCTTCAACATCCCAGTAGACATTATCGTTTGTCTCTGGTCTGGCCGGCTAAGAGGACAGGTTAAATCATAGTGACAAGTAAAAGCCACAACCATAAGTCTAATCAGCTTGCTGATGCTTCGGACGGTGTAACTGATTCATATCTCTTTCCTGTCTCTGTGTGTGTGTGCGTGCGTGTGTGCGTGTCTCTAATATTGACTTCCGACCATGTGTGTGTATTCTCACTCACTTGCACTCGTTAAACCTAAAGCTTCTCTTTGCAGATATCGAACGTTTGTTTCGGAGGACGCGGGTCCCAACACCCTCGTCGCAACCGTCCTGGCCAAAGATCCAGATGGCGACGGTATAATCTACTCCATAACAGCAGGCAACGAGGAAGGAAACTTCGTCATTGACAGCCAGAAAGGTGATATTTCTTAATTTTCCGGCCAGGCGGCATATTTGCAGCTCTCACTCTAATTGACAGGCCTTTCGTCAAATCACACATTCAATTTTCTCTAATATTTCTCGGTGCCGCCGCCGCACAAAGAACGCCCTCTATTTCCAAAGTCAATGTGAAAAGATATCGAAGGTTGATATTAAAAGCTGTAATTCCTGTATGAGTGCCACTCTTTCTATTATTGGGGTCATAAATATCATCTGTCACATTATTCGGGAAATTTCCACTCTTGGTTTTTTCCGTCTTTGCAGGTGCAAAAGAGGAATGTTTCTGGCGTTTCTTAGCTTTCGAGCGCTGGCGACTGCACAGTTTATCTTTTTTTTATTTACCCTTTGATCCGAAACCAGTAGCAATCGCTGTGACATTTGTCACCCAACCCTTTCAATTCAATTTCACAACAACTGCTCTATCGTAGCTCACAATCTCGAGGCTGCGCTCCGCCAGCTCCTCTTTCTTTTGTGCCGTCTTTTTATATTCCTTTCCACCCTTTCTGTGTATTCTCAGGGCAGAAAAGAAAATGCAAAGGCTGATATCCTTCTGGGCACAGGGAAATCACTCTATGGCGTCCCACTTACTGTATATGCGAAAGAACGCTGGCTCATTGAATAGCTGGCACTGCTGGTGTCGCATTTGTAAACAAGGCTGACATTTAAGGCAAGAGAATTACTGTGTACATCCCACAGTTCACTTGTTCGAACGTCGTGGCGCAGCGATGTTGGCGTCACGTGCCGTCATTAGGAGCTTGGATCTCTGTCAGCTCGGTGGGCAGCTGGAATCGCAAGCAAAACGAGGGAGAGGGAAGTCAAGCACACGCGCATCTGTGTATAGCTGCTTGCTGTGTTGTCTTTAATCAAGAGCATTGGAAGAGATGAATAGGAACACAACCGGAGAATAAAAAAACTCCCCATGCACTCACTTCAATGGGTTTCCCCCCACATCACAGGCTGCTCGCACGTCCTGCAACCTCTGATGTTTTTGTATTTCTGTTGACGAGGAAGATGTTGACTCAGATGCTCCCTCCTTTTATCCCACCTTTTATCTTGACTCTTACATGAAAGCAGACAAAAGGGGGGGGGGGGGGGCAAAAGGAGCAGCTAATAGGCATCTGCTGAGCATGGTTAACTTCTAACCAGAGTCTCTTTACTACTTCATGTTTTCACTCAAGTGCTTCAGCTGGACGGGCATCTTTAGAGGAAAGCATGCAATTATTAGATTAGAAATATGACAGAATCACAACTGTGAAATTGCTTTTTGGATTTAGTCTGCATATCAGATTTTTACCTTTCTGTGGACTTCAGAGGCGAAAAATTCCACCACTTGTCATCTCGCTCCCGATATCGAGAACAAAAGTATGCAGAGAGCATTTTCTGTTGTTTTTCTTTTGCTGATAGCACATCCTTCACGAAAGCGAGGCCGCTGCAGCAATAACATCCCGCCTAATGACTAATGGAGGGGTTCTACGTGCACTCTGTGGATGGGCCATATTTTAGGGAGCGTAGTAATGCAATGGGTGCGCTCTGTTCGCAGGGCTGATTCGTCTTCGCTCCACGCCTCTGCCCAAGCTTCAAGGCTTGGAGTACGTCCTGAATGTAACGGCCACCGACGACAATGCATCAGGTGGGCCGCACCCCCTCGCCTCCACCGCGAGGGTCATTGTTGGGGTCGACGATGTCAACAACAACAAACCTGTCTTCGAGGAGGTAAGGAACTTTTATTTCAGGAGGAAATAAAACCTGTTTTGTGCTTCGTTGGTCACTAAGTTTGTAAAAATACATTTCTGTTTACACGATAGATGTTCAGTGTGTCGACCTTGAATTGTAAATAGCAAGTTAAAGGGTTTTTAGAGGCTCAAAAGGCATCATTTTACTTTACAATTCCTGAGAAGGAGAAAGTCTCTTTTAAAAGAAGCCCTTTCTTTTTTTGTTGTAAGTGAAGGGTTGTTCCTGTTTTTGGAGGAAGATGCTCTAAAGTTTTAGCTCTTCTTAAAGGGAACTTGTGGCACAACTTGCTGATGTGGGCTTGCAAATCTGCATGTGTAAACTGAGAACTTAGTTTATTGAAGTGTAACTATTCTCATGTCAAAGTCATTGAGCTCTCAGAAACATCAGTAACTATGTCACCGATGATGTAACAGTGACTAAATCCTTTAAAACTTGCTGAAGTACACGTTG
>JAUESE010000092.1:16338104-16349453 GCA_032274725.1 Malacoctenus triangulatus
TCAGCTCCGAAGCCTGTAATTTCTGCTGTTTTTCTCCGGGTCATTTCTTGAAAGTTTACTTTATATTAATTTTTTTTCCCTCCTCCTCCTCCCTCCTCGCTCCACAGATCGCGTACACTCTGCTCAGTGACAGCAGCGGCGACCACCATCTGTTTCGCATTGACCCGGAATTAGGGATCATTTACACGGAAGCCGTGTTCGACCGCGAGGCCCGCAGCTCCTACCTGCTGGAGGTTCAGTCCGAGGACGGCCAGGAGTCGGCACGGCCCGGCAAGAACAAACAGCCCAACACAGGTGAGCTGTGATGGATGTCTGGATGGATGAATCAATGGTATTTTTTGTCAGTTGAACAAAGGAATCGCTCCTAGGAAGTTGGTAGCTTGGTAGTGACTAAAACTTGTGCGAACTGCTTGCTTATGCACTTGTGTTCGTACTAATTATACTTTTAACTACCCAAAGCAGTACAACTTAACTTCCTTGCCTTCCACTGTCCTCAAACTTCACACACTGAATATTCAATATGTTTTCACAAAAACGTGTTTCTGCACCAAGCCACCCGGAAAAAAAAAAAATAGTCACGCAAAATATTGAAGTACTTAACTTAACCTTGAGTCAGTCTATCTAATTACCTGCATTATTCAGGCGAAATAACCCATCACGAGCCAATATAGAGAGCCAGACAACCAAACACACACACCGTAACACCTCTCATCAATTTCTCTGCAAACTGCACACAGAAACACCTGAGAACCTGCAGCTTGTGACCTTGACTTCAAAACACGTTACTTTGACAATCTACTTTTTTGATCAGGGGGGAAAAAAAAGATGAATTGTTGAGATTTTCACAATCTACCAGGTGAAATTTCCTTTCTGTCTGATAAAGTCAATCAGCTGTTTCTCTATTTCCTTGCTCTTGTGGTACCTTCAGTTTACAGGTCCCTCGTTGTCGCCTCTTATTTACCGTAATGACGTTTATGTTTTAATCTTCTCATGTGACTCATTTCTCATTAAGAAAAAAATAAATTGCTAAATGTCACAGAGTTCCTTAAGGACATTTCCAACTCCCATACATAATTACGACTCTGTGATAATGTTACAAATAAACAGCGGCGGTTGCTTCAGATTGCGCCCATGTTGCTGCTCTCGTACAAGGGCTGAAAAAGTTTATGGGATGGAAGATTTCACTTTGAGCTAACCTCTGCCATGCTATAATGCTTTTCTGTACAGCGGTGCTTTTTCCCCCTCTATAGCCTGCAGGGCAATACTGGAACACTAAACCGTGCTTCCTCTGTGCCCTGTGTTTTAAACACACCGCATTGACTTACACTCGTTTACACCTTGGGATTGACTTTGAAAAGTGAATCTTAATTTGATTTATTCCACTTCCATGACCAGACAGTCTCACACTCTTCCATGTGAAAATAGCTCAGAGACTGCATGGGACTCGTTTCCAATCTCACAAAATCCCCCCTTTTTTTCCCGTCTGGTTTTTAATTTGTCGCTGTTCAATATTTAACTAGAATTGTGTGCTTGTTTACCATGTTGTCTGTGTGACACTGCCATGCAATCCCCTGTCTGGATTTAGAGTGACGTAACGTGACGTTTGTATTCGGAGGTCTGCCTGTGAAGGCGGCATCGGGGGCACAGGGTAACGCTTTGGAGCAGAAAGAAACCTCCCCTCCTGGGCTGCCAAGGCTGCTTAGCATTTGCGATGAGCCTTAGCTGCGTCTACGTATCTGCCCCTTCCAGAAGGGGCTCATCTGCACTGCAAACAGTACCTGCCTCTCTGTCACCCGTGGGACGTACCAAAAAGAAGGAGGGGAACGTAAAAACAAGCTCAGTAAGAAAAAAATAATGAATAAAGGAGCCACATTTCACACCATCATCAGTTTGTGTTGCTGCAACTCCAAAATTAACATGTCAGCCATGTGCTCAGTGGGCTGATAATTTCCTCTTTCTAACTAAAGAAATAAACAGTGTAATGAGGAGGCCACCGATAAGACACAAACACTTGTCATCTTATAAATATTTAACCTCCCCAGCAGAGAGGTCCTTTATCTACTCTTGTTGAAAAACGAAGCTCATTGAAGAGGTTTAGCCCCATTACTGTTATTCTTTCTGCTGAATACTGTTGCCCCCGTTAAAACAATAAATACTTGACAAAATGAATAATTTATGTAATTTACAGCAGATCTTTGTGAATAATGTTTTGTCTAATTTCCATGTCAGTGAGGCACATTGCGTCGGGTTAAGTGCCTCTCCTCCGCTAAAGAGTGACAATGAATTGCAGAATCAATAAACAGATGGAACGAGAGGAACACGCGTGCAAGTGTGTGTTGGGGCGGCGCGTGAGCGCGCGCGCCGTCTAATCTCCCTGCCACTCTGTCATTCTTGCAGACACAGCGTATGTGAGGGTTTTCATCAGCGACGTCAACGACAACAAACCGGTCTTTGCTCAGCGGCTGTATGAAGTCGGCGTTGATGAGAATGCAGATGTGGGCCTCGCCGTCGTCACCGTGAGCGCTAATGACGAGGATGAAGGTACGGCTGATGAAGCAGCAGACTGACGGGGTCCCGGGGAGATTTTTCACTGATGCCACTTCCGAGGAATAAAGGTTAAAAACTTAGCCAGCCGAGCGTCGCTCCAATTTCTTTCTGTGAGACTTTCTGGAAGCTCTACAGACGTTCCCAGATTGCACTTTCCTCAGCTTTCACCAAACTCGTTTTCTGGGAATAATAAACGCATCTTGGCTGTCTGGTAGAGAATTTTTTTTTTTTTTTTTTCCTTTTTCTTTCACCAAGACGTGTTCCAAGGAGGCACCTTTTTTTTCAACATGGCTCGCATTTGTAGCAGTATGCATAAAGTGACCCTCTGGGCAGTCTTTCCCAATCTGGCTTCGGCTTCACAGAAATTATGCAGCCGAAATCAAGCAGCGTGCTAGATTTACTAGTCATTTGAGTGCTCAGTAATGCACTGCAGCACATATGTTCCAAAAAGAGTGACACGCTCCCACACAGTAGGTGGGCGGGATTTAAGCAATAAAGCAGTTGCTCATCCTCCATACAGCAGTCGCCTAAGATCCCTTTATCGGGCATGTTTAGGTCCGTTAATCAAGTATTTATGGAGAGCGGGGGTGCAGCTTAGGCTGGGCTACTGCACTATTGATGAATAGCTGTGGAATGCCCCCCTCCCCCTCCCCCCCTCCCCCCCAACATTAAAGTTACAATACTGTAGTCGTCGCGTCTAAGAGGCTCTGCTCAATCTGTCTTGTTTAAAAAAACTCCACCCTGGGTCTGACTGCCGTAAGCCTGCCGGAGCCCAGTGGGAGACGGGGAGCACTTAGTCAGTTAGGGTTGTGTTAATAGTACAGATTAGTGTATTTACATGGGATTGGAGCTACTTTAACTCAACAGGATGATTGAAAGCAAAGACTGTACATTCTGGGAGATTATCTTATCTATTCCAGTGTTAAACCACCAGATTGGAGGGTCCCTGTGGAGACACACTAGATAGGTTCAGATATTGACTTCCTTTCTTTCTTTTTTTTTTAAAACTCAACTACACACACTCCCCTCTCCCAAGAAGCCTCAATATCATTCCCTGGAGGACATTATCAGAGTGCTCTTTGCTGTTTTTCGCTCTCATGCTTCCTTTCGCGTTTTTTCGGCACTCTTTTTTTTTTTTTTTTTTTTTTAATTAGCTCCTGATTAAAGCCAAGGAGACGAGGTACAAAGTTTTCATTTAATTAAGTAATCAAAACAAGAAAGGGATACATGAAAACCTACTAATGCGAAGGTCTGGGAGGAAATGAGGTGTAATACCCACACGGTCGCTCTCTGCTGCTTGTTGCAGTGGTGCAGCAGTGTAAGAAAAGGGGGAAGGGGGCAAAAATAGCCGGCGTGCAGAGATTTGAAGAGAGAAATATTCAGCCCAAGTTTCACTCAGACATTTCCAATTACATGTTGTTGTTTTCTCACATCCGTTCCACAGGGGCCAACGCCAAGCTGCGCTACCAGATAACATCTGGCAACAAAGGTGGCGTGTTTGACATCGAGCCCGAAGTGGGGACAATCTTTATAGCGCAGCCGCTGGACTACGAGCAGCAGAAGAGATACAAGCTGCTGGTCCTGGCCTCGGACGGGAAGTGGGAAGACTACGCCGCGGTGGTCGTAACCGTGGTGAACAGGAACGACGAGGCGCCCGTGTTCTCCATGAACGAGTACTACGGATCGGTCACAGAGGAGCTCGACGGATCGCCCGTGTTTGTGCTCCAGGTGAGAGATGACGGTTAACCATTCATATCATTTTAATGAAGGTTCGATTTACGAACCAGAGGGAGGGATGTTCTCGGCTAGGTTTTGCCAGCATGCAGTCAGTTCTTGCAATTTTGATGCAAACATTGATGAAATGATATTAGGGGGACTTAAAGCTGATATTTATGTTTTCTTATGAATCCCAACCAACTACAGTAATAGATTTTTAGGTTAAAAACACCAAGAAGTGTGGCTTTCCTCCAAATATATACTTAACATGAGACAATAAATGTCTGGCACGTTAGTGAGGAGGTTATTTTAGACGTGAATTTCACTCTTGCTGGATGGTGATGCTTCCTGTAGATGTGTACAGAACACATTTCTGGTGTAGTTTTAGTCATTATGAAGCAGGATACATTTTATCCCCTCTGTTATCACTGTAATTATGCCTGTAATGCTCTTTTTTTTTAATCGCCAGCCATTAAAAATATTTTTTTTTAATGTAAAGATTAGGTCATATTTACAGTTTTGCAGCAGTTAATCCTACTCTAGTTCATCTGTTGCTCAATTTTAACTCCTGCTTGCAACATGAAAGAACCTGAATTCCTCGGAGTTGCCGAATCGCCAGCGATTTCTGTTCGGAAATTCAACAGTACGGCTGTCAGACTCGCTCCGTGGCCGGATGCAGAAAACCTGCGCGATCCGAGCTCATTGCTTTAATTTAGGTGGGCTGAGAGGAAACTCAGTAAGTGCAAACACTTAAATCGGCTGTCTAAAAACATCCAGCAGCGGAGACGACTTGGGTGACGGCTGAAAGGAGATGCGAGGCAACCGTAATTTGCGTCTGACTGCATGAATGAGTCTCGTTTTTTTTTTCGTTCTGAGACTGTTGTTTCTTTTCTTTGCAGGTGACCGCGACCGACCCCGACAAAGACGCAGACCAGGGCGCGATACGATACTCCATCCACGGGCAGGGCGCCGAGTCCCATTTCATGATCAACGACATGACGGGGGAGATGTACGCCCAGCGCACCATGGACCGAGAGGAGCGCGCTGTCTGGCGCTTTGTTGTCATGGCGACGGACGAAGAGGGCGAGGGACTCACCGGCTTCACAGACGTTATTATCAACGTGTGGGACATAAATGACAACGCGCCCACCTTCTCCTGTGCACCGGATAATTGCCACAGCAGCGTGGCGGAGAACTCCCCGCCCGGAACGTTTGTTGTGGAGATGACGGCGGTGGACCTTGACGACGCGGCCGTGGGTCAGAACGCCATCCTCGCCTACCGCATCACCGAGAATGCACACAACGCACACAACAAAGACCTTTTCGCGATTGATTCCAGCACGGGCACCATATCTGTGGCCGCTGAGGGTCTGGACCGGGAGTTGGCCGACAGCCACCACCTGGTGGTGGAGGCCAGGGACGGCGGCGGCATGACGGGCACGGCCACCGTCTCCGTGCTCGTGACGGACATCAACGACCACGTGCCGAAGTTCAGAGAGGAGCGGTGCGGCGCCCGCGTGCCCGAGAGCACGGACGAAGACGCTGCCATTCTGGAGCTGAGCGCCGTGGACCCGGACGCCGGCAGGTTCGGACACCTGGCCTTCAGCGTGGTGGGCGGGGACGCGGAGCAGCGCTTCTACATGCTCAGTCACAGGCCGGAGCAGACGGGCACGCTGAGACTCAAGAAGAAGCTGGACTTCGAGCAGCCCGGGGAGCAGCGCTTCAACCTCACCATCAAGGTGGAGGACTCGGACTTCTCGAGTCTCATCCACTGCGTGGTTCTGGTGGAGGACGAAAACGACAACGCCCCCGTCTTCACCCCGAGCTCCCACGCGCTCCCACCTCTGCCCGAGGACGTCAGCGTGGGGACGAGCGTCATCCAGGTGGAGGCCACCGACTCCGACTCGGGCCAGAACGGGGACGTTTTTTACAGCATCCTCCCCCGTTCGGACCCGTTGGGACAGTTCGCGGTCAGCCGAGCCGGCGTGGTCACGGTCGCGAGGCCGCTGGACCGCGAGACGGTGGCGGGTTACGAGCTGGTCGTCATGGCGACGGACCGCGGCAGCCCGGCGCTGACCGGCAGCATCACGGTCCAGCTGCCGCTGCTGGACGCCAACGACAACGGGCCGGAGCTGGAGGCGGCCTACGCTCCCGTGCTGTGGGAGAACAGCCCGGCCCCTCAAGTGGTGTGGCTGAACAGGACCTCCACCCTGCTCCACGTGGTGGACAGGGACTCCCCGGAGCACGGCCCCCCCTTCCTGCTCTCGCTGCCCTCCGTGTACTCGGTTGACTTCCACTTACAGGACCACGGCAACGGCTCCGCCACGCTCACCACGCTGCGCCGCTTTGACAGGGAGAGGCAGAGGGAGTTGCTCCTGCCCGTGGTCATGAGCGACAGCGGCGTGCCGCCGATGACGGCCACAAACACGCTCACCATCACCATCGGCGACCAAAATGATAACGCCCATCAGGCGGGGGAGAAGGACGTGTACTTACACAGTCGCAAGGGTGAGTCGCTCACTTCTCCTCGTTCTATTCCCTCTCCTTGTTCGTGCCGCATCGCTTCGCTCTTCAGGCAGATCCTGAGTGAGGAGGAGGAGGAGGAGGGTGAGGAGGAGGAGGGTGGGGGGCATCTCAGGCTTCAGTTGAGGGAGCAAAAAAAGTTTTGGCTTTTTTTTTTTTTTTTTAACCGCCATACCTGCTTGGCGTTGTGTGGAATTCATAATTGTTCCCCTCCTTTCACATTCGAACAGTGTTTTGTTATGGTAATACCGTTGTCAAATCCCTTCTCAAGCCCGGAGCACATCCTCCCCCCGCCAAAGCCCCCCGTGCCCGGAGCTCATCTTGACATCGCATTATGACAAAGATCATGATTCCTCTCTTTTGTAGTGCTTTGCCCCCCTCCAGGTAAGTTGGTTGAGTTCGCTGGCTTGTTAGTGTTTTGAACGCGCACGCGGCTACATGGCAGTTTTGGTAATTGTGGAAAGCACGAGCGCCATGACTCATCCAGGCTGCCATTGTTTACCCAGCTGCAGTACTCTGGCACTGCAGGTCGATAATAACATAATCCATACTGAGATAGCCTCGCTTCCTTAAGCTCCACGCTCTCTGAAGTGGAGCACTGAGAGCCTATTCATTCCAGCAGTGGGACTCCACAGTTATGAGCATAATAAGTAGAACAGAACACAAGAATGCAAGATAAGGAGAAGAGAGGGACGAAAAGATAAGTGTTGGCATCAGCACATTCTGTCCAGACTGAATCAATGTGCGTGTGCGTGTGTTTACCTTGAACAGGAAGGATGGCAAACGCAGCACTGGGGAAGGTGTATGCCCCAGATCCCGACGACTGGGACAACAAGACGTACACTCTGGAGACAAGCGCCGCTAAGTAAGAGCTCACTGTTAAACGAATTAATTTTTTTTTTCTCCCCCCCCACCCCACCCTCTGAAAACATGCTGATCTCACAACACGAGCAGAAGTACAAATGCTAAAGCGATCCAGAACGAGAGGAACTGCCAACAGTGGTGAATGTGAGACACAAAAGAGGATGTGAGCTGCGCGATGAGCCTGCGTTTCCCTTATTTTGCTGATATCCCCTCGGCTTGAAAGGAGCCTCACCAGTCTTCCTCCTAATCTCAGATCCAAATCGCCGCCCTCTCGCAGACTCTCCGGCGAGACTTTAATTATCGGTGTCGTCAGTGATCGAAATCCAGGGGAAAAAAATGAAGTCTGATCCAAACAAACTCGGTAATCTGGGTCCACCTATACAATGTTCCAGCGATGACGCCAGCCCATACAAGCACGGTCCTGCTCCACATCAGGGACCTTGTGCAGCTATTCAGTATTCACACTGTCAAGATCAGATTAGAAATACCAATTGCATATTTGTTTTATTCATATAACAAATTCTGACAGTTACCATGACAACTATCAAGCCCTTTAAAGAGCTTCTGAAGCCAAGAAATTCATCTTTTTTTTTCATCTTTCTCCTTTTCCGTCTTGACAGTTTTTTTTTCCCATTTGTGTGTGTTTTTCTTTAATTATTCACAATTACTTCTTGCTCTAAATCCAGGTACCACCGGCCAATTCTCTACTTGTCTGCTGGCCATCTGTCAGGTGTTTTTCCTCTGAACCAGGACTGAAAAACAAAACAAGTCGCTTGTCGTTGTTTTGAGCTCCGTTTTCTTTTTGTTTTTCACTCTCATCTTCCACCGCGGCGCCTCCGCTTCTCTCAGGTACTTCAGCCTGAACCAGAGCTCGGGGGTCCTCACCGTGCGGCAAAACACTCCGGCCGGCAGCTACTGGCTGAGGGTGGGGGTGTCCGATGGCGTGTGGCCAGACGTGTTCTCGGGGGTCAGAGTTCATGTCAGAGAGCTGGAGGAAAAGGCCATGCTGTCCGCCGCCTCACTGCGTCTAACCGGTAACGTTTACAGACACACTCGCTCACCTGATGGCACGAAGTTCCCGTGGAGTCCACGGCAGCCTGCAGCTCAGCAGGTGGATGCTGTTGTTGTTGTTTTTTTGGCAAGTGGCTTCACCTTACGTAACACACAACCCCAGAAAAAAAAATCAACAGCGAAAAAAAAAAGAAGTGAAATTGTTCGATATAATAGGATTTCCAGTCCTAGTCATCCCCCACAAAACAAGACAGCATGCTCTTTGTTGTCGCTGATAAATTTTTGTGGAAAAGAGACAGCATCTGCCACAGGCATGCATAAATTGGTACTTTTCATTGAATGATTATCAGGTTGTCAATCCAGTTAACGCTGAAATAATAGGCTGTCACAAGAAATTTTTATACTTTCATTATTTACCATTTCTAAGCATTGTGAAGTAACCATTCATGCTGCTGGTCCAAAATAGATCCCTTCTTCTGCGACACTCTGAAGTTTAGGTTGCAGCGCTCATTTTCCCTGACAGTCTCCTCAGAGCAAATCTGAGTTGTAAAGGTCAATTTGAAAGTGTCAGGTAAAGTCCTTGACATTCAGAAAGCCATTTGGTGAACAGAGTCAAAAGGCTATTATGGATGCCTCTGACTCCGAGTCGTTATCATTTTTTGGGAGATTAAAGATGACTGCTCACATTCTCCAGATAATACTCCGAGGCGTCACCGCAAATGTTACTGATTTTATGGTCATTAAAATATTCGGTACGAGGCCATTTGTCAAGACTCGGACTCCGTGTGAGTGAGGGGAGAAATGATTTTTACTTGACGGCAGGACGACTAATCCACCGTCTGAAGGATTCGATGGAGAAAGGGATCAATAGAGCGAAATGTTCGGCTGCCTCTCGCGCTAATGGAATCAAGGAGTTCGGTGGACTTTGATCAACTCTGTGGTTGTCAGTGACGAGTCGGTAGTTCTTACTTCACGAACCCCGCCATCTTCTTTGTTTCCTGAAGGCATTAGCGCGAGAGATTTTATCGACTCTCACGTCGAGGGGAAGAGTCGGCTGGAGGCGCTGTGGGACTTCCTGTCTGATACCCTGTCCGTCAGACCGGCCAGCGTCAACATTTTCAGCGTGGCGGACCGAGAGGAGAAAACGGTGGACATCCATTTCTACGTGCTAACTGATATTGGCTACCTGCGCCCAGAGAAGCTGCACGCTCTCCTCGCCACACATAAAAAGAAGGTACATATACCATCATGTCAGACAGATAGAGATCAGTGCTCATATATCAAGTGATACACTCGGGAGCTTGAGGGGGGAAGCGATAACAGTGCTTTTTATCTGCCCTTTTATTTTCCCACCAACTTTCTTTCTGTTTACCGCCCGGCTCTGTCATGTCTCTTTGTCTCGCACATTCATTTGTTGTCTCTGCCGCCCCCCCCTCTCTCTGTAACACGTTTTCTTCCATGTTTTCACTGTGCATCATTGTGATTCCTCTGACATCCCCAGCTATAAATCTCGTGGCTTTAACAACAGCCAGTTATAGAATGATAAAACATTAATGTCCAAGGTTTCCTTTTTCTTTTTGCATTGTTCTCTGAAGCTGTTTCCTTCCTCGCAATGCATGCGGCCTCGGTCGTCCTCCACATGACCAACATCGCAGGCACAAGTCCCTGTTATCTTCAGTCACAATTCCTGTAATTTCCACCTTCGTCTCCCTCATCTGCTCCCTTGTTTCCTCTCTGCCGCCAGCTGCAGTCGCTCCTGCGCGCGAACGTGAACCAGGTGCAGGTGGACGAGTGCGCGCGCACCGACTGCAAGGCCTCCGGCGGCTGCTCCACGCAGTTAAGCATCAGCGACTCGCCCACTTTGATAGACTCGGGTGCTTTATCCCTGGTCTCGGTGAAGGTGACGTCCCTGGCTGTGTGTGGCTGCGCTGCCAGAGAAATGACCCATCAGCCCTGCTCCTCCTACCCCACTAACCCCTGCCTTAATGGGGGCACCTGTGTCGACACCCCGAACGGCTACAGGTGAGAGGAATGTCGGCAGTTGTTTTGTTTTTTTTCTTCGAAAGGCTTTAGATGGAGTGGGCTTTCAAGAGATAGGAAGCAGAAATAAGAGTTTTGTGATGTGCTGCAGTTTTTCCTGCTCGGCCCACTCTCAGAGTGACACCTTGGAGAATGAGTCCAGAATTACAAGCAGTGCCCCCATGTGAGAAAAAATCTCCTTCACCCTGCAACTTGACCCAACATTTTCTGCGCGTCTCTTCTGTGTTGTCAGCTAAATTTAAAGTGGCATCATTTTTTTAAAAGCCCTGGATCTCCTCGCAAGAAAAAAAAGGCAGCAATGTGCATAAATGTGCAAGCTGGTCCAAACAAACTGAACTCTCCTTGTGGCTTGCCAAGATTTAAAAATAAAGTACCTACTTTTGTAGCCTCGTCTTGGGCATTTAAAATTCATGATGTGCTTTATTTTGCAATACGCTGAACATCAGATCCTATAATATTGTTTTAACATAACCAACATAGCCTTTGTATCAAGGACACAGGCAAGTGGTCTGAATATTACCTTTAAATATTGATAAACGTGTGCAGTCAGTTAAAAGACCTTCACCTTCAAGTGTGTATATATATATATATATATATATATATATATATATATATATCTATATATATAAATAAAGATTTATAAATCAG
>JAUESE010000092.1:16349553-16361173 GCA_032274725.1 Malacoctenus triangulatus
TTCACCTTCTAGAGTGTGTGTATATATATATATATATATATATATATATATATATATATATATATATTGCTCTGTGACGCTCTGCTGTAGGAGGAACTGTATGTATTTCATTTCATGCACACACTAATGCGCAGATTAAACAAATATAGGGCAAGGGGATTAGGATGACTCTGCCCCCCCACCTCCTCATGTTCACAACTTCTCAAAATCTCATTTAATTCCATTTACATGAACATGCAAGTTTGTCGCAGGGAAAGTCTTCAGAAAACAGCATGTACAGAACTCCCTTCTTCCCCTTCATCTCTCAAATTGTCTCTGCTGCACTTGATTTGCACACAGCTGAGAGAAGCCTTTGTTCTGTTAAGAAGAATCTCTTGCTGCATGTGCTATATATGCTCTCATGTGAATGCAGTACCGCCATAAAGAATCCAATTTCTGGTGCGATTCCTCTGTCGGGGGAGCCTAACAAGAACCCTCAGACAGCAGCTGATCAGATATTGTCAGTCAGGAGAGAGAAAAACATACCATGTGCCTCCTGATTGGGACTGGCATCACTCTCACGAGTCACATGAAAGCCCGGTGAAGGAGCGAGGTGCATATGTATGCACGGGGGCGACGCTCACCCTAACCCGTCCCTTTTGCTGCGTATGGATCAGTATTCCTGACATGTGTTCCCCCTCTGCAGAATAAACAGCGGTGGGAGAAACAGCCCCTAACAGCCTCAGTACACACAGCCCTCCTCAGACACTGCATGAAAATAGATGGCTTTGACATTATCAGCAAAGCCAGCTTGTCTCACATGCCTGCAGTGGAGAGGACAGGATGAGATCAACCGGTCCCCTCAATCTTCACCATCACCGTGATTGAACGGGTTGTTTTTCCTCGCCATGCGTATTGCTCTCTTTACGGCGTTTCCTGTGACTGTCATTATTTACAGTCACAAGCTCACGCACAAACAGATTGAAGAAAGTCTTGAAAATCGTCAATTTTACAGTTTATGCAAAAGCAAGGGGTTCTTGAACGCTTCGTCTCGAATCCGAATAGATGATTACAAGAGGTGGCTGTAGCACAGCTATCATCCGGAGTGTGATACCTAAAGAACGAGAAAGAGTTGGGTTGGGGATAAGCTGAAAAAAAAAAAAAAGTGGTGGTATGACACATAGGAAAGTGAGAAAAATAGAATTAATTATCTCCTAACAAAAGAAGCATGATGTGCAGCGCGGGAACAGTCTCCAGAGAGTTCTGCGCTGACAGCTGCGATAGATAAAGAATAGGCCGGAGTAATGCTGTGTTCACAGCTAATTGATTTAACGCAGAATTGAATATTCACGCCTTCGTGGCCTAATGCAGGCGATTGATAAAAGGCACTCCGGCCCGCTCGCTGCCAGCGTGCGAGAGCCGAGCCCCCCCAAAAAAATCAACAAGGCCGTCACGTACGGCAGAGAGAAGTCGCCGCGCACATATCTCCAGATTGGACGGTGAAGATTCCTCCGAGCTCCTGCCTGAATGACACTGATTGTTTCTCTTCCATTGTTTTGCCTTGATTTCCTCACTTGTGTGTGTGTGTTCTCTCTCTCTCCCCCCCCTCCACCACCTCCCCTCCCCTCCTCCTCCCCCCTCTCTCTGGTGCTACAGGTGCCACTGCCCCCCACAGCTCGAGGGGCCAGACTGTCAGCAGACGAGACTTAGTTTCCTTGGCAACGGCTATGCCTGGTTTCCCCCCATAAGGCCGTGCTTTGATAGCCATCTTTCACTGGAGTTTATGACGGAGGAGGACGACGGTCTGCTACTGTATGCCGGCCCATTGGCCACTCTCCTGCCTGGGGACACTGAGGACTACATGGCCATCGGTAAAAAAAAAGAAATAAAAAAAAAAAGCGTCTAGATAATTAGATGTGTGTCCCAGAGGCATCTGAGCCGTTATTATTGCACTAAAACTTGGAGCTTAATTTTGTGTGTTTAATTACTGGGTGGTAGCTAATCAGATGTATGAGGCGAATTTTGTTCGGTGGTGTACTGCTGAGGGACATGAACATGTGCCCGACTGAGTAATACAGTAAGCGCCTAATGTAGTGCTGTGCAGGCTAAGTAGCTTCACAACCTGATGTGTGCATAATACGCAGTCTTGTGCCACAAGGAATTCAACCCACACCCCCCCCCGATTCGGCTTCTTTTTTTTTTTAACCGACTTTGTAGCCAGTCGACGTTCAGTGTCTCTCCCAAGGACACATCAGCGAGGGTTATTCTCGCTGACACAAAGGCTCAAACCTCAATCGGCCAGGTGAAGGACACGAGTAAATATTTTATCAAACCGAATGGGCGATCAGCTATGCTGAAGGCTACGTGTGGCGCTTCATATATATATAATTTACTTGTAAATAATAACAGTTTCATCGGAATGATGTTCCGGAGCAGATTTCTGTGCAACAGAAGCAAAAAAAAAAATATCTGTTTATGACGACAATGATTCATATCACTCGCTGTAACAGTGGCCAGTGACGTCTTTTCAAATTAGCCTATATATCTTGGTAAAAATAGCAGAAAAAAAGGTAAGCAATTGAAGGAATAACTATCATGAAGATGACAATATAATAATGTAGGAAAACGATACATTTTCTCAGTATGTCGCAGTCGATGTTAGGTGATAAAGCCAGTTCATTTTAATGACTCTGCTCTGGCTATCATGGTTACAGACGCTATCTGGCTCTACAGACAAACAATTTACAAATCCTGTAATGATGTGTTGCGTTCAAAGGGCACGGTCACCCACATTACATGAAACATACCTTTTAATTTAGCACCGGTTGTTTGCGGCTGTGCTAGTTTTTTAAATTTTTTTGTGTGGAGGTGTTAAGGTCTCTCACTTTCACCCCAGTATGATGAAGGTGACTTTAATTTCATCCGCTGGTCTCACACCATTTAAAAACGAGATTAAAAAAAAAAAAAAATCGGCATTAACGTCTCATTTCTGGTAACAGAGCCGTCATTAGCGCATAATCTATCTCGCTGCACGCGAGCAGCAATTTGGTTGGACCCACCCTCTAATTGGTTTTCATGTCAGATTAGATTACGAACAGTTTTTTTTCATAACCTTGTTTGCGGTGCCATTCAGAGTCGCTGTCATAGTCTCGTTCTGCATTGTGTCTGCCACCTTTTCCTTTCCGTTGAGGCTGCGTGTTTGTTTTGAGGTGAGGTTCTCTCAGAGGTCCCCTGAGTGCTCCTGTGCCTGCACAAACTGGTTATTTGCATCCTGCCTTTCTTCTCCCCGATGTTTTCCCCCTTTGCTTTGCTTTTTTGTTTGCATTTCATCGGATTTTCCTTTTTTATTGACCCCCCTTTTTACATTTTGTCTGCGATAGCACATTGGGCTGTTTTTGTTATTGTACAAATGTGGGAGTGTTTTTTTTTTCCTTTTTTATGGTTTGTGATTTTTTTTTTTTATTAAAGTCTAACAAGGCCTTCTCACTGCTCTTTAAACTCCTCTCACAGTTCCCAGTATTGATTCTGATGATTATCTCTCTTAGAGCTGATCGGTGGGACACCTAGCCTTAAAATTAACCACGGTTCTGGGACCCTCGTTCTGCAGCTGACAAATAATGTCGGGGTGGCTGACAGACGCTGGCATCGCCTTGACGTGAGGAGCAACAGTAAAGTAAGTGACTGGCGCTCACGTCGGTGCCTCTGCGCGTCATTCTCCCCGAGAACAGAGGTGTCAGATTAAAACACATACTGCAATTTTTAGGGAGTTGCCAAACAGTGGTACACTCGCATAGTGTAACAACTTCCCCTCTTCTTTGTCCCCCCCCCCCCAATTTAAAGGAAGTGCGCTTCACTCTGGATCGATGCGCCACTGCGATCGTCATGGAGACAGAGGGCGTGGACTCTTGGGCAATGACGGAGGATCGCTCGTCCTGCGAAATTCGAGGGGTCACTCCCAACAGGGGAAGGTAAGATCAATAATTAGATTGAAAAGGTGCAGCCGACTCGGCACAACGTATTAAACGAAGGCTTTTTCTGAATTCTGAAGGCAACTAATACTAATACGCCCACGGGACTGAATCACAGTATCAATAATAAGTCGTATTTGTGTTATTATATATTACGGTATAATAAATAAATGAGCATATAAGTAGACACATGAATAAACATAGCCGCATTTGTTTTGAAGTAAGTAATTAACGATTAGGGTTTAGAATTTCTCCAGGGAGCCTCTTTTTTTTTTTTTTTTTTGCGGTTGCACAATACTCATCTGCTGAGGTTTTGTTCTGTTCTGTTTTAAAGCGGTGAGAATGCACCGCCCTCAGGGACAGTTTTTAAATACCCCCTCACTTTCCCACAGAGCCAAAACAGTCCTCAGGAGTGGAGCCTGAGCGGGCACAGCAGGAGCAGTGTGAAGTAATGAAATAATAAAGACTAACAAAACTGCAGCTATCCAGGCGTCGGCTTTAAAGCCCTTTTATCCAGAGCGGGATTGTGCTGAGCTGAAGTCAATCCCGGCTGACTTTAGGTGAGAGGCCGGGTGCACCCCGGAGGAGTCGTCAGTCCATCACAGGACTAACACGGACGGACACACAATCACTCAAACACACGTTTTGTGTCCAAAGTCAATTTAGAGTTACCAATTAACTAGCGTAGTGAGTAAAGCCTTGTATTGCTACACATTACTAAAATGCCACTGCTTTTGGCAGCTTTGTATTGATGACTCTCTTAACAAACGTAGCTGATTTAAATGGGCTTTGTTGTGTGATATTGATAAAAACAGGCAAGCAAGAGGGATTAAAATTGCAAGAATGCAAGTGTATAAATTGCGATTTAAAAGCAGTCAGAGCGTCCGAGAGCCTTTTTTTCAGCCTGAACTCTTCAGTCCAAAAAAAAAGCTCGGTCACCTTTCGTTCTCAGAGTCCCACCAGAGAGCTCAGGCCAGCCCGAGGTTCACACAGGGTCAGCATTTTTTGGATTATCCGACAGGGCCGAGCCCCTGACGTGCTTCAAATGAGTGATCGGGAAGATATGAAAATCAATTGCAAAGATTAGGAACAGCGAGAGTAAAGCATGTTTTTTTTTTTTTTTTTAACCACATCTGCAGTCTCAACACGCCTCACATACAGGGAGGGCAACTTTTATCATTGTTGAAGGTTTCGAAAATTTCATGACCAGAGGGCCACACTGTGAACAAGCGCTTTTGACAAGAAGACATGTGGGAATCATATCTTTGAAGCAACATCGATTTGAATGTGGTGCGAAATTACCTCGCCCATTTCACAACCTGTTAGATCAATAGGTATTAATTTTCAGCGAAGCAGACATTTTGGCGGAGGTGTGCGCTCTACCGAGTGCTTGTCCAGTTAAGTGAATGAAACTCTTGATTGGATAATAATTTATTCTACTAACTGAGTCGCCACCATCCCCCTGTAGTACTCAGTGTAAAGGACTGCAGTGTGTCTGACTCTTTTCCCTGTGGATAAACTCCATGCTCTGAGCTCCCTTGTGGGTCTGCAGCGTCCCGATGATAGATGCCTAATTGAAGCGGAGGGGTTCTGGCTGACATTTGTTAACACTGTTGTTTGACACAAAATTTACATAACATCAACTGCAAAGTCAGCGTTTGGCATTTTGCGTTTGGGACCTCATCCGAAAAAAATAAGAGATGGAGTCTCGCAGCCGAGATGAGCTTGTAATATTGAAATGCGGACCTTTGAAAAGTTAAGTCAAGTCTGCAACTTCCAATTATATTCCCTCAGGTCTGATCTGTCCATTCGTTTTCAAGTAACGGATTAATATTTGCTGTTATAAGCTGCAATTAAGCAACACATAAAAATTACAGGTTCTCAAACTCAGAGTAGGGCAACAGCCGGGGTTTGTCAGCCAAACAATTTAATAGTAACAGATTTAAAATGCAATGAAATATACAACAGAAACATGAACAAATTCTCAAAGATAAGAAGCTGGGAGTGGAAAAAAAAGCTGGTTGGATTTGCTGTATAAATAATTAAAATCATTGAATAAATAATAAATTACTACAGATTAATTTCCTGTTATTTCCTAATTAAATGTTTCAGCTCCGAAACTCCAACAATTATCACAACATACACACCACAAACCACATTGTGTTACATTAGTTTTACAAACTGGGACCAGTCCTTGTTACCTCCCAGACTAATATTTCCAACGCTGTTTGGCCCTTTTTTTTGCGTTACAGTCCCTATAAAAAGCATTGTCTTGCATTTCCTTTTCATTTAATAGCGTCCTAAATGGTTTTTATGTACAAGCTGCATTATTTATCAAAACATTATCACAGAGTGACTCAGGCTGTTTTCGGAGTCACAGTGTCCAATTTCTGTGTGCGCCGGGCGGTTCTCTCTGGAGGGAAGAAACGCTTGATGAAATTTTCTGATATGATCCTTAAAACGCCGCCTAATCTTTTGACTCTTGCTCATTGCTGAGTCATTTGTCGTGTCACACATACACACACACCACCACCACTGCACTGCGTGACACAGCTATTGTGCTCGTTATTGTGCTGTGTGACTTCATTATTGATTTTTTAAGTGACCAATGCACACAAGAAGTCCATCTCTTCTTTGACTCTTGGGTTTTAAGAACTTTTTGGAAACTTGTTGTGATGCTGCTCATGGATCCGACTGCAGCTCACAATGAAAAGAAACAAATAGACGGGACATACAGCAGTAAATTCTCTTGTTAACAAAGTGAATGTATCACGCTATAAATACAGTTGTGAGGCTCTCCAGCAAATCTGTTTGTGTTTTGATTGCATCAGACAAAAGCAATCCACCGACAATAGCCATTTTTAAAGTAGAAGTAAAATCTCAGTGATAAGATGTCACATTTGTTGTCAGAGAGCAGTAAAAGTGATAACAACATCTGCAGTAAACAGACAAAACTATGAATTTTCACCTTGGCAGGTTATACGGTGTGTATTTTTTGTCTGTTTCTCCTTTCCCTTTCTGTCGATGATTGTGTTTAGAGTTTTAACCTTGAGAACTTACATGTGTGTCTGTACCATTCAATGTGCTGTACTCCTTTGCTTGTTTCTTCTGTGTTGCCAGGTATCTAAATGGAAGTCATATACTGCAGCTTGGCGGGGTCAATGAGAACATATCGTATGAATACCCGCAGCTCCAGCACAAACACTACACGGGCTGCATAAGGAACCTGCTGGTGGACAGCAAGGTAAAGAACACAGCGTGCCGCAGTCACCACATGTACATTACAGTCAGGGTGTTTTTTTATGCGACAGGTTCCGGGGGGGGCTTGCATGAATGGATTGCTGCCTTATAGTCCCTTCATTACTTTTCCCTGTTTGGATGACCGGCCACAATTTAGATGCAGGAATCAACTTCAATCGGAATATAAATGTAAACTCGGGCCCGCTCTGGAAAAACCTAATGAATGCGGAGGTGCCCGCTCATCATTTTTCTTCCGGTCAGCTTCACTGTATCTTCCCTGTAAGCATCTCTGTCCACAGACCAACCATATGCTTGAGAATTATCGTTCAGCATTACATCATTACTTCCACCAAGAGGCTTATATTTTCGGGAATGTTGGTTTGTTTTGTCGGTCTGTTCGCAGGATAACTTGAAAACCACTCAGTGGAGTCAGATATGATTTGCAGGATGGGTGGGGGGGGGTACGAGGAACAAGTGATTATATTTTGGTGACTCAAAATGTTGAAAAATAACCTTTTTGGTGGCGTTATAATAATATTGGACCTTTTAAGAGAGTGTTCTGTGTAAGAGCATGATGCAGGAACGCTTAGCAGGCATCATGGCTGATGCATGCCAAGACTTTAGTACCTTCCAGCATCTAATAAACTGCATAATTTAGTATTCGAGCTAATCAAATTATCTATCTGCGAACAGAAAACACCTCAAATATTCTTGCAGAAACATAAAGTATAAAATATTGGATATCGGTGCATGAAATCAATATGAACAACTTCCACTGCAGCAAGAAGTCAGAAATCAGTCAGTGAATCTTTTTCCATTTTTCAACTTCCACTGTAGCAATGAGGTAATGACATTTTGCTGCCTGTATCTGAAGCCTTTCTGCACTGTGAACTTTAGAGTTCACACCCTTTTGTTTCTGCTGAAAGAACAACTTTATGTGCAAGCTGCTCGCATCATTGTGAGCAGAAACGGGAGACGTTACCGACTGCCTCACCCGTCGTGTCATATCGTGACAAAGTCCGTGACGTATCGCCATCTGTTTTGGCTTTTCTCATGTCGTGTCGTGACTCTATATGGTGAAAATTAGACTTCTGTGTCATCTGCAGCCATGCATTTATTAAAATCTGATCGTCGAGTGGAGGAACCTGCCGCAGTGTGAGCCACACTTACTTGGGCTGTAAAACAACTCGGTCTTGCACATTGAGTCTTTTCACACCAAGAATTGATTCAGGCAGTTCACTCGATGACACAGGAAGTTTAAAGGAGCCAAAAGATTGAATTACTTCATCCTATAACAAGTTGGTATCAGGAGCCTCACTGTCGTTTACCAGTTACTGCTCAGACCCCACAGCGAGGCGGTTCAAGGGTTCCTGCCTGGGTGGGCTTTCCTGTTCCCAGTTTGCATGTTCTCCCAATGCATGAAGTTTCTGTTTTCCTCCAACAGTTAAAAAACATGCATAAGAGGTCACTTAGTGACTTTATTTGGCTTCATGTGCCACTAAACTAATATGAGTTTGACACTGATGATTTAGAGTAAAAGCTTATGTGTTTATTTGGTTTATACATTGTACTTCTTTATTGTTAGCTGGTTTAACTCAAGCTTGATGAAACCCAACAAAACCAAGACAATCACTCTTACTCAACAGTCAGACGAGTATGTCAGGAAAACCTCCCATTCAGTGATGTAATACATGTTTTTCACTCTGTAATAACTTTTTTCCTATCCTGAAAATGACAAGGACGGACCCTTCTGCGTCTTTTCACTTCCCTGCTTCCCTCCCGTTTCTCTTCTCTTCTTATCGTGTGTTTTATTCTCCTCTTTTTTCCGTTTCAGCTGTACGACCTTGGTTCCCCTGCGGAGTCGGCCAACACTTTGCCGGGCTGCGCTCTTATTGATGACCACTGCACCAGCATGGAGCAGCTTCCCTCGTGTGGCAAAAGAGGTCGCTGTCACAGCGAGTGGGGCTACTTCAGCTGCCTGTGCGAAAAAGGCTTCACAGGGCCGCAGTGTGACCAAGGTAAGCATGTGGAATTGCTTTTTTAATTGATAGTGATAATTCCTGGGAGGAAGTACAGCGCGTTTTGGATTCAAACTTACAGCACGCGGCGCCCAAATGAAAACGCCGCCTCCGTGGGAAGATAACCCAGCCGCCCATAAAGTGTTTTTGCCGAGAGGCATGCCCTCATTGTGATAACCCCACGTTTCCCATGACAGCTAAATTAATTGAACAAGCCCTGTTGTGCTTTTGATTGACAAGTGGCTCCGGAGTTCTCCTTCGACGGCCGGAGCTACGTTCAGTTCCAGCTCCTGTGGTCGCTGCCCGCGCGACAGACCCGCGTCCAGGTTGGCGTGCGGACACGTGCCGCCGCCGGTGTCATCCTCAGCCTGCTCTCCCAGGAGCAGAATGAATACCTGCGCTTGGAGGTGAGTCACGGGCGGGAGCACCTCCCCCCCCCTCCCCCTCTCAGTCCCCTCTGTCTTGACAGCTGTGATTGTCTTGTTTGTGAGCCTTAAATGATGTGATGATTAGGCACGGACAATGATTGCTGCAGATGCTTGTCAGGCTGAGAGTGAGTAATATCAGGGTTGGAGACATATGGGTGGTTACAGAGGGGGCTGGTGATTGACATCTGCATGTTCTCAGCGAGGTCTTTCACAGTCGGCCACATGTTGCTGCAGAGAAGATGGAATTTGAAAGAGATTAGGCTTCCCGTCCTCGGGGGTTATTTCTGACTGTTGCTATTGTTTCAGGACCAATTTTGTATGGCAGGAGAGCAACAGTGTGCACCGTAGTAAGCGAAGGTCAGATCCTCAGCCCCCCGCGCGTCGGGGTTCTGACACAGCTTGTCTTGCGAGGTGAGCTCACAGTCCTGTCTGCGTCCACGCCGCTCTCCCACAATTGGTGTGGAAGGGTGTTCGCGCCGAGTCAAGCCGTCCTCATTTTGCCAAACCTGGGTAATAGCGTGCCTCCCCCGGCCCGACGCGCTCCTGAGCGGATATGAAGCCGGTGTTTCTTGTCAAGGCTTTCCTTCTCATTGACTGACGGACCAAACAGGAAACGGCACCTGGAAGTAAACGTCTCTGTGAGAACTGTCACTTTTGGCTCACGCGCAGGTCACCTGTTGACGGGCGAACCTGTCACTGTTTTGGAGCATTCCACGCCGCCGGCCCGTCTTTGAAAAAAAAAACCCTCCCTTCTTTGTGCTCAGGCTTGTTATTTGTCAGACAGCCTTGTTTAAAAAGCGTCATCTCTTGTTCTTCGCTGGATCTTTACACTACAAGAGGAACAACAGTGTTGTCCTCCTCCCTTGTTGTGGTCCCAGCAGTGACAGTGAAAGGAAAAGGGCTGTAGCCTTTACTGTTTGTGGGCTGTGAAGCCTCTCTGTGAAAACCCTCTCCGGAGCTGAATTGGTGAGCTGTATAAAACATCTGATGTCTGTCTGCAGCAGCACACTGAAGCTTCTTTTTTTTTTCCCGCCTAGTTGTCTCAAAGCTCTAAGAAACACTTGAGCACAAGTCTGGTGTGTTTCCTGACAACAAGCTCTAATTTAAAGGGCTGCCTCCCTGCCCTTTTTTTTTTCTTAAGGGTAGATATGGGAAAGAGTGCACACTGAATAAATAACCACACTTTCACACAAAGGTTACCAGAGGCTGGCTGGATAGCAGCACCATTCAGCTCTCCAAGGAATATGGTGTCTCTGGAAGGAAAAGGAAAACATTTATCTAATGGACTTCGGGGGGAAAATTTGACATTTTTGTGATAGTTTTGGTGTATTGAATGATATATATGGAATGAATGGATGGATAGGCAGGTACATATGCAAGTAGATTGCTGGAAAAAAAAACATCGAGCCAGCTGAATGTACAGTTTCGACGTTTTGTCAGCAGTTTTTTTTCCTTTCTCAGTATTTCTTCTGCTCTTTCTCCGTTGCCACTCAGGCCACCAACCACAGACTTCAGACATTTGCTTTAACATTTCGTGCTTCATTGTGATTGCACTGATCTCTTGGGGCCCTGCAGAAAGTTTATATAATCAGATCCCCCCCCCCCCTCAGTATTGATTGAGTCCTTTGCTCGTTTTCGCTGCGGACTTGAGGGCAGGATGAGGCCATGGGGAGAGCGCAGTCAGCTTCTGCTCTCTTCCAGTGGTGGTGTGTGAGTGTGCACATACGTGTGGTGGATGTGGATGTGTGTGTGTATTCCCTGACTTACTTTTCCCCATCTTGTCTGGTCCAAAAACTAGGACCCCCTCGACACTCGCAGGGTCTCCCCCCGATACAATTGATACAATACATGATACAATTTCCGGGCTGGTGTCAAGAGGAAGGCTGAATTTTGCAACAAGGTGCAATATGTTAGCGTGTGTGTGTGTGTGTGTGTGTGTGTGTGTGTGTGTGTGTGTGTGTGTGTGTGTGTGTGTGTGTGTGTGTGT
>JAUESE010000092.1:16361273-16387306 GCA_032274725.1 Malacoctenus triangulatus
TGTGTGTGTGTGTGTGTGTGTGTGTGTGTGTGTGTGTGTGTGTGTGTGTGTGTGTGTGTGTGTGTGTGTGTGTCCGGCAGAGAAGGCACATTGGCGATGCCCATGCTGAGGGAGCAATAGTTAATGCAAGCTGGGCTGAATGTGAATTATCTTGCCCCACTGTTTCCAATTAAGTCTTGGACATGTACAAGCTGCAGTTATGGGAGGCTCTCATTGGTTAAGTCCATTGTGTTCACTCATCCCTAACTGCTGAAGATAATTGTTGTTTCTTGTATACCTTCCCTGTGGAATGCCCTCTGGTTCTGCCGCGCACCGGCGTGTGCGGCAGCTCTGCGAAGCGTCCTGGCTATAAAATTGCTGAATTCATTTTCACCAACTGAAATTTTCATGGCAGTTTTTTTTTTTTTTTCCTTTTTTCCTTTTCCCGGCGTGTTCACCAAAGCTTTGTCTGAATAGTTGGATTTCGTGCCCAGCCCAACCTTTGCTGCCTTTTCTATACCAAGGGAGCTGGCCTACTTCTTGTAATGTTGTTATGCTCAAGATCTGCTTTTACCCATCAGCACAGCGCAATATGGCTGCAGTCCAGCTCAGCCAGACTGTCAGTCAGCTGGAATTTGTGTCAACCCGTTTTACAATTTTATTCAGGAGAGCTGCAAGTCTCCACAAAGCAAGTTAGTGAAACTGATGGGAAAACCAACTGGCTTGTTTCATAGCTCTGCGAAAGGCTTTTGACACGACCGCACAGGAAGATTCAATTCCTGGTTTTTATCCTGCTCGCTTCTGTTGATTGTCAGCACGTCAAATCCATGTGGATTTGGTGCAGGCTGCACGATATTAGGAAAGCATGCTGTCTGCGATGCTGTTGTTGAGTACTGCGATAATGATATGACTTGCGATGAATAAACAAATACTCAAGTACATGATGGTAAAAACCTGCTGCTTTGAATTCACTGCTGTGCACTTTCTTTTGGACTTCTGGCGGTTCAATCTGATTGGTGATAAATTTGCGATAAATTGTGCATCTCTTCTTTGGCCCAAGTAATTCATATTCAAACATAGACAGTTTAAAAACAAACTAAATCTTTGTGAAGTTTCAGTTAATTAGAGTTTAATACTCTGGCAAAAACGGCACCAAGTGAGCAGAAAAACAACAATCGAGCTTCTCCATCAACTGGGAGTTTACTGTAAACGGTCCAATATCGACAAAGGAAAAAAAAGATCCCCATGCACGTTGTCGTTGTACAAAACACAACGTATTGTCTGCCAACAATACAAGTTTTCGTATACGAGCGCGCTGACCCAAAGCTATTTTGGCTTTTCATTGTTATGGAGAATCTTCTGTCCCCTATGTCAGCGAGCCAGAAGGCACCCGGGTCCCCGACGAATCACAGAACACACTGTGTGCCACGAGGTTGAAATGTAACAAATAAATCTCTTGGCAAGTCACTACAAACCATTTTCGAATGCTGTCTTGTTCAGTGGGGAAGCGGCTTGGATCAGATAATGAGTTTCTGATATTCCATTGAAGGAGAAACTTCCAAGGTGTTCTATTACCGGCACCTTTATGACAGTTTCAAAGGCCAGTGACACGTGTGCTGGAATCAAAACTGCTCTTCTCAATCTGTTTTTCTCTGGCTGACCTGGAGCTTGAAATACGGAGGAAGACACACAGCTAATGCTCAGCCAAGAAAGACGCCGATGAACCCTCGCATTTGACAACCGCCTTCTGTTTTCTGAATGGATTCGGTGTCTGTAAATACCTGTGCTCTCTTGCTCTCTCTCTCACTCACCATATTCACGAATTGGAGCTGTGATTCAGAAAAGTGCTAATGAATTTTTTCACTTCATGTTAATGTCCTTGAATTGTGGAGGCAGAAAACAACTGATTATGTGACAACCTAAAAAGATTGTTAATGGTAGATGACTTTCGATTCGAAAGTTGGTCCTTTAATTTGAAAGTATTTTAAGAAATTATGACACTTAGTCATCGAACGTCTGTGTGTTTTTTTTTTAATTGTTTCCTTGTTGAAGTGTAACGGCGTCAAATTTAAAAATGATGTTGAATCTTTAAAGGTGTGTTTCTTTTCATCTTATTTATCTCAGTCTATTACCAACCAGCTGTTATCACACAAGAAATCATAATGAAGTAATTATATTTTTTTTCCTTTCAAACAGCAACAACAGCCGATGTTTGTGGCTGCCTGTTTGAACATTCAGTCAAAAGGATTTGTTTACCGTTGTATACTTTTGCTAAGATAATGAAAATACATTGGTTTGTTTACGTAGTAGCTCTGGCAGTGACCATTGTTTTTTTTTTTAACTTTGACTTTCTCACTTTTTTGTCGAGACATATTTTCAGGCGAGGACGCCGCCTGTGGCAGTACGTTTGCTCCGCTCACTTTTTACTGTTACAACCTTTCAAACGATAAAGAGTGTCAGAACTTTGTGAAATACAATTTCCAGTTCGCCTTTTTTTTTTTTTTTTTTTTTCAAATATGAGATAAGTGTCGAGTATACGACAATTATGTGGGTCGTCCTTTCGTTATTATTTCCTGGCGAACCAGACACACTGTCAGATTTTTAATTGTGCGCTCGTCTCCCATTTCAAATGCAGCTGCGCTGAATAGTTAAGTGATGTCATTATGATTGAGCTCCACCGCAAGAAACTCGTCTGACACCGTCCGACGCTTTCGAGTTGAATCCAGGGCAGGTTTCTTCACTCACAGTGACAGCAGGGGGTTCGGGGTAATGTGATGGTGGTGCCTCCATTTCTTCTCCCGGCCTGTTTCCTTCACATCGAAGGAGGGTTCTGTATTTTTTCTTTAGATTTGCCAATTATTGAGATTTTAGAAAGTGCTTGATAACCCATTATAGCGCCAGATGTTTAGTTCCCAAGTCCAAACTCCAAAGGAGCGAGAAACCACTTAAAATAGATCCTACAGGTCCATGTGTTTGTGTGATTCGTGCAAAAAGTTTACATTGCTTAATGTGTAGGAATCCTCTGAAACTTCACCTTTTTTGAGCCCCACACGTCCCATCCTCATGAAGAAAAAGGCTTTCCTGTTTCTTGTTTTGACATTTAGCACAGGATTTTAAGTACCAATCTCTTCCTCTTTACACTTTCATCATTTTTAACCTCTCTTATGTAAAAATAAATATTTCCGTGCTGCTCAGATTCCCTTTGTTGAACAGTGAAGATTGTCAGTCCAGTGGCTTCAAAAGACGAGGACGCCCCGTCTTATTCCTGCAGCGAAGTTGGAAAGGAGTAAAATATTAATTTCCCTTCAAGACATCAATAAAAGATTCAGAGAAAATGATAGAAACATTATATGCACCCCAGGTTAACCCATCAACTGATAAATTGTAAATGTTTCCTAGTCAAATACATTTACCTCTTTATTCTCTCAAAGACGGAGAATACACTTTGAAAAGACCTACAAAGCAAACTCAGATTCACCTTATAAAACGGTGCTTTCAGCAAGACCAACAAAGTCAGTGTGATGCATTTAATGTAGATTTCTTTTGTATTCAAAGACTTGTCACCTTTAGATTGCAGTACCTTAAGACTGTTGCTAAAGAAATTCAACATCATCCCCAAATATGTGAAGGAAAGACACGTCTGGCTCTTACTGTGAAAAGCAAGACTGGGTCAGGAACATCAAGTGCTGCACCAGCCTGCTGACAACGTGTCCAGAGACTTTATCTCGACTGTCTTTGCTCCAACATCCTTCGTATAACAGCGCAACAAGATTAGCTCTTTCTCAAAAAAATGTACAGATCGAAAGATAGAATGTGTGTATTGCGTGTATGTGTGTATTTGTACACACGGTAATGACTTGCAATGTGCTGTGGAGGAAATAGCCAAGTAATGTACTGCCAATACTTTCCTGCCAACGCAGGAATGATAGATGTTTTCACAAGCAATTGAATCGAGGTAAAATCAATCACAACTGCAGATGAAGTCGCACAAATGTAAATGTTTAGCTTTTAGTTCCTCGCAACTAGAAAATTGTTTCAACAATAAACACCTTTAAACTGAACAAGAACACAGCTGGAAAAAAAACTTCACAAATGCCCGAATCAGTAAAGATAAAACCTAAATGTTTGAATATACTTTTTAAACTTTGACTTAATTCACATTTCATATGAAAAGATTAAGTGTAATAACCATGTTTTTCTGTTGTATCAGCTACGGTATATAAGCCTGGAGAAAAGGTGCCGTCATCCTCTGCACCGATTACTGGATATTGTGTCCGCTGTAATCTGACAACGCGCCTTTTGAATATCAATGTCGGAGGAACCCGGCGCAAATACAGAAAAGCAAATTACACAAGCCAGGCGCACGTCGACGAGATGACTGATAGCAGTGAAGCGGAAGACGGAGGACCTGTCGGTCTCTGTGGACGACCTCTGCGGGAGGACCTGCATCTAATCTTCCTGGAGGTTTTAATAAGCAACATCAATTGTGGAAGGATACAATAGAGACCGTTCCTGAAGTACTTACTGTCTCCTGAGCCCTGGATTCACACTCCCAAAGCAACGTAAACGCTTCATGTTCTTTTTATTTAGCGCTGTGTTTAGTGAAGGCCTTGAACTATATTTGAGCAATATTTTAACTGGCAGAAGAAAAATAAGCGTGGAAAAGTATATATATTCCTTTTTATTAGAATTGTTTATGTGATCATTAGCTAAGATATTTTTTCCTTTTTTTATTTTTTTTTTGAATTTTTTCTTATTTTTGAAACATTTCTATGTTCTATATTCTTCTATATTTTTATTTAAGTGTAAGTAGAACTAAAAAAGCAGGTATTTTTTTGCGTTTTTTTTCTTCCCCAGATTATTCAGGGTCTGCTGGCTGTGATGTACAACCTCGGAGATGGAGACTTCAACGTGACTCTGCCCCTCCGGCGCCTGGACGATGGAGAGTGGCACGAGGTGGAGCTGGACCGGTACGGCAGGGAGTTCACCCTGCGCCTGGACGGAGGCGGGGGCCGACACGAGGTCACGGGCTCGCCCGGCCAAAGCCAGGAGATCATCATCGACCCCTCGGTGGTGATGCTCGGGAACTCCTTCCCTTCCGGACACAACCGCAGCTTCCTCGGTAGGTGGCGGCCGAGCTGCTTTGAAGGGCTGCGAGTGGCTTATGTTTCCTCATTACTGCAAAGACGCAGTTCTCAAATCTGGGAAGAGCCGAGGCCCGTAATGTGAAGCGGGATTAACACACCCGGGGGTTTGTCCTCTGGCTTCGCTTACCCAGACATTCATTATCGAGATAAGCGGGACTGCGATGCTGGTTATCGAATCTGTAACTTCACACGGGCTTTTCCATTCGTTCGTCCACATGTGTGATTGTGTGTGCAGCACACACAGCCACACATACGGAGAAGTGAGTAAGAGTGGCGATTTTGCCGTGCAGAGCAGACGGTTACAGCTGTGGACGATCTCACTATGGCAACATGTGTGTTTGTGTTAAATATAGTCTTATGTTTCTGAGAGGTGTTATTATGATCGTTTTCGTCTCATTATTCCAAATGTCACCAGTTGGAAGCAGGAAAAAAAACTCAGGACGTATAGAATTAAGAAGATCGGCTTGAAAAAAGGAAGGTCAGGAGGAAGACGAGAACATGTAAAAGTGCATATTGGAGGTCCTGCAGTCCACCACAGATTACTGATATCCTGCAGTCCCTCCCACTACAATCACCGTCTTTCATGAGCTCTTCATGTTCCCCTCGATGCTTTTCAGAGCATACAGTAGATGCACCTCGATCCACAGGGTCAATGAGAGGGAGGGGAGCTATTCTCTAAGGCTTGTGAATGGTCAGTAAGTGTTGCAGGTAGAGAGTTTTAGCATTTTTCACCATGATGACAGATCTTTGAAAAAGTTTCTAACCTTTCGTGGTACAGGACGAACACCAAAAGCAAACGCATGCTCGAAACATCTCACTTCATCAGTTACCAACTTTGAATGTTGGTCAGAATTTAAGTTGTTCTGTTACTTTTAAAGAAAAAATACCGAGAGAAAGCGGAATAGAAATTGTCATAATTGTTGAACTGAAACTGACTGAAACACAGTGTGTTAATCAGCAAACACAGTCAAGGACATACACACACTAGCACGCGTGCACACGCACACCCACACTCACACGCACAGTGGTACAAGCAGAAATTCAGATCAGACAAAAAAAATCTGAGCTCAGTCTCCAAAAACAGACGGCTTTTTCTTTGGTGTGCAAAACAATAGAGGACGATTTTGGAGAGGAAGAAGTTTTTGAGTAGGAGGACGAAGAGGAGAGAAGAATGAGCAGCCAAAAGACAATAAGTGGCGCGAGAACAAGCGAGGGGAGGAAGCGTTACAGATGTGATCAGGGACACTTTGGAGGACGGTGTCATCAGCCGTGGTCGGCCCTCTGGGAGGCTGCTCGCAGGGTCCAACATGATTTGAGTTGCTGCTTTGCCGCAGATGTCATCCAGGCCTTTCAAAATGAGAACAGATTAGAAATCTCATCCATTTTATAGCATTTCAGTGAAAATTTCACACCTCAGGGACGTTTATTAGTGTAACCAATGACAGTATGAAAGTGTATCTCTTTTTTTACCAACCTGCTCTCAGGACTAACATTAATGCAAATAATGTGACTGAATCTGAATAAAAAAAAACACTATTGAAGTAAAGATTACCAGAATAAACAAAGTGAAGAGTTATCAAGAGTTGGTGCTAAGAGCAGGTTGTCAGGCTGTCCTTACGTATCTTTGATCTCGTTGTAATGCCTCAATTACACTTGCTGCAGTGCAGCCACCTTAATAAGGTCAGAGGCTTTGATCGACCTCCTGGAGAGTCAGCCCATGTTTGACGGCCTGATGGACTGAACTGACCTGATCTCGTCTGACAAAATGCTCTCATTTTTTACGGCTTGTCCTCTCGCAACCTCTCCTTTCCCTTTTTTCCGCTCTGCCTTTTTCACCGGTTCTTTTTCTGCCTCGTCCTCGTCTTAACCATTTATAGAGCACTCAGTAGGGAAGAAAAAAACTTTAAATGTCATTACTTTTCACTCTTAGAATCTTAAAATTCAGCACAAATGGACATCAATGTGTTCCATTTACATAATAAAATACATTGAGGAGCACAAGATTGACCAGAATCACACATAACGTTCTGTGTTTTATTGAGGATTTTATCAAAAGATGAAAGTCTCTCATCTGATTTTTTTACAAACCTACACATAATTCGGCTAAGTTCCACTGCCCTCTAAAGTAGTGTGTTACGCTTCGCAAAATAAGGCTTCCCTGCTTATGACAACTCTGTAAATGTGTTGGATGTATTGTTTGAAAATCCCCAGCGAGCTCATTTGTGTCCTTACGTGCTTTCAGCCTCGTGATAATTGGGTGTTATAGTTCAGTGGCAGCGGTTACCAATTATTACACACACTTCATCCGTTTTTGAATGATGTGTCTGGTGTGGAGAATTGTCTGCGTTTCGCTATTGTTTATTTCCCTTGTTTGGGTTTTTTTTTTTTTTTTGCGCGCTTTGAATGTCAAGTTTATGCCGATGCTCACTTTTTAATTTCAGAGTGTAAGCAATTGTAAAACGCTGTCATGTATACTAATGCAAACGAGCGAATGAATCTTTAGATTAGTGGAGAAATGAACTGATAATTGGGTGAATAACAGGCTAATTTGTTACAGGCTCCGAGCACGGGAACGCGCGCGGCTGTGTGTGTGTGTGTGGGGGGGGGGTTCACAGCTGGACATGGACATGATCCGTTGCTCTCCTTTACCACTCGCTGGTGTTTCTGCATTTCACAACCTTTTGTTGGGGGGGGCCTCAGTTTCAGGGGGAGGAGAGTGAGTCAGTGGCACTGATGTGTATTTAAATGAAGTGTTAGGCCTCGTGTTTCCCGCGGAGTGAGTGAACTAAGCAGCAGGGAAAAATATCTTTAAAAAAAAGTCCATGCTGACAGCTTCGCCCGAGGCTGTTTGTGTGTTTACCTGCATGAAAGCACGTGAGAGTGTCGGTCCACCGGCGTGTTTGTGAGTCTGTTTATATGTGTGCCAATGCATGTGTATCTGCCTGTTTGAGTTTACACCCCTACCGTCGTGTAAATGCGAGTCTGTAAAGGATTTCGCCCGAGGATCAGAGTCTTACTGTGTCTTTTGGTATCGTAAAACTCATTTTTTGTGTCTTTCTTTTTCTCTCTCTTTCTCTTCTTCCTCCACCAGGCTGTTTGCGAGATCTGAGGTTTAACGGGCGCTCCATCCCCGTCGACCGCGAGCAAAATTCGGAGGGACTTCAAGTGGTCACCTCGCAGGGAGTCTCCGCCGGCTGCTCCTCGGATGCCTGCAGGAAGCACCACTGCTCCCCCCCTCTGGTGTGCGTGGACCTCTGGAGACACCACGAGTGCAGGTGCAGTAAATATACAGGATAAATGGCCCGGCATTTTAATGAGGCCCCACAGCGAGCTGGCACGTACTGTATATATTTACTCATACGCATACATCCCGAGATAAGCAATGCACAGCACAGTCTCGCTTATAATAAAATTAGTGATGCCAGCACTCAACAAGCAAATTGCAATAACAAACAATGTCAAGTATACACCCGCACAGTGTGTATGGAATTTACGACATCAGGTACTTCACATGCAGAGTAACTTATTTGTCATGTAAAAACTTAGCTGGGTCACGGTGATTGACGATAGATTGAACGCTATTTGTTATCGTTTGTCAGCTTCCCACCAGCTCCGGCAATCACCATCCATTTAACGAGGTTGTGTAGTAACAAGAAGAAAAAAACGAAACAGAGATCTGCCAAGACAAATTTCTTGTGACAAGGTCGCCGGTAGATTTACCCCAAAGATAGAATATCAACGACGGCGTGGAATTACATTTGTGTGATGCTGTATATTCAAATAGCAGGCAGCAACTGTAGTGACAATCGAATTAGGCTGACATAGGAAAATTAGGTTAAGTTTTCCCTTGATAATTCCCTTCTCTGCTTGTAAAGCGTCCTATTCATAGTTAACCCAACTACATATACAAAGCCC
The DNA here is from genome assembly GCA_032274725.1 of Malacoctenus triangulatus. Lineage (NCBI taxonomy): Eukaryota > Metazoa > Chordata > Actinopteri > Blenniiformes > Labrisomidae > Malacoctenus > Malacoctenus triangulatus. The sequence goes on from JAUESE010000092.1 coordinate 16,370,315, forward strand.
TTTAACCCAGGAGTACTTCCTGAGCATCAGGGTGTGTTAAATGTAAATTAGAGAGACGTTATATGCAGGGGAGAATCTTTCCCCCACATGGTTCAACAAAGCAAATCAGTTCAACCCTTTGCTGGTTACATTATACAGATTTTTTACTTTTTTTATACTCGTCCCATGATTTTTATTTTTTCTCTCTCAAAGTCAAATTTTCTTTTGCTGCGTTGCTTTAGCAATTAAATCCTGCATGCTGATGATATGAACTGCTTCTGTGCTTCACTGTTTCAGCACACAGGTGTTGTGGGAACTTCTTTTGGCTGACTTTCAAAAGGACGTTAACAATTTATTAGCCCTCGCTAATGTATACCGGCTCGATATCTCATCGTATGAATCATGGAACTATTTATCAATGGCAAATGATAAACGACAACGCTGTGCAACTGGTAAGAGTAAAACATTAGTGAATAATTTATTAACAATCTCTTTCATGAGCCATTCGAACGGAGAGTGCATTACCGACAGCTCGGTACCATTAAGTGTCCCACAAGCCCGCAGAGTCAGCCGGCATGCACAGAAAGCTCAGCCTCTTCACGCAGCTGCACTAATGCACCTCCAGCTCACTGCTGTGACAAGGCACAAAATGTCTCCTGTTAAAGGGAGGAAAAAAAAGGCCTTGAAGCAAATCCAACCTGCAATACTTTGTGATGCACATAACACAGTTTGTGTGTCTGTGTGCATAAAGGTGGGTGGGTGTGTGTGTGTGTGGGGGGGGGGGGGTGTTTTTTTTTTTTTTTTTTTCTCCGACACTCTGAAAAGTCAAAATCTCCACCAGGTGGCGGTTCGGCTGAGCGCGCTCCTGTTACACCGAGGGTCTAATAGTGTGTCAACCTGAGAGAATAGAGCATCACAGCAGTGGCTGTCAGATTTTTGGCTGCCCCCCCCCTTTAAACTCCGCAGGACCACCGAGTTTCCCGGCTGTGATTTCAAGACTCCGAACCAGCGGGGACTTTGACATCCATATTCTGCGATTGCCGCACCGCCTCGGGATACAAAGCGCAGAGAGAGGCAGGGGGCAGCAGTGAATGGTATTCAGGAGATATTTTGTACAAATATACTGAGGGACTACTGCTGCAGAGCCAATCACAGTGCTTCACTTCTCTCATTCTGGATTTACGCTTCTTTTTTTTGACGGTTGGAGTCGACACTGTAACCTTCAAAGGGAATATCTTTGAATCTGTTACGAGAGGTGTAACTCGCGAGGGATTTATTTTCTACACTGTCAGCTTAGGTCTCCTAGTCAGATTCGGCGCTCTCTTTATCTGACAGCCTGCCGAGTGTCTCTCGACTCCCCGCCTTCACGCCGCCCGTTGTCTTCTCTGCACAGGTGCCCCCCGGGCCACATGACCAAGGAGAGCTCCCTGGGCAAGGTGTGCGTCTACACGCTGTGCGCCAGCCGGCCCTGTCGACACGGCACTTGCGTGGCGCACTCGCCGTCGCGCTACTCGTGCCACTGCAGCGAGGGCTACAGGGGACGGCACTGCGAGGTGACGCTCGCCATGTTCCACAACGAGGACAGCAACAGCCTCAGCCTCAGCTCCATGTTCGCCATCAGCATCTGTGTCATGGCCTTTCTAGGTAGCTATGTGGACTATGTCCTTTTTTACCTGTGGTAACGCCACGTCATCAGCATCTCACCTCTCTTCTGTTCACTTTTGTTCCTTTCTTCTTTTTTTTTTTCCCTTTTCCACTTGTAAAGCTCTCGTTGAGAGTTTCCACTTGTGCTTTGCCGCCCTATGTGTCATTGCCATGGTGTAATTACTGCTTCCTGTCATGGTTCCTATCTGTAACTTCCACTCTTGTGTTTGTTTCTCCATCCCGGTTCGGTGCTGTGAAATCTGCCTGTGCGCGTCTTGTAGCTGTATTGATCTTTCGCGTTGTGCCGGGATGCGATTTCTCCATGGGAGGTCGGTGGGAACATGAAACAAATATCTGCACATGGAGCGAGGCGGGGAGAGAGGCATTGTATGTCATAATCTGCGATTCACGGGGACGCTGTAAAAGTCCCCGGAGACTCCAGGAGATTCTTTATATTTTTCTATATTCTTTTCATCACTTCTATGTCCCTTGTCTCTGTCAGTGTTACGCTCCGACTTCAGAAGTCAATTTCACTCTCAGCCTTACTTTTTATCTGTCCAACTTATTTTATATCCCACTATCCACTCATTGTACTCACCCAGTGTCTTTTTTTTTCCACCTGTCTTTCCACATTCCTGTGTACATTTCTGTTTTCCCAAGTCAACTTTAATGTGTCCACATTGTGCACTTCAGTGTTATGTACAGCGTATGGAGCTTTAATTGGGCATCGCACACAACAGGATGAACATCTAAACTGAGGACTATTTTATTGCTCTCCATTCCCTCGGGGTCGGCTCCGGGCTCAGGGTTACTTTTTAGGTTAACATCCCTCATAAAGTTTATTCCTCGCAATCCAGTTGGTACGCTTAAGGTTTGAACTCATTTTAGAGTCACAAGATGGCAGGTTAAATCCTGGTTCAACTGTATAAACAGTTTGTATTGTTAAAAAAAAGAAGCCTGGAATAATGATTCATGACGCATCAGAATGAGTGTGAAGTTAACCGCAGCCGCACAACACATCCTGAAGTCAGCACATCAGAGGTTGAGGGTGTGCAAGCTTCCTTTTGAACAATTCAAACAGTGATAAATGAGATTCAGGCGCAGCAGTTTGGGCGACCAGTAGGAATGTTTTGTTCGACTCAGAATTATACGACAGCGGGAAGGAGGATCAAGTCCAAAGACGTTTTTAGAAACTATTTTCAAGTTGGGGGAAAAAAAAGAAAAGAAAGATTTTGAAAGCCCGAGTGTGGGAGTGTGAAGGCTTTCACTGACAAAGTCTCCCTTTGAAGACTTATCAGAAGATCTGAGGCTTCAATCTGACATATAAGAGGTCATCAGTTCATAACTGTATATGGGAGACCAGCCATTGATGGCTTTATAGGTGAGAAGAATCACAAAACCAGCGGTGATAAGATAAAGTCCATACAGTGTGTTATTTGTGCCTCTCGACAACAGAGCTGCTAAATTCAGTATTTCTGAGCTGATACCTGAGCGTTTGCAGGTATTGATGTGTAAATAACTATGTGGGCAACTTTTCCCAAAGTGAGAAAAATATATTTTCTGCTCAGGGAGGCTTTTCCTAACCCAAGGGTCCTAAAAGTAGATTCTGCTTTTCGTTCTGTTGAGCGGAGGAAACTTTTTAATGATATTCAATATCGAATGTAAAAAGTCAAAAACGCAAAGGTCCACTGCACAGAGGTCAGCTGTGACATTACGTGACCACTGCAAAGCATCTACAGGGAAGTCTGAATAAATAACCTCGCTTTTAATTGAACCTTCAGGAACAAGACGACACTTTGAGGTGAAGAACTTCGAAAAAGTCTAAAGATGAGAACTAAATAAACCCGAGTTACTTACTTTCTTAAATGTTATCACGTCCTTGTTGATTTTTCAACGTAATGAAGAATTCAAACATCGAAATCTGACTTGTTTTTTTCAGATTTTGCTGACATTTACAAAAGATTTCCAACCTAAGGGGTCAAAAACAGAGGCGACGAAAGCTTTAATGAAGCAGGGAAAACGGTGTTAATGTTTAACCAGCCATCAAAACTGATCATCTGATTTATTATTCAGCTATTTCGGCTCCAGACCTGAACCGTTTTAGTACTGATGACACCGGCCCGCCGGTATAAACAGCCTAATAAAAACTGCATGGTTGATGGTCTCATAAGCAGCGTTAAATTCTAATAGGATCAAGATTCAATATCTACCCACATCTGCTGCCAGCGGGGCCTCTTTAAATGTGTATGCATCGATATTTCTACAATTGTGTCAAAAAAAGATGGACGACGTCTGAGATTCAGCACTGAGGTCGAGGGAAGCGATTCGCTGATTGTGCGTTGTTCCAAAAGAAATCCGAGCAGAGGAACATTTTTGGGTTTTTGTTTTGTATTTCTGGCTCTCACAAAAGACGGGAAGAGCAAACGAGTCGTGTGTGCCGAGCACACGCGCGCGCACGGGCAGCTCGCATGTTGCTGTGCTCACATCCCCTCTCCATAGGGCCACATTGCTGTTTATGAGTCTTTCTGTCACAGACGGGCTTATAAAACGCTCGGGCAATTCAATACACTGTCCCTGCCTCTATAACTGACTCAACATTGCCTCCGGGGCATGTGGGTAGTATTGGGACATCAGTTATTCTGACACTTGAGAGTGAAACATATAAAGCAGCCTTCAATATTTGATAATGAATTCAAAGATGATGAAGTGTGGCCTTGGCATCATTCATGAAAATTCATGTGTTGCTTGCATGCTAACTAAAAGGAGGGGGCCGTCCAAATGATGCAGCCCGTCCGCCCGCTTGCCGATGATGTTTATATATTCCAGGGCGCAAACTTTTTCTTCCCACCAGAAGTCAGATTAGACGGAGCTCACTTCGCTGGCTGCAATTATATTTTCACACTCTGAGAATATTGTAACAAAGAATGTTCCTCTGAAAGCCGACGCGACAGCCGTCGCGATCGGCCGTCGCAACGGCGACAGTTCGAAGGGATCCGTGCGCGCGGGTTGAGTGAACAGCTGGTCGTACGCTTTGCATTTGTTTAATGATGACCCTCCGCTCGGCAGGAAGCTCCGCCATAAATACAAACCCGCGTGCTGCACTCTCGCAGCACTGAGCCAGACAGCTAGCTGGGTGCTAAATTAAAGGGGGACTGCTCGTCTGCCTCGGCGTGCATTAAAAGTTAAAACGATCATCCATTATTAAGTTTTACATAAGCCATCATGGACTGAGCAGAGTGTGAGTTCAGCGTGTTCTGTTGACGCAGCCAGATGAGTCGGGGGGGGTCTGACCGCCCCTCATTTGTCCCGCATCAAGTCCGACTCTCCGCAGCTCCTGATGAATGGGAAGGAATCAGCCCCCATATGGGCGGTGAATGCCAAACGATCATGTAAAGTGCCTGATCTCTTTGCTCCTTGAAGGATTTATAAATAAATGATTTTTTTCCCCCAACTCTTCTTCATCTTTCACCTGTGTCATTTCCTCCTGCCCGCTCATCAGTCCTCACGTCTCCCTCGTCTTCCGTCTCACAAGCTCGTTTTTCCCGATTAACCTTTGGCTGGCGCCGCAGTGAAAGGGTTAAGTGTCTTGATCAAGCCGCGCTCGGAGTTTACTCCGCACTCCATTCATAATGTAGACTTGAGTTCAGGCCCAACGTCATAACACCCTGTTCATAGTAACGGTTAGAGGGCAAACAGGCAGCGGTATTATGGATTGATGAACGACTGTGATGTTTGTTCTGCACCCTGAGTGAGATTGATCTCGCCGGAATCAAGTTACGCGCGCACACTCCACACAACTCCAGGCAGTGGAGACTGGAGATGTCGGGGGTCAAGGCAACCGGCTTGTGCGTGCTTACCCAAATTGTGTGTATTTGTGCAGTGGTGTGGCTGCGCTGTGTATCGAACCCTTCCCCCTATAGAGATATGTTTAATATAAGCTCAGGTGCTGCTGAGGGGTTGAGGTGAGCCCAGGCCTGCAGGCAAGCGGGTGAAAGGAGGAGGAGAAGGAGGAGGAGGAGGAAGAGGAGGAGGCTCGGCTGCAACTGGCCGCTGCCGGGGCTCCCCATCAAGATTCCTGTGTTTCTCTGCGTCTTTGCAGCGAAGGAGACCGGTCAGCTGATCAATACTGCGCTCCACCTCATCCCGAGGACGGCCAGCAGAGGATTGACACAGAATACTTACAATCTCACTCCCTCTGTCTTATATGGGAGCCGCATGGAGATTGAAAAGGAGTCGCAGCCGAGGAGTCAGAGAGGCACCAGCCGCTGAATAAATAGCCGTGATTTTTAATTGAGTTGCTCTTTTTTTTTTTTCTTTTCTCTTTTTGAAATTCGGTGAGATTAGCGCGAGCTCTCTGGGAGTTGTTTTTCCATCTTTGTTTATGAGTAAGCTACCTGTTAGCGTGACCCCCAAAGAGCCCGTTGGAGCGTTCCTCTGTTTCGAAGCAATTACTTTAAAAAAAAAAAAATCCAGACTAATGTGATTACCCTGCATTTCTCTGAAGATTTCCAATTAAACTGATACTTAGCTCACACCAAATAAACTATTCTTGTTGAAATGGGTCCCATCCAGCACACGAGATAAAAGCCAAGGCCATGGAGAGGCCAGAAAGGGACTGAAAAACAGGAACAGCCAGAGACTTAATGAGTGGGGAAGAAAGAAGCCAAGACGGAGGGAAGCTGCGATATTGTGAGACGGGGAGAAAAAAAAAAATCCAGAGATAAAAAAACAGAACGAGAGTCAAAGTGTGAACTAGTAAAAACAGATAGTGAAGAAGGAAAAGGAGAGGAAGAGGGAGGGAGGGATGGCAGATGGGAGAAAAATATTGGTTGAGATTAATGGACTTTAAAGGTCAGTCCAGCATGTTGTATAATTCAGCACACAATAGCTGTGATTGATGTGGATGCTTCTGGACCTTTCCCGCAGCATTCCTCTCCGCGTTGTGCCGAGCCGCCGAGGCTTTGAGTTTAAGCTGGGAGGAGTACAAATTCAGTTAATAGGTTTCCGAGGAACTGCGGTCTTTGATAAGACAGGAAACAGAGAGGAGACTTCAAAAGGAATAGGTGGAAAGGTGGTGCCTGCGCTTCCACGTATGTTCCATTAGTATGTCCTAACTGTACAGTCAGTGCAGCTAATGGGCCTTACAGGACGAATCAACGTGATGGAACATCTTATCCCAGTCGTGTATTCGACGGCATCGCCTTCCGGAACCAACTCCTCCTGAAAAATGGCAGCATTTTAGATTTCGACGCGGCTCGCCTTTATTCCACACTCGTATTTGAAGTCATAACTTTCTTCTCGGCCTGCCTGGTTCCATTTGCACCCAGCCATGTGTGTGTTTTTCGCTTCAGAGGCTCACTTGTAATTGTGGGAGCGCCCTCCCCCTGCTGCTGTTAACCTGCTCTCTGGCACCCCTCAGTGTTGATGCTGGGCCTGTTTCTCTACTCCTGCTGGAGGAGACACAAAGGCCTGAAGGAGGGAGTGTACCATGTGTCCGCGCACCACGGCGAGTGGGAGGACATCCGGGAGAACGTGCTCAACTACGACGAGGAGGGCGGAGGGGAGCAGGACCAGGTGAGCGCCGGCGCACGCCGACATCTCGGCAGGTGGAGTAAATACAGGAACCGAACGTAGGAGGTTCTCCTCTTTAACTTCTGTTTGTCCCAGTCATGAATTTTAAAATACGATCACATAAAAATCAAAGAGACGTGTAAAAACGACAGAAGGGACGCCGCCGAAGGTGTCCCGGCAAACGTTAACGGCTGACAGGGAAGCGTGCTTTGCCGGTGGCGTGAAATGAAAAAGTAGATATCCGTTCCCTGGAGATGTGGGATTGTGAGTCAATTAGATGAAATTAGGAAAGTAGACACCAATAGCTGTTAATGCCTCTGTTTTAATAGTGCTGGTAATAGCAGTTTTCTCCCCACTGCAATCAGATAATTAATTACTTGGCTGATCAATGATGCTGTTGTTGCCAACATCTCTTCCTACGCAGTCGCTCCTCGTTTCACACTAAAGAACCAGTACATTTGCTCACAGAGGCACTCGCACCGCTCTAATTGGTGCCATGTGGCAATTTGGTATAATATCATGTTTTAAATTTTGGTTAAAGCAGGATATGTGTGTCTATTCTTATCCCCTGTCCCTCTTTCTTCCCCCACCACCCCCACCCCCTTTGGCTTTTCTCTCCCAGAATGCCTTCAACATGGTGGAGCTGCAGCGCTCCCTCCAGCCCAGCCCGGCACAGTCGCTCCGCTACAGCTACCCTCAAAGCATCATCTCCTACCCACAAACCAAGCTCCCCCAGGACAACGCTAAGAAAGGGGTGTGCAACGGCAACGGCAACGCGGCCATCGCCCTGCGCCTGGCCATCCCGCCCTCCGAGGTGGAGACCCTGCCCTCCCCCCTGACCTTCCGGCGCTCCCACAAGACCCTCTCCTTCTCCAGCCAGGACCTGGCGCGCTACCTGTGCGAGGTCATCAGGGACATGGAGCACCCGGAGGAGCTGGGCGCCATGACAACGCCGCGCCGGCCCTCCAGGAAGGAGCGCGGCCTGGCGGCGGTGCGCTCGCTCAGCTCGCTCAGCGCATCTCAGGGCTCCGAAGTGCGTCTCCAGGCGGGCCAGAGCGCCCGGCTGGACAGGTTCAAAACCCTCCGAGCGGTGGTGAGCGATCTGAGGGGAGACTCCAAGACCCCGGAGGGGCAGAGAGACAAACTGAAGGAGAGCAGAGGGCAGCTGAACTGCGAGAAGAGCGGGTGAGGCTGCACTCCCAGAAACAGAACTGAAGGTTGCGCACACACACACGCACGCACGCACACACACACAAAAAAAGAAAAGCAACACTCGTCAGAAGTCGATGGTTGGAAATCCAAAGGGAGATAATTAAATGTGAAATACTTTGAGACTGGGAGGTTGCCCAGGGTCCATGTGAAGTCTGCTATAAATGTACTGTATTGATGAAACTTTGAACATTTCTGTTCTTTGATATACAAGATGTTTACCAATGAATGATCAGATGTGATGTATTGTTTACTCGGCATTGCACTGTACAGTATTTACTCCACAGACAGCACTTTTTTGGAAGCGCCCTGTGTCAAACTCCTCATGTCATGAAAACTCATAAAGAGCAACGTCTGCAAGCAAGGCGGCAAAATGAGTTTCCTGTGAGATAACTGGATTCTTTCTGCTGTTAATGACTCATGAGATCATTTATGTGGCGAAATGATTTTTGTTTCATTTGTATTATCTATTTCTTTGAAAATAAATTAATATCTTTCATAATATTTCAAACTCCCTCTTGTTCAAACACGAGTTCATATTAGTGCTCGCCGAATTTTTTTCTTCTGCCTCTTTTTGAAGATGAATCCAGCTTTCTTCATCAAAGGCTCATCAGGAAAGTGAAATGGAGGTAAGATCTCCTATTAACGGCTCACCAAGAACAGCTCGTTTTCTGCCCCGCTTCCTGTTTCCGTTGTCACGACGGCGTTTATGACAAACTAAAACATCTGCTCTCGTCCCATCCAGCTCACTAATACCAGCGATGAGAGTCCCGCGTGGGAAGAACAAAGTCAATTTCCAGATTAATCATTCATGTCCGGAGCCCGTAGCCTCTCTGACCCGAGCTTGTGGGAGTCTCCAGTATGAACTCCGGGTGAAGGCGTCCCAGCAGGCCGCCCTACATCATACTTAATTGGTCGGCATTACTGGAGTTAAACAACTGTGACACTGGAGCATGCCGCTTGGGAGGCGCGAGAGCTGCAGCATGCGGCCCGCGGTCTCCATGTCTCTTTCCGGTTTGTGTGCACACCTCAAAAATACTGCGAAGTTCAAAGATATCAGAGGCCTGAGTGGACGGGTGGGACTCCCTGGTGGTCTCAAAGCAGCCTGTCATTTATTCATTCTGTATTCATGAGTCCTGGTGTGTTTTTTTTCACACGAGACGCCAGATCTGTCAGAGCAAACCTCAGAGATCATCGTGACGCAGTATGTGCGTCTCTTTATGTGGTCGTTTATGTAATTGCTAAATGCATCTAATCCTCCCCTCTTTGCGTCAACGTCTCAGGCGTCCACGCGGTTGCACACTGCCACCTATCGGCGGGAGACGGGCACCACGTCTGCAATGAGAAGCAGCTCATTACCTCAGATTCAGAGCTAATCTGCAGAGAACATCCTGATGGGATTACCCGCAGTGGGATCCAGGGATCCTTGAACAAGTTCATGGTTCTCGCTGGCATCAGGAATTGCGATGGAGCTCTAATAATTTTACGTTTGTCAAAAGTAGTCCAAGGACTGTAAGCATAAAATGCAAATTTGAAATGGTAATTTTTCTTTTCCAGTTGTTTTTTTTTCTCCCTCACCTCTTTGCAGTTGGAGCAATTATTCTACTCTTTCTCATTTTGAATCAAAAACAAAAATGGAAATGCAAATGAGGCTCCTGACCTGTTTACAAGGTCCATGTTGGGGTTTTTATTATGTCGTTTAGCTCAGACATTTCTGAAATCAAACCCGTGAACCTCCAGTCGGGTGTTGCTGCCTGTCGGCCAAGAAGTGCTGTGATCCAGTACATTTCTCAGGTGGGTGGGTGCAAGATGTTATTCATTTTTAAATATCAGCATCGCTTACAGCAAAACTACCCCCTCAATGAATAAAGGATCACACACAAAAAACCATCGCGCCATTCATTATTCTGATGGGTGCACTCTCTCTTTTGGCCACCAGGGGTCAGACTAAGTCCACAAGCAGCAGCGACCCCGTGAAATTCAACTCACGTTGTTTCGGGAGAATTTAACTCTCATTTTTTTACCTGTCATTTCTTGCAGGTTTTGGATCACATCAGGTAATTTCTTCATACCTTTTATATTTCCGTGTGACGGGAAACAAAGGGACAGCCCTAAAATTTTGGGACAAACTACCTAAATATGTCTGTGAAAACAATTGTTTTGTTGTTATCACTGTAAACTGACAGATTTGAGGAAGGGATATGTTGCTAGTCGACTGATTAATTCACTCATATGTTGTTTGAAAATGTTAGAATCCCCAAAGTCAAATGTGACCAAAAAAACGAGAGTTGTTGAAGTAAAAGAAAACAAAAAAAAGAACACAAAGTCACTATCAGATTTAATGTGTGTGAATCAGAACAAACATTGTGATTTATTTGGCAAGTCCCAATTGATTCTTGACCTTGCATAGACTTGCATATTTCCAGCCATTGTTGTTAAAGTTAACAGCTAAAACTTTAATATTACCACCAGCTCCAAAATAAATAGAGAGAAAAATGAGAAATGTAGTTTGGGTTTGAGAACTTTACCTTTGAGGGATTCAGTTACATTGAAATGTATACCAATACAAATGGAATATATTCCTATAAATTAAACTTTTGGCTTCTGATTGAACTTGTCTGTCATGGGAAGTTTCTGTGTGGAATAAAGACACCGAGCAGGGTCAGTGTGGACCAAAATAATCAGCTTGTTCTTTATTACACTGAAAGTTTGGAGTGACACCAGATTCCCTCCACAACACACAAAATAAGTAGCTTCATCACAAAGAAAGAGCACATTTCATAAAGAAAGTTCTGGGTGCTTCCACTGCGTTTGCAGCAATAAATGTAAATCTGATGCATTATGTATAAATACTGTAAATAGTATTTGCATGGATGCAGCCGTGCAGCTATGTGGAAAATGATTTCATTAAATGATTTGATTAATTTGTTAACATGATGCATCATTAAATTGCATCTCGTAATTGCAGTGCTGTTGAATGTGGACACATTTACCACTGGATAATGCGACACTGTTTCACCTCCCGTCTCAGCATCACTTTTTAGTGGGATGTAACTTTTGAAACAAAAAAAGAAGTTGGATGTAAGAGTGTGAAGTCTAATGTTCCCCAGCTTTCAATGTTTTCCCATATCGAGGGTCAAGCCTCTGAGAAACACCAGTTTTATTTGGACTGAATAAGCTTCTCTTTTTACATTCAGTTAAGCTTAAATTCATGCAGACAAATCTGCCATTGTGTTAAACTGTTTGCGAAGGTCATAGCATTGCGGTTTTTGTTTAAAGAGAATTACCACTGCGACTGCGTCGCTATTCTCTAAGTTTGTTTTGCTGGTAAAGTGCATTTGAAAGTGCTGACGCGAGTTTTGAGCACCCATCGAAATTAAGGAGATGAGAGTGGAAACAGGAAGACGTTCAATGCAGTTTAGCAGCGCCACAATCTTTATCCTCCGAAGTGATTCCACGCCTAAACGACCAATTCTCCTTAACGGTTTCAACTTAAATAGAGCAGCGTCGTGGCCATGATAGCAGGATATTCGGGGGGGTTTGGCCTCTATTTCAAAGGTTGTCGGTTCAATCCCCAATCACAACGAGTCCATTGTGTTGATGTAACCTCGAGCAAGACAACGAACCACAAATTGCTCCCAGTAGTGAGTGAATGCGTGAAGATGACTCACAGTGTAAAAGCACTTTAAGACTGCTGAATGCAATCTGACTGGAGTGGCTTTTCCATTCAGTTTAGTGTATAAAACTGGCAACAAAATAGCTTGAGATAAGGGCTTCGAACATTTTGTGTAAAACAAAAGTCAATTTCTTCCCAAACCTCCTTTGTGTTGTGAAATGTGACAGCAACTGTGTGACCCAACACTCCCAAACATCAGCAGGGAATAACAGTTGATTTAAGTTATTTTGACTAAGTCGTAGAGCTTTTGGGGAACCAAACACCAAGTTTTGGGACGATTCTTCTGGCTGTAGGTTAACAGGGGGGCCACTGCAGATCACACACTGCAAAAACATGAATCTTACCAAAGAAATTTTACATGTTTCAAGTCAGAAATATCTCTTTCCACTTTAAATAATGACATAATCACCTAAAAACTAAGTAGAAATGTAGTCGTAAGAAGTGAAAATTGACTCTTGGCATGAGACAAATATAGCTTGAAATAAGCCGGAAAATGTCTGTATTTTAGGAGATTATGTCTTATTTTAAGTGTGATAAGATATTTTTGACTTGAAATAAGTGAAATCGTGATAATAATTTTGGTTTTCCACAGCCTTCCTCTGAAGGACCCCCTGCAACAACATGCTGCCATGTTTGAATTGACAGTTTGAACCAAAGCCACGTCGGACTGGAACGTGAGCGGTGGTTTCACCGGCCCCTTTGAACCTCACCAGGCCCACGGGATGAATGGGATCCACGCTTTTAACTCGCTGCCTATTAAGTGAGCCGATCTGATGATACATCGAGTGTGTGTCCTCTTGCACCATGGGGCCGCGTTTCTGACAAGATTGTGCACAGAGGCAGGCAGGGTGGAGTGGGGGGGAAGGTGGAGGGGCCGTGGCTGGAGGAGGAGCAACACGGGCGCCGAGTGTTTGATGTGACAGCTGGAGATTGTAAGAATGAGGGGTGACACAGAGCTGCAGCTTCCTCAACCCTGCGTCGGTCACCCAGTCAGCCTGTCAGTCAGTCACTCTCTGAGATTCCAACTCTGTTTACTCTTGTGTTATTAACGTGTGTGTGCGCGCGCGCGTGTGTGTGTATGTGTGTGTGTGAGCGCTATGTTTATCCTCAGGCAATGGATCTGGGAGAAGTGACAGTGTGGCGTGGCCCTCTGTCAGTCGCCCAGTAAAGTGGCATGCGTGTCAGCTCTCCTGACAGACGCTCTCATCCTGCTGGCCAACGATGGCGGCTGCAAATGTGGGACATGTCTTGTGACAGAGCGACACAGCCTACACGACAAGTCGGCGTGCAGACAGGACACGAGCAGTCAAGTTTGATGTGAGGGGGTCACTGCTGAGGGCCCGGGCTCTCAGAGGGTGAGTGAAGGCTGCGGTGATCTCTGCACAGCTGGAGACGCAGCAACTATGCTACACCTCACGTCACGGGCCTTTGTTTTTGAAAGGGGATGCAAAGGAAACCTGTTTCTGTCAGGGATGTGCTGAGGTAGTTCTTAAATGTGCTGTGTCTACCTTGTTAACATCAAATAAATCATCGCCGCGCTCCGTGACATTGCTGTTAACAAAAAAAGTCAGTCACCGGGGAAGATTGACAGCCTGCACCTGTCCCGACGCTGCGTTTAATATCGCTCAGCTCCCCGGATCGCTTTGCAGTACACGAATTAGTGGTTTACGACCATAAACAGACAGAAGGAGGGGGCCTGTTCATACATGTGATGAAAATTCAAACTGTCAGACACTCTCGCAAGGGCTGATGACATATGGTAGATCAATGAAAAATCAATTACAGTATTGTCTTTGAAACAGAAAGCAGAAGAGTTTCTGTGCAGTCATTATTTCTGGAGAGGCTGCCTCCAACTCGGAGATAAAAGCTATCCATGTTTCAAAAAGCTGTTTTCAAAATAACATTTTAAACGTCTGTGTGCGGATCAGAAAAAGCGGGAGAACACTTTTGTTTTTTTGTTCCAAGCAAAGGTCAGTCGAACTTCTTCAGGAATGACGGTCTCGTTTGCAAGTTGCCTTTTTTTTCTCCGCTTGTCACGACTGTGTTGGTAAATTCTAAGAAAAGAGGTGAAAGGAAAAAAAAAAAAAATCACATATTCATCTTCGGTGCCAAATTCATCCACGGTGAACCGGAGCTGATCCTAGTTGACTCGAGGCCCAGATGTGGTCCACCGTGACCAGAACAGGAGCAACACAAGAAGAAAACCACACAAATTCACACATACACAAGAAAGTTCGACACTGGCAAGCGCTCCAGCTTGTGTCCCGCCTTCACCCACTGTGAGCTGGGACCCACCGCAACACTTGAGTGAGGGTTATTCTGTTCTGAGGTTAAAATGAAGTGTAAATAATACACACTTTTCACAGTGTTTAAATCAGCAGCGTCTGCAGCTAAAATGATAAATTGGCATCGTTTCCTGATGTTCAAGTTCCAAGGTTGAGAACAAACTCTGCCTTTCTTCCTTTCAGCCGTCATGAATGCGCGCGTCAGTCAAACAAGCACGACTCCCTCCAACAAAAGGTGCGATCCAATCCTTCAGAAGTCTTAAGAAAATGAACCCTGAGGTTTTTGACTCTGAGAATGAAACGATAAAAGACGCTTTTCAACGTTCTGTTGTCTGACTGCACACCTAACGTGCGGTTTTCTGCTCTCACCCACAGATGGCACTCTTTGCCACACCTGAGCCCTGACTCACGCCACTGAGCTGTGCTCACACTGCCTATCCTCAGGTTTCTTCCTTTAGACCCCAACAGTTTGATACTTCGTCCCCCTCCCTCGCTGTGCGGGTCGCTGCCCTGGCACGACGCTCTGCAAGGATGCACCACGACCTTCCAGAAACAGGCTGGCCACAGTTTATCATCGACTGTATTAGGAGCCTCCAACGGCACAATTGTGATGGATCCTACAGGACCAGTTGATGTATTGATCACTGTCCTGGGATAAGCTGCGAATACTCAAATAGTGACCAATCGCTTCCAGGAATCATCTTCCTGCATCAAACTTTTAGCTAAAAGCCTCGTTAATGCTTTCTGGTCCACGCCACAGGTGGACGGACTGAATACCTTGACGGGGGGATTGCGTGACGGCGCCTGATTCTCGGAGGTGTTCTCGAGTTGAATGTGGCCGTTTGTGGCTGTCAGGGAGTTTGTCCATCCATCACGGAGGAAGAGGAGGGCTGAGCTGAACGGCGGCGGTGGAGAGGAAGAGGGGGGAGAAACAGAGGGCGCCTGACAGATGGGCTTAGTGAGTGAATCATTGACAGGGGCCTGCTAACGGATGCCGGCTCCATCAATACCTCAAAGCCTGTGTGATGAATTACTGCAGACAAACAATGCTGAATAAGCAAATGTGTTTTTACCAAAGCCAGGTGGAAATATTGGAGCTGCTGTTCGGAGCCGCAAACAGCAAAATGCACACCGGTTTAATGGCTACTTGACTTTTGATTTGGTTTGTGAGGATCCAGAGTGAAGCGTCAGTAAAGCAAAGAATATATTTTATTCAGTGTATTTTCGTGTGTTTTCAAGGAGATGTCATGTTTTCACCACCTTCTGTGCGTCTTTCTGTCTGTTTACAGAATAACTCAATAAGTGTAAGCTGGGTTCGGATGAAACTTGCAGGCTGGCTGAGGGAGGATTGAAGGAACAGGTGATTAAATTTTAGTGGTGATCAGGTCGTCTGGTGATGGAAAAGATCTCCTCTGTGGTGTGAGAGTGTGTGGCCGTTTAAGACAGCGCTGCATTCAAGTGTTTGAAGCAGGAAAGGTTAATAGTCGCCTTGATGGAGGAATGCGCTCTACCAAGTGTCCTTGTCTTCTTTTTTTTTTCTCTTTTTATGTCATTTTGACAAAAATTTGGGCTCTTTTGCAAACACATGAAGGGTGCAAAAGTGACAAACAAACCCTGAAGGGTTCTAAAAAATCAAAATGTCAGCTGCATGGTAAAAATACGTTATTATATAAATACAGATTTGAATATCTAAATAGTTTGATCAAGTTTAATCCAACAATTCTATTTTGTTTGATATAATTAAGTTGAAACGTTGACTTTCCTGCTTCAGCATACTTAAAAAAAGGGAAAAAAGCTATCACATCTGCATTGTTTTGCTTCTTGTGGCGTCCTTTCTGACCCTCTGAATTCTGGGAGTTGTAGTATTTACAGGACACTTGTAATTACCCTCCATGACCACCGGTGTTGCTAAATCAGGACTGAAATCTTAGCTGAACCAGTGCAAACAAACAAACAAAGAGAAAATTTGAGCAAGTGTGTTTAGAAAACCCAAAAATATTGTTAGAAGAAGTACTCGGTCTTTGTGTTCTTCTACCGCTTCACAGAGAAGCAGGGGGGAGAAATGTTGCCGCCTCCCTCCCCAAACTAATCCTCTCCCCCTCCTCCCTGTGTCTCCTCCTCCCCATTACTGCCGACAGAACTCCACCAGGTGCTGCTGGAAACAATGGCTGGCCCATACAGGGATCAATGCCAGGCCACTGATGGGCTCTCATTCCTTCACCAGCAGACGTGATAAATGACACGGCCCATATGTTTCAGCAGCCGAGACTCGAGCCATCAGCCTCCTTTGTCTGCACATCTAAAGGGAGTTATGCTTTGAAAAATGTAACGCGCATAGAAGCGCAAACAAAGAAACTTCGACACGCACGTGTTTTCCGTCTGAAGCCGAGATCTGCCGTGTGAACCGCGCCGTTGTTTGGACAAGAAGTGATAACAAAGACGCGCTAATTGGAGACAAATCCCGATTACTCATATTGTTTATGAGCTGATCCAAGCTACTGCACTGTGTGATCCCCTTTTCAAAATGCTTTCTTCTCCTCCTCCACCACCACCTCCTCCTCCTCCTCCTCCCGCCTCCTCCACTCTCTTCTCCTTGGCAGCAGTAAATCCTGATGTCTATACAGGTAG
>JAUESE010000092.1:16392545-16414264 GCA_032274725.1 Malacoctenus triangulatus
CTATTACAGTTAAAAGAGTGTGGACCTTTTTATTGTTTAAGATGAAGGTGGAATGCTGTGCGTGCACTGGCGTGTGCATGTGCGTGTGCGTGTGCGTGTGTGTGTGTGTGTGTGTGTGTGTGTGTGTGTGTGTGTGTGCGTGTGTGTGCGTGTGCGTGGGCGGTGACTGATGATCCTGGATCAGAACGGGGACCTACACAGCGTCTGAAAGGGAATCAAACTCCAACACCCAGGTATACACCACCTGCACCAGAAGTCATTTAAATGTCCTCCTGGGCCATCGTAACATCGGGAAAATTCAATCACCCTGTCTGCCGTTGGAGGGGGGACAACGTTCTCCGAGATTACTTGCAAAGAAACTTAATAGCTAAGAGCATTAAATGCTGGTTGTTGCTAGTACCGCTGCCAATAGTGAATAAATGATTTTGGCAGTGTATACAGACAGGAAAATCAATACCAGAGGGTTTTCTGTGGCGTTGGGCTTCTGTATTCATGTAAACATGGGAAGTGGTTTTCTTCACACCTCAGAGCGAGATTACCTCTCACCACTGGAGGCCTGCCCGGGTGCAGAGGAAGATGCAGCTCTCAGCTTGAGTCTGCCACTGGCAGGAAGATGATATTTGAACATCATCCATTCTAATATGCCGTATGCAAATATCAGGCAATTTTTTTTCTTTTTTTTTTTTTTTTCTTTCCCCTGGTTGCCCACGCTACATGTCAATGCAGGGAAGAATCTCTGCTTTGATGAGTGAGTGTTCAGGCAGAATAACTGTTGCACATTTAGTGGCAGCTGCCTAGAGGGCTTGAAATTGTGTGATCAGTGATAAGCTGAAGCTGTATTTCATGAAGTGCCTCTGTTGTGCCAGTCAAAGGGACGGCGGCTCTTTTGCCGTCCCGTCCCCTGTTGTGACCCTTCTCTCGCCGTATCCGCGTCCAGACCCCCGGTTAGGGGGCAAATGGAGGGATGGAGACAAGAGGATGAGGAGGAGGAGGAGGGGGAGGGCGGGTGGGGGGGGGAGCGGTGCGAGGGGGGCCACTGCTCAGCCATAGTGACCGGGTGAAAAGGCAGTGCAGATGTAATTTGTCCTCAATGGCTGTTTGGGAAGAGTAATTGTGGTGACATTGGCGGGTCGATAGTATGGATTTTTTGTTTGGAGTGCCCTGTGTGTGTGGTGCTAAGGGGAGGCCAGGAAATATAACACTGCTGCTCAAATACAATAAAAATGGATCGAGGGTGTGGTGGTTGTTTGCAGAGCTGGTAGCCATCGTTTGGCTGTGGATGTCATACTGTAGCCGCTGTGGTTATCAAATACACCCTGCCGTTCTGCCCTATTAACACCAAATGTTCGAGGCTTCAAACGGGCCTTTCAAACGGGCCTTTCAAACAGGTTTAAATGCTGGAACAAACCCATCATTAAAGAGGTGTTTCGCGGGAGCGGATCGGTCTCAAAACTACGCGATGAAGTGGCCAGATTTGTTAAAATCCTTTTGAACACACTGATTACGCTCCAGAGCACTTAGGGTAGGAGTGGTTGGCCTCCAACGCCACAGTGTGTTGCTAATTTGGAGAAAAATGTGGGACGCTTGGCCTTTAGGTTTTGTGTCGGCTGACCCTTGTTTCAGTGACTGTACGGCACCAGTGGGGGGTACGGGGGGGCCTCGGGGGAGGCCTAACTCTGGTCTTCCAGTCAGCTCTAACATGATCAGGCAATGGGCTGTGAGCACGTGTTTTATCCACCCTAAGAAACGTAATGAGGGAGAAAGGAAGAGGTTATGACAATGTGTGTGTGTGGGGGGGGGCACGTTCTGCCTGTGTAGCATTAAGTCTGTGAGGCGATCAGGGTTGTTTCTTTAATCTATATTTACACAGAAAGTCCTGTTGAAACATGCAGTCTCGCTTAGAAAAAGAGACATTTACTGTGGACAATTGACCTCATGTGCATTTTCTGGAGCTGTGTGGGAAAAAAGCTGCACAGAAAAGCCCCGTCGGGGGATCGTACCTGGGATTTTCTCGCTGTCAGGTGAGACCACGATCAACCACTTCTGCACCGCGTTGCTCAAAGTCTGTCCTGTGCATTTACAGATTCCTCTTTAAACATGTGAGTGTTAAACTTTCAGTAGATTGCATTTATACGGAACAAGCTTTGGTGTGATAACAGAAACACATTCTGACTCTCAAAATAGTCCGTGGCATTTCTTTGGCTTGGCTTTCATGTGCAGTCTGTTGGGTATATGCGACGTGATCCTCGGGACCTCGTCGTTGCCTCGTCTCGTCTTGAGATGTCAAAAACGCGTACGAGCTCCACAGACGAACCATTTCTTTGTCACTTATCCTAGAATCTGCTCTTCACCTAGTTGATAATGAACAGCGTGTTGTGTCTTAATAGGATGCTTTCCACGGCGCGGGGGCCACCTCGTCCAACACAGCCCAGCCGGCCCCGTCTGTGTCACCCCTGTCATCTCACATCAGACGCCGTTTCACTCCAAAGCGGTGCTCTTTGGGTAAAACCATTAACAGAGTCAACAGACACAAACAGGACCACATTTTGACACTCAGCCGCCGCCTTGACGTAACCGAGCGCGACACCTGACGTGGGGAAAAGGTCACACGACTCGTCAAAGAGACAGGGGTGCCTCAAATGGAGAAGGCAAGGACTCAAAAATGGACGCCTCCCGACGGTGATGATGGACACATGGCTGAAGCATGGCCTTCTGGGAGCGGTGGGAGGAGTGGACGCCCTGCTAGGAACTGTCCCTTCCGGTTCCTCTGGCTGGCTGACGAGTGGTGTCCTCACTGATTCCACATGATGAGCCTCACATTAAGTAAGCAAATCAAACGCGGTTATGTGTGGACATTTTCATGTGTAATCAGGGCAGCTTGGGCTTTATGTGGAATTCTTGATGACATGTCAGCTGAAACTAGCATCAGGACTGTTTACATGAGAGATACAAGAGCAGCTAATTCCACTGATTCACAGCGTTTCTGGAGTTTGTGAATCAGATTCACGTTTTGTTTTTTGTTTTTTGCAGATTTGGAGCATTTTTTTGTCCAACAAAACAATAAATGCACCTCAGAAAATGTAGAGGAATTGTAGCAAAGGTGCAGCAAGCCAGAAGTTAAACCAAAGACTCGGTGGCCGCTGCAGTTTAAGCATGGACCGGGGGTGTCAAACAAAAGGCCTGCAGGACAGACTTCTCCACCCTTTGGGTCTGACCCGGCCTGTCGTACAAAGCTGCAGAATAATAATTTACTAAAAAAACAAATTACCTCCTAGTTTTTTAAACAAAACTAGCTGAAATTTAAAACCTCTCTGCTGGTGGTCGCTCTGTTTGATTGACAGACATTACACAACTCGTATCCGAAAGTGATCAGCTGCTTGCAGTAAGATGCTGCAGTGAACACAAAGTATTTACTACTACATCATAATATGTGTGGTATTTAAGGGTTATTGTGCTATTTTTCCACCTATCAGGCCCAAATGAGATCAAAGAGGGCCTCATGCTGTATCCAGCCCCTGAACAAAAATTAATATGACACTTCCTTCTTAGAGGCTAACGCCATGTATTTCCTTTGTTTCCCTCTCAAAGATGCGAAACTGTGACAAACTAACCGGTTAATCTCAGCCGCACACAGCAACAAAACAGCGTGGTGAATACAGGAGAGTGAAATCAGGCCTCATGTTGAAAAACAAACTTATCCTGATGGCTCGTCTGATGACGGACTTTCCATTACAGCGCGGATTCTGTCATTCACGCGCGTTACAGTAGCTTTGGAAAGTGTAATGGGAGGAGATTGCCGGGGGCAGAGAAAACACAGAGAGACCTGCTTTAGTGAGCAAGCGAGGCGAGGAGGGAGGGAGAGAAGGAGAAAGAGGGTGAAGGAGAGATAGAAAGTCCCTGGGGCCCCATTAGAGGCAGTTCTGAGGGCCTGTGACATCTGACTGGATCAGTGTTCTTCAGTCAGAGACTCTCCCTCTTATCCACTCCTCTACTGGAGTCAATAAACACATCACCTACGCACAAACACATACACACATGGTAACTGAGCCTCTGGGGTGAACACCAGATTAGTTCATTTAGAGAGGGCTTGATTCTCTCTCCTTGAAGGTACACAGCTTACAAAACACTTAATGACAATGTCGGTGTTGTTGCATATATGTGCTGCGCTTGGAAATGGACGTTTTAAAGGCAGAGTCATTTCAGAAATGGTTATTTCTTGCCTCCCTCTACCACTCTCCAATTCAGCGCGCTGCAAGCGATGTAAATATTTGTTGGGGTCCTCGACTTTAACGGGTGTGAAGAAGAAGCATTTAGCAGAGACACACGAATAACTTGACAGAAAAACCAACTGACGAGCCGTAAACACTTTCCTCGGCGCTCTGACAGTGCGGTGGCACCAAGCAGGGCGAAACTTTGAAAGTCAAGCGGTCCTTTATCCATCCCTGCTCTGACCTTTCTGCTAGGCTGCCCTGTATTCACTGGCTGTCAGTGTGAGTTTGTCAGGAGCCATCCGTCTCTGTCCACCTCCACCCCCCACCCCAAATCCCTGCCGACCCATTAGCCGATAGGATCCGGGGGAGCGGCGGCGAGGCCAGCCTATGGGGGCTCTCGCCTCCCTCTCGCTCTCTCCCTCCCCCTCAGCCCTGGTATCCACGTAGCACGCAGCTCATCCAGGTACCCCTGAGAGGCAACGCTAGCTGGCTATATATATACAGTATGTAGCAAAAGCATCAACACAGCACTACTGTCTGACACGCGGCCCATGGGAGCTGCAGAGAGGCTGATAGCTGCTGGGACAGAGGGAGAGCTGGTGGCATCACTGCAGGGGTCGGGTAATGCTGCTGCTGCTCCACACTCATCTGGAAAGTTTCATCTCCTGCGTGTTTACCGACCAGCTGTCTGTTGCACGCGCGAATCTTGCTAAAGCTCGAATTTGCATCGCTACAAACCGATAGAAAGACGTAAACCACGACAGTTTGTTCTTGTAAAACTATACCCGTACTGGTGGAGGTAGAGGCAGTGACTAACTTCAGAGGTAAACAGTGACTATCAGTTTTAATAAGTCACTGAACTCTTAAAAAAATGCAGCTTAGTCACTAATAAACCACCCAAGCAATCAGTTTAGAATGACCAACCCATGTGGAACCATGTGACCTGAAATCTAACCCTCACCCAGCATGTTTGCTCTGACCCAACAGTGAGACAGACACCAACTGTTGGGGAATTTCCCCTCTGTCCTCTCATCTGATTCATCCATCTTAATCGCATTGCTCTTCTTTCTAATCCTATAAAGAACTAATAATCATGCTGTGCGGTAAACTGGCTCTTGTACCAGACAGTTGGCTTAAAACCGTCTGGGTGGAGTTTACATGTTCTTCCTTCTTTGGTTGATTTGGTTTCTTTTTTCCGGAAGTGCTTTAACTTCCTTCCTGCATATGTTAGTCGGATCAATCAGTGTTCGCGTGTGTCACTGCGTCTTTGTGTGAGTCTGTTGATGGCTCCACAGTGTAGCCTGACTTTTGCTTGATGGTTGCTGTTGTGGTCATAACAGAGCTCATTGCACTATACTTTTTTTTTTCCCGACAATTGCTGCTTTTACGATGCAGTGAAAGACTTGGACAGCAGAAGGAGGTCATTTGTGGACATTTTTCTCACCAATATAAAAGAAGGCTTTGGTCATGTGCCTGGATCATTTTATACTGATGACAGCAGGAATCCTTTCAGCCAATGTACAAAACGTAAGCAGGCTGAAAACGTCAATAAAATCTGATTCCATACATGTACATTTTTTTCTTTAAAGTAATAGTTTGGCTTGTGTTATGATCCACTCTATCATAACACTCAGCATATTTTAAAGATTGATTACGACAGAGGTAACATTAAATTTTGGCCTTGTGTAAAAATATCATAGTGCTGAAGTTCTCTCTAGATTTAGACGCGTCTTAATACTGCTGATAAATGTCAAAATGAGGTTTGATTTTTCTTGCATAATGACGCAATTTAAAATCCTCAAGGGCCTCGCGGATAAGAGGGAAGTGGCAAACAAAGTAGGACAGAATGTGAAGTGATGACAGTAAAGGGAATGTGAGGACTAGAAAGTGAGTGGGAGTTTGGAAATAGTGATGCAGCTGTGAACGACACAGGGATCGACGGAGGAGGGGCGGAAAGGTGGAGGGAGGAGAAATAGACAGTGAAAGAGGGAGGGAGGAGGCAGTAACATGTGATTAATGGATGGGTGGTAGTGGGGAGGTTGAGGCAGACTGGGAGAGAGCAGAGTGACAGTAATAAAGTGAACCTGCCTCCCATTCATCTCCCTCAACCCATCTCCCGTCTGACTGGTAGGGCTTTACACACTCTGACTAATGCCACGCTCCGCATGCGGGCACCGACGGCAGTGCCACACACCGCTTTTTTTGGCTGCCGCGCGCCGCCGCATAAATGAACACGCACCATCTCGTGGCCTCCCATCTCGACGTTGGAGCCCCGTCGCGGGCTCAATCATTCATCAGGGCAGATAGCCCGTCTGAGGGATCAACACTACCTCATCGCCCTTTATGGCTTCTAAATCATATTGTGTATCAGGCTCATCTGCCGTAAAACAATCGCTATCACCGCTTTAACAACAGGTCAAACATGGCGGCGGCGGCGCTCGCCGTGGGATAGGCACTCGCGACCTTTCCCGGGTGGAACGCGAGATTTGATGCTTTTTTTTAGTGTCCGAGTCACCTCATTACAGCGCGACGATTCGCGGGTGTTTTAGTACAGTTCAGGCTGCGTTTCAAGGATGATTGTGTTAAGCGGTCGAGCTAAGGTAAACAGTGGTGTTTAGTGACCTTCCCTCCGGCTGCGGTAATGAGATGCATATCCCAAATGTGGTCTCATTAACCTGTCCTGAGCTGTTTCAGGTCACATGTTTTACATTGATTCTGCACTGGGGGAACATAACCCCTTCAATAATAGGGTTATGTTAGGGTTGTTACCTCTGCTCATAACACGCCGCCTTCACTCAGACTTTCTGTAATTATAATAAATTAAACATGGCTCACAGTGGAGAAGATGAACCTAAATATTCATCCTTCTGGGATTGCGCGTTGCATTTGAAGTGAACCTTTCCTGACCTTGCAAGTGAGTCAAGAGCCTCATCCACATCCGCCCCCCCCCCCACCCCAACCTTGGCGAATGAATATATTATAAGAGTCACTCTGGCATATGTGCAGGTGAATGTGATGTTGAAATAACTCGCAGATGAGCAATCATTTATCTTTCAGTCAGCGAAGTTAGTAAATCACCGTGTTTGAAACCCAAAAAGCCCGCAGCAAAAATAAAATGTATGACTAAATTGGCTTAAATTACTTTGGCACTGACTTGATAAAAGACCCTCCGTGTTATTTCAATCATTAGTGGTTTTAATTGCTCCAAGGTATAATGAACACATTACTAATTGATAAGGAAACCAGTAACAGTAAAAAAAAAAAAAAGGCCTCTCCAATGGGCCCCACCTGCATGGGGTAAATCTGTCTTCATATCAACCACATGACTTTTGCCCGGGCAGACAATAGATTAAACAATGAATGAATGATTTATTAGCTGTCGTTGTCATGCTATTTAGATGGATGGACGTACACGCGGCGTGACCTCACTTCCTTGTTCTCTGCCTTGTATTCGGGGGTATGAAGAGAGGAGGGGGTGGACGGCGAGATGTTGGCAGGGCGGGGCGGGTCAGGCACACCACTGGCCACTGACAGGACCCAGCCACTTGATCAATGATCCCTGGATTCGATATCGTGGCGGGGTGTGAGGCAGCTGCATCTGCACATCAAGTACATACGGAGGGACAAAGGTGTGTGTCCGTGGGAGCTGTCTCTCCGCGGTTGTGTGTTGTTGTGTGCGCGTGTGCATGTGGGATGGAGCGCGGCGCCAGAAAAGTAACTACCTTTACTCTCTCTCAAACCTTGCCTCCCCTCTCTTCCTCTTTTCTCCCTCTCTCAAATGGGTTATTCTGGCGATGGCCCTGACAGGCCATGGTTTGGATTTTGATTTATGTTCCTGTGAAGCTCAAATCAAAGATTCCATCTACTGCTGCTTTATGGCAGCTGGGATGATGAATGGTGCAGTCTCTCGGTCAAACCAAGCCTCTGTGTCTTTGCCCCACATTTTAATTGCTAAAGTAGCCAGTCATCGCTCAGCCCTCCTACCCTCTCCCTGCCTCCCAACCTTATCCTTTCTCTGCTTTTCAGCCCATTGTCTCTCGCCCTCTCTCTCATTCACGCTCAATAATGTACCTTTATCTCTTTAAAATGTCTGGACTGTCTGAACTTTCCTCGATAAAACCTCCGATCGGCACCTCAAGTGTGGCCACGTGAAAAGAGGCAAAAAAAAAAAAATTATAATCTAACAGTGAGCGGCGAAGCCTAACAGATGTCTTTTAATATTTCGTAACAGCATCTGTCTCCTCCGCTGGCCTACATTATTTTACACATCCAGCATTAGTACATGATGTACAGCAAACAAGTCTGATGAAGGGGAAAATTCATTCCTGCATCAACATAAAAAGCCACTTTATTTGGAGGAAGAATGCGAAGATGTCAGGCTCTGATAGAGTTTATGTTTTCTCACTATTTTTCAAAAGTAAACACATTCGGCGGTACATGACATTACTAAGTAGGTTAAGTATAGCCCCAGGCCGTCATCCATCAGTACAGAATGAAGCGAGCATATTCTGCTCGATGAGAGGTGAAAGTTTTCCACTGTGCCACGATGACATTTAATTTTTCACATCTCCTGCGTGTTCCTGGGATGAATTTTGGCAGACCTGGTGCAATTTAGCTGCTTGGCAGTTTGAAATTGGGCGATGAATCACAACGTGGATTCAATGGGAGCCAGTCAGTGTACAATATTTTCTCTGTGTCAGACTGGAAAGATAGAGAGAGAGAGAGAGCGCGAGAAAGAGAGAGAGAGAAAGAGAGAGATACTGAGAAAAAACGGAGAGGGAAGCGGGAGAAAGGGAGAGAAAGCGCGGCGGTGGTTTTTCGATTGTGTTCCCCAATCATCTCGCTCTCACACAGCCTATCATCCGTCCCTCCCACCTCCTCACAAAAACAAAGTGCCAAAGTTGACGATTATAAGAGAGGCTGCGTGTGGCTGCAGATGTCTCGCGATGGCGGAGGTCTTTAAGGTCTGCAGTTGGATATTTTGACAAAGAGCAGTGAAGAAAGAAATCAATAAAGTCAGGACTTTGCCAGTCACTGAGCAGAGCAGCGGAGAATGCAAAGCTCCTCTCCAACCTCCAGACAAACTCAAAATGAGCAACCAATAGACTGACACCGCCTCTGACACGAGCCATTTATTAGCCCGGCAGTAGAATATGGTGGATTGCACAGCTGATGGTCTGTAACTGGGAGGACCACACCTGAGTAAGGAGACGTGTTGTACAGAGGACAGCGTGTGTGGCGGCGCCGGACTAACGACCAAGAAAGTGTGAAACGCGCTGTAGTAACGCCACAGTGTGACATCTGTTTACAGAAAAAAACATCTCCAATATAATCCAGGCATCACGAGGTTCTGTGGTCATACTTCAAGGACTGAGTTCAAGACTCATGTTTGCATCATCTGCTCCGCCGAGCACTGATGAATGATCACCTCCAGTGGGGCTCTTGTGTGTGTGTGTGAGTGTCAGTGTCAGTGTGTGTGGGTGTGTGTGGACATACGTGACTCTGCACTTTGACTTCACAATGTGAGGGACACAAAAGGAAAGCAGCTGCTTGTTTCCCTAATGATCACGACGATTGAGAGGCAAAACAGCCCAACTAATTGTTTGTTTATGAGCAGATTCAAGTTAAAAGAATCAAGAATAAAGTCTGTAATTTACAAGGTGTTAGGAAAGGATCCCAAAACAGGGGAAAGAAAAGGATATATTATTTTAAGACAATGAAAATGATAAAATATAAAAATGATATTGAAACTTTAATATTACCTTTTTGAGCAAAGGACAAGATTAGTTCTAATTAGTCACAATGTTTAATGTTAGTTTTTTAATTCATATTATGAATTTTAAAAAAAACAACAAAAAATTACCCAAAACTGATAAATCCAAATATTTCATTGTTTTAAGCAATTTGAATTATACACTAAAAACCATTTTACAGTAGAAAACTGAACAGGGAACTATTTAGAAACAGGTCAAAAAAAGCCTGTAATCTGAATGAACCTTTCTATTAAGGATGTAACTGGAGGTCTTTCTTGTTAGGTTGGTGCGTATTTATGTGTGGAAATCTTCTGCTCCTGTGTGCTCACATCTCACATTTCTGTCTGGTTTGACGAACACGACATCGGTAAGTAACAGCAGGACTTACAAAAAAAAGTGTTAAGTGAGAATCAAAAAGAAGAAAATCTATTTGGAAAAATGTACTTCAATGTAGAAAAATTTTAAAATGCTATTGAAAGTCGTCCCTTCAAGGCTGTTCATCAGAAAGCTGTATTGAGATGACGACTCAGCACACAGACCTGTGGCATAACTGCCTTTATTGACATTCATTGTGCTTGGCCTGACTCCTTTCAATTATTAATATTGGGCCTCCTATTACTTCTTATTCACAGCGTGTGAGAAATGTTTTGTGTTGATTTCAATGACATTTCTTGAAAATCCTGTCAACCTCCGGTCTTTAGGAAAAATCATTAAACTAAGGAGGTCTTTCTCTCTCTCTGCGCCTTTGCCAAAGCGAGAACCACGAAAAAGGAAGCGCCAAGGCCACTTGTGGCGCACGCCGGCCTGTCGGCTCGATCCACAGATCCTTGGGAGGTTCCTGGACGTGAGAGAGAGGCTCTAATTCCACGAGGTGGAATCGCATTATCCTAAAGGGGAAGGCGGGCGAAAGGACGGTGCTGGGGAATGGCCACAGAACAGGGAGCTGCCGGAGCCATTTACATATGGAGGAGGGAGGGAGGGAGGGAGGGAGAGAGAGAGAGAGAGGGAGAGAGAGAGAGAAAGAGAGAGAAAGAGAGAGAGAGGGGAAGCAGAGTTCTTTTCAGACGATCTAACAGATGTGGCATATTTCCAACACCTGCATTCAGTTCTCATCTCTAAGTGTTTGCATATCGACTGGCAAACAAGACATATCCTTTCCTCTAACAAAGTGACCCCGAGTGTGTCTCTCTCCCACCTCTCGCAGTTACATACTTTATAAGACATCAGGCTGGAAAATGTGAAGTGAGACCTCTTTGTGCGTGCATGTGTGTTTGTGTTTTTTTTTTTTTCTAAGATGTGTTTGTGTGCGTTCGCGTCCGGGGCGTGAGGATGATTCAAAGTGCCATTTCGTTGTGTGAGGACAGCCTTCACAAACACACTCGTCATGCAGAAGATGTTGTCATCCTCCGCCTCATTGTTTGTGTAAGTGATGTCTCCAATCACGATCAAACACGTGGAGGTTTCACCCTCCCTCTGTCACTCTCGTTTCTCTGCCTTCTCCTGCGATTGTACAAATTGTCCCATCGTCCTTCTGCTCCTGCAGCCTCACATCGCTTCTCTCGCTGTCTGCTCGAGAGGTTTCACTTTAAAGGGGGCTCGCGGAGAGCGGCGTCAACACCGATCCGATGTACAGTGATGTGCTCCGACTCTGTGTTTTTATTGACGGACGCACAATGAAACGCCGGGACACAGAGAAAAACTACTTATAGATACAGAATGAGCTCTCTGGGACAACATGGGGCAAGATAGGCAGTGGAAACATGCCTGCCCTCTGCACAAAGATAGAAAAAAACAACAACATTTGCTTGTGGGGTGAAAATCAGCTGATTTCATATAGAAACAACATGTTCAAACCAGGGCTTCTTTATTATGAGAGGGAGACTTACTGCTTGCTAACCACTGTGTCAACATGACTCTCAGGCTGCAGAATAAGGCGCGTTAACCTCTTACGAAAACATGTACATTTTGGGACATACAATAACAACTTTGTCCCCTCAATAGAATTAATGTTTTGTTTGACATATACAGGAAGTACTAAAAGCAGCGGTGTTTTTAAATACGTGATACATGAAATGCAGCAGGAAGGTATCAGTCGTTTTAGTAACGTGGACGGCGTTTGTTGACTGTTTTTTGAAACAAGCTGATTCAGAGGCCACAGTGAGATTTTACAGGGAGACACAAACACTTACAGGACACTAAGTCACAAAACTCTGATGTGTTTAAGATACTTACAAAAACTCGACGTGTCAAATATCATGAATAACAGATACTCTGGAGAGATTACACTGTTGGAACTTGGTCTCTCTCTCTCTCTCTCTCTCTCTATGAAATGTATTGATAATGCATTAATGCAAAAACTACTCATGCAAAGTGAACATGCACATCAGTGCCCGTAAGACACTGCGTTGAGCTACAAGCTTGTATGAAAATATTACAGCCAAACAAAAAGGTAAAATTTTATATATGTAAAATTTTGTTGTTGGTAAAAAAAAAACCAACATTTTAGTTTAAACTTTTAGTTTAAAGTCTCTAAAGTTGTAAATTTAAATTCTTCTTAAAATTAACTCACCAAACAGAGTCTGAGGCAGAAACAACAAAAAAAAGGACAAATATTAGAAAATAAACAATGAGTCACAGTGTTTGCTGACATCACTTTGGCACCTGTTCTTAAAATAGTGCAACAGAAACAAAAACGATTTAAAAAAAAAAAGAAAAAAAATATACCTTCTTTCATTTTAACTGTAGAGATTGTCTTTTCAGCTTGTTTTCTTGTTTTGTTTTGTTTTTAGCATTGTCGTCCACACCAAAACAGCAATGAAAGGAAAAAAAAGTCTGGAGTAAATTTTAAACCTTCTCTCTGTTAGATACTTTTAATTTGAAAAGATGTTTCACTGCAATATGAGTTGATGCTTTTTTTTAAGGGTTTTAGGGGCATTTTCACAGTGATAAGGGCAGATTTTTCATGTAACTCCAGGCGCGCGATTGTCATCTGTTGTTCACGGTCCTGTTTTGCTTCTTCACATTTTGCGACGCGGCACAAAAGGTAAAAAGCGGTTTGGCTGAAATTGCCTAAAGCTTTTGGTTCCAGTGGCCCGTGTGTGTTCAAGCGCAGACATTTGAATATGCGTCTGATGTGCTGGCATTTCAACATGGGCGGCGAAGCTCTTGTAAACAATCTAAAAATGCGAGTTTGAACAGGAAAAAAAAAGCTTTACCACGTTCAAACGCAGCTGGACCGCCGTTCGTGTGGTTTTTTGACGCCAATAAAAGCGGCAAAGCCCGAATCGGTTTCCCAAACACAGATCTGTAGAAAAAGAGGAGAACCGCTCCACTGGTACACTGCAGATATCATCGTAGCTGTTTTGTGTGTCTGTGTATAGGTGAGTACTGCATTAGCACTGTCTCTAGCCGTTATAATGGAGCCAGTGAAGGCTTTTGGCAGGCCCATTACAGCAACAACCCCCCCCCACCCCACCGCCCCCCCAACACGTTGCCATTCCCCAAATATCTCTTCTCATTACCTGATCGACCTGTTAGCATTCGTTACCAAAAGCTGTAGCCGCTCCCCGCAGAGTACTTCAGATGGATTTCCCATTTTAGAACAGAGCAAAGTGGAGTCAGCTTCGATTGGAGCCGACATCGAAGGAGTTCTTCAGGGCAAACCAGCTGTGACTGGGCTGATGTGTAGCTGTCACTGTGTCGTGACATGATATAATATGAAATGATATTGAACAACGCCGGTTTGGCACTAAATTGTTAGCAGGGCTTCAGGTCTGACAGCAGCCAGTTTATGGCTTTAATCCCAAGGTCCTTTAAACCTTGTTTGACATAAATTGAGTTTGGCTTCTTGACAGGGAAAAAAGAGCAATGACAGAGAAACACTTTCCGTTCTTCTGTCTTGTTTGGTTCAAATGGAAAGTTTTTTTTCCCTCTATCTGAAGTTCCGTTTACTCCCGAGCCAAAGCAAAAGTAGATGTTGATGTCAGCAACGCTGATTTCAACACCCTGACGAAGCCGTTATAGGAGATTTTGACACCGTTTTTTTTCTACCTCGTTACACTGGCAGCAGCTGCAGTCGCATGAACCTTAAGTGATGTGATTCAATGATCAGACTGAATGATCGGATCAGAACCATGTCACGTAAAAACCCCCAATCAGATTACGTTGGTCCTCTCAGATTGTAGTTGTCCATAAAAGATGGTGCAATCTTTTTTGTGACCCAAACAGATTTTGTGTAGAAGTAAAAAAATGTGTCACTTCACCTCACTGCGTGACGCTCCTTGACATCGCATCAGATTGTGTCCCCGTGTGACACTTCACAAACTGTGTTTCTGAGAAAAATGGCCGATGCAGGTGACACCGCGAACCCGAAAGCTGTTTTTGTTTGTGTACGAGTTTCGCTCCATTTGTCAAACTAAGTTACATCTTAAACATCAGCGAGTTTCCTGGTAAAACTGGACTCGGGTTGATGTGCATGTGTCACAGATGTTGACGTCACGAGGCGATCCGCAGCCTGAATCCAACGAGATCTTCACTCATGCAAACGCTTCAGTAAATCAGATCGCTTTCTTCGGCGTTCATGTAAACAGGGCGATCCGAATCCTCAATCAGATTAACGAGCGGCTATGTAAATGCAGCCACAGACTGCATGCCTATATGCACCTCCTGCACCAGCCAGACCTTAAATTACACCGCAGAAGCTAAACAGATTTAGACGGTCATCTCATCTCATTGTTAGGACGCTGACATCAGGCAGTGATCTGTGATAAATCTGCTATGTAAAGCTCAATGAAAACCCTGAACACAGGTCTGAGGGACCCGTTACCATGACTAATGTCTCGAGTGACAGCGAAAGATAAGACTCATCCTTCACCTCAGCCCGGCCCATTTCTCAGCAATAATGTTCATAATGGAGTGCTCGGGTGTCGTTATTGTGTGAATAATTTAAACAGTGATTTAGGTTATTGGGCGCGGAGGTCAAAAGCACAACAGCGACCGAGCCTGAACCAGATGAGACGCAGCTGTACTTTATACTTCTCAGACTTTTCTCATGGAGGAGCAGAAAAGCCGGAGATGACCGAGCGGCAATGATTTGGTGTGTTGCTTAATTGGATGTTCCGGCGACATCTGTTTTTAAGGGAAAACTGCAACTCTGGCACATTAATTCACTTTGTAATGAATGACTGAATGTCAATGCAGGCCGTGAAATCACCAAGAGAGAAGTATGTGTGTCAGTGAGTGTGTGTGTGTGTGTGTGTCTGTGTCTGTGTGTGTGTGAGCAACACAGTGATGCTTTTCCATCTGTTTGGCAAAAACACTCTCCCTCCAACACAGGCACCATCGGTGCGCAGTAGCCAGAACGAGGAGGGATTCAAGATGGCCTAAAGCTGATTGGAATGCCTTTTGAATGGGAAAAATGAAACAAAGATGGAGTGGACATTATGCCGCTGAATCTTAGTTAAGGACGCTTCACAAGTGTGTGACAGTGTCATTAATCTCGTGAAATTACAGACAGAGAAACCAATACAACAGAATCACTGGCTGCTAACGGACGAAACGTGCAAAGAAAAAAAACCCGTTTTTTTGGGGGTGTACAGAAATCCTGCGAGGATTCACACAAACAAGGATGATCTTACAGCCACGAAACATGCGTGTCCATATCATGTGATCACAGACTGTGGTCCTGATCTACCAAATGTTTGCAGGTGTAAAATTGGGCGCAAACATGTTTTTTTTTTACGTTTTAACCATTTAGCGCACTTGATTCCATAAATACGTAAGGTCGAGTGTTTCTCCCAGATCGCACAAAATGCTGGAGTCTACACTAATGATTAATTAACCATGTGCTATGTAATTAACTAAGGCTGGTTGCAGGTAAAACACCTGAATTCACCTCGTTTGAAAAGAGGCGCAGTGTTTTCCGTAACACTGCGCCTCTTAGATTCGCTACATCGCGTTTCATTCTGCACCTGGTAGAAAAACACTCGTCTGAGCTTTATTTGCCTTCGTGTGACAGACGAGAACTTTAACACACGCTTAAATCCTTATCCAAACACTCCTGTTTGCGCATGTTGTTGCTTGCGCTATTTTTCTAAGTAGATAAGATGCAGACTGCCGACAGAGCGGAATCGCAAAGTGTGCGCACATTGATCGGGTATTTTGCATCCTTATAAAAAAGGCCATTTCTAAAATCTGCTTGTGGTGTAACTCGACTAAAAATCTTTTTTTTCTGCCTGGAAAAAAATTAAGCTAATGGAGCTAAACGTGTTTTTTTTTTTAGTTTTTTTTTTGCTTCCTCCCGCAAGATAAAAATGGGAAGCAGCCTCCTCCCCGCGAATGACTGACTGCAGTCCAAGGAGACCACTTGGCACCTGGAGTGACAGCCTGCCATCAGCGTGTAAAGATGCTAATATGAATTCTGATCACTCACTCATATAGGCAAGGGAATTACTGCCCATCACCAGCATCTAGTGATTCTCCACACATGGCAAAGTCAAGGGGCACGCTGTAAAACCCAGGCAAATGGAGTTGGCACGACAGTCAAAGCCAGATTCCGCTTGACACTTCCTTCCTAAGTGATAGTGCTACAAGATGTGCTCTATAATGTAATAAATTGGGAGCTCTGCCCTCAAGATTTCAGACTGATGAGAAATTTCTATGACAAATCCATCGCTTAAACTATCTCTGTCCTTCAATCTTCACGCCTGCGTGAGCCCAGGGGGGTCAAAGGCTAATTACCAAACTGGATAAGAGGCAGAGGAGGAGAAAGACAGAGCCTTCATATTTTTTAAAAGGTGTAAATTTATGCAGATTATTTCTAAAAGTGGAATGTCTTTCAGATGTAATTCAAGTAAAAGAAGCTCCTCACAATGTGCATTCAGAAACAGGATCTGGCAACGCGGAGCGTTAAATCTCCACTTCAGGGCGACGCTTAAATTCATCTTATGGAAGGTGTAAAACAAGACGAGAACCGTCCAAAGTCTTACCTGTAATTAATATCATCGCATTTCATTCGTCACCCTATAATTTCACATTCAGTAAATCTGCTTACTCAGGCTTGTTCCTCTTTAACATGTGCGCGCTAATTCAAGGATAAAGACTGGAATGGGTTACATGGAGAACCACCGTTTGCAGCCACACGCTCGGCACAACAGCCACAATGTCGTCGTTCTAATGAAACCGCGATTTGTTTTCGCACTCCGGCTTGTGTACTGAGCTTTGACCACGGATCCAACAGAAAGCTGCGCGTTAATTAGTGAGATTTTTAGGGCCGCCGGTGAAGAGAGAGATGTTAGTTTCGGATGTCTCCCGGCAGACGCCGATTTAATTTGTTTACCAAAACTCATTCCTTTATCTTCTTATGGTGCCTTTTCTTTATTTCTATCTCGGTGTCGCAGCGGGCGCTGGAGTCAGTCCCAGCTGACACGAGGTAAAGGCGGAGCACGCGCTGGACAGATGGCGACCGGGACAAAACACAGAGAGACGCACGATCACACCTGTGGAGAAATTTCGAGTCACCGGTAAAATCTGCATGTTTTTTTAAGGGGGGGGAGGAAACTTGAGAAAACTTACAGGGAGAACATGCAAACTCTGCACTTGAGACAAACACGGGATCTTATTGCTGATTGCTGAACCAGCCTGTTTCTTAAAATCTCCAAGAAAGAAGCCTCATTTTTGACTTTGTTTCTTTGGGGGAGAAAAAAAACCCACCTTATTATTGTTGTATACAATAGAAACTCCCGTGACAAATATCTTCCAAAGCGGAAACGAGCAACACAGCAAAAAAAAAAAAAACCCACAGCGGGGACAAAGAAAACCTAACCTGGCATAGAAGTCATGCCAAGGTGGCTGAGGCGCTCTCTCTGCACCACTGTCCCTCCGCTTCCCTTCTCCCCAGCGAATTCTTGCCTCACTCTGGAGAGTGATGATACTGTCGACTCTCCTAAGACTCCCCCTGCTTGACACCTCGACACGAGAAGAAGGATGTTCCTGTCTGTCTCTTCACATCACAGACGTCCTGATTCGGATCCCTCCCATCCAACACCCTGTGATGCTTCTCTTTAAAAAGCGGCCCGTCCATCATAAACATCCTCCCTTTTATGTTCCCCGCCCGAGAAGGGGAAGGAAAAGAGAGAAATCAGCCCTCTCTCAAACACGAGCTGACAGCGCTAAGCAGACTGACGTGACATCAGAGGAGCGATGTGCCAGACGTAGCTTTGAATTTCCATAACAAGGTAACACCACAATTATTAGTCACTCAGTGAGACCATAGCTCCCAAAACTTAATGCAACATTTCGGGTTTTGTTCGGAACGGCGCTTCAAATCCATATTAGAGTTACATCCGATCCGCTGTTCAACTTCCCCCTCTAAAAAGGTGTTAATCATATACATCATTGTTCCCTAATCAGTCTCTCTCCTAAATATTCTGAGCCATTCTGCACGAGTCTTAAATTAAATCCCTCACCTTGACTTCATCTAAATGTAATACTGTCAATAAAGGAGATATAAATAGATCGGGGGTGTAACCATTCATAATCTACCTGAATATTTTAAAAGGGTCTTTTGGGCGACGAGGCAGGAAAAAAAAAAAAAAAAAAAAAAGGAGGTGAAAGACTTGATCAATCGCCTGAGTTCTGCCTCTACAATCAGAAGTGCACTAATTGAAATGGTGAGGAGTCATCCAGCACCTCAAGGATGAATCGAATCAAATTAGCAGTTTTGCCTAATAATTCCCCCCCACACACCCCCACAATGAAATCTACTTTCGCCTCACACACGCCTGCGTTTTTTCCCCCCCTGTCTGGACAGTGATTGAGAAAGAGTTGCTTGTTGGCCTGTCAAGGGTGGGGGGGGGAGAGAAGCCACGAAGAAATGTTAAAGAGACCTTTTCCATGCCTGACCCGCTCAGTTTGTGAATCCTAATGCTTTTTAATGAAGACACGCGCTGAAAACTGATCCGCACAGCTTAATAACGGCGGCGAAAGGGGAGCGGCGGCGGCGGCGACATTAAAGTCGAGCTGGTCCGTGCCGTGGGGCGGCAATCGCCCGCAAGAAAAATCTGTACCCGTGTCAAAAAGAAAAAAGGAAAAAAAAAAGAAAGCGTAAAGAAAGATCACGAGCGTTTAAGGTGGCTCAGTGGACATATTATAAAGGTGGTTACTCTGAGCCTTCATCACATGTCCACCTTTCCCTGAGCTTTTCTATTTTCAGGGTGAAGCTAATGAATTGGGATCTGGAAAAGGTTTTTCTGCAGGCTCACAATGAGGAATGATAAGAGATTATTTTAGAATGAAGATCAATGACAAAAGTCCAAACGGCATGAGGAGGAGCGGCGGCAGCAGGAGGAGGAGGAGGGAGGAGGCGCAGGAGGAGCACGTGCCCTAATGTAAGATGAGTGTAATGCGCAACCCAAGGCCAAAGGCAAGAGCTTCATCTCACCAATTCTCTTTACAGGGGTGGAAATTACTCGGTGCCGCGCATAGCTGATTTATACAAATTAATGATCTGGGTTATTAATAGGCCGAGGTGCATATATTAAACACTATGAGTAAAGGTAGCTTTAATTATGCATCTTTTATAAAACCTGTTTGACTTCAGCACCTGCTGCGTAGGTGCATTTTCAAAATTAATCAGATTCTTGAAAAATGAGGTAATATCGCCGTCGCGCCTCCTCCTGCGTTCTCAAATCATCTGTTTCTTTTGATATATCCGTCCGTGAACGCGGCAATGAAGAGAGAGAAAATATGCATTCATAGGGGAAAAAAAAAATGGAAATGACCGGTGAAATGTTTTTTTTCCCCAACTAGTAGTTCTGACGCGATATTTGCGAATTTGCTGGGGGTCGCGTGTTTAAAGCGCGGGCATTGTTTGCGAGCGGCTTGCGAACACACACACACAAAAAAAAACGGCGCTCGCATTTCACCGGACACTTCGGGGGCCCGCCATATAAGCGAGAGTTCCTGCCCTGCCCCTTCTGTTGTCCGAGGGGAGCGCCGCGCTGACAATGGTGTCACCTCTCCCCCGGGGGGGGACACCTCCGAGTGATTTGTGGTCGGGGAAGACTGATGAACTGCTATTGCCACCCTGTTTCTTTGCAAGATCAATTCTACATGTAGGAGTGCGCTTTATGAATGATGGAGACCTCCTCAAGCCATCCATACAGCTGCCCAAAGACACAGCCCTGGCCCCCGTTGCACCTACAAGGCAGGAATAAAGCAATCACTCTTCCCAACAGGGCCATGCATTATGCACCCACACTCCAACGTGAACATTGCCACATGAATACACAGATAAGCCAACAATGCATGCGCGCAAACAAACACGACGATGTGTTTGGGGGGGAAACGGATGGAGTTCCTGTTTGGGCCCATTTTGCTGCATTTTAAGCAGCGCCGATGAGAAAAGCGGCAAAACTTTTGCCTCGTTAAAGAACGTCGGCGCCCCCCCCCCTCCTCGGTTTCGGACAGAAGTGAGCCGAACAAGCTTCTCCTCATCCGTCAGTTTTGCACGCAGTCTCTGCCTCGCCGGACAGGCCCACGACTGGGTGTGGGCCAATGAGAGCGATCTGATGGTATTGAGGGATCACTTGCAGCACACATCAGAGGGCTGAATAGCATCGTGAATAGGCGCAGCATACATAGATGTCATGAGTCCTGCCTCCCGCAGAGAGGTTGAAAGCGAAAAGTAGAGCGCAATGAATACTTGAGTGTTCTGGAGGCTATGAAATTGAAGGGCCTCTCTCTTTTTTTTTTGCCAAAAGATTTCAGTATGAAAAAAAAAAGAAAAAAAAAAAAGAAAAAGCTGCTCGCGCTTTCTAATAGTAACTTTGAGATTGATTGGGCGAGCTTGTGTGCGAATCAATGAGAGCTTGACAGACGTTCTTCTTTTATGATAATTCTGGCTTCAGGAGCAGGAGCAGAGGAATAATGCAGCAGGCCTACCTGACAAAAGGAGAGAGTCGTACATAGTTGTTTAAAAAGTCAGATTTCTTATGCAAAAATTTCTGTATGAAAATTCAATCCCTGGGACGACCGAACGATCTGGCATACGAGAAACGTCGCTTCATCCTTCATCTTTCTTTTTTCCCCCCGTGCGACATCAACCATCCTCAAACATTCAAGATTACATTTGCATTGGATTAATTACATGCATTATTTCCTCTCCTTCTTTTGGCACGGTGCTGAACAACAATCCTTGTGGTCCCCCGCGTGTAAGCGTTTTAACACAAACTCCAAAGCAAGACAGATGTACAGCTGAGATAACTCCCATCTACTGTGGAAGCCTGGGAGAGCCACAGTGTAGAGGCCATATACTATTTATGGGTTAATCGATACAGTAGCTGGATGACACCATGTCCCCACTACTTTCTGTCATGATGATGGCTCACTAATTTTGGAACGGCTGCTTTCTCCTCCTGCCTTCAGCAGGCTGCAAGACGGTTTAATTTGGCTGTAAAAACGCCAATCACCGGGTTACTTCTTGTTCCTGGGGGAGGTCATGATGGGGGCAAGTCCATAGGAGGAAATATATTCACATAGTTCTCTTAGAGACACCGCTAACCCCTGACATCCCATTTGGGTTGTAATTTCATGTTGTTAAAGTGACAGGGACCCAGCCTCTGTGCTCTTAGAGAGAAGGGGAGTCCGGATCAGAGAGGCCTTTAATTCCCGCTCTCCGAGCGGGGACAGCTCGTGTGCACAAGCATGTGTGAGAGAGAGAGAGAGAGAGAGAGAGAGAGAGAGAGAGAGAGAGAGA
>JAUESE010000092.1:16421727-16441259 GCA_032274725.1 Malacoctenus triangulatus
GTGTGTGTGTGTGTGTGTGTGTGTGTGTGTGTGTGTGTGTGTGTGTGTGTGTGTGAGTGTGAGTGTGAGTGTGAGTGCAGCTCCCTGATGAACACGGCTGACAGGTATCACTCATGCAGCAGCCTGGCCTCCAAATGAACCCGGGCTGCTCTGCTCTCCCGTGGCCCTAACAGGCTCTCTCCAAGATGGATGCTTCTTTAAAAATCAGATTAATGATGGATACCAGGCTTATAGTGCCATTTATCATGAAGAATATTATTTAGGCCGGCCGTGTATGGCTGTAACTGGAGAGCCAGGACGAGAAGAAGCAGGGTGGAAAGCCTTAGACAGACACTCACTGTGTGATGGATGGCTGAGCGCTCTCTCTGAGTGTTACTAGATACCAGTGCCGCAGCAGTAAGCCATAATCAGATAGCCCAGGGATGTTTATCCCGCAACTACACTACCCAGATTGCCTTGCCTGGAGGGTTGCTTTATGAAAGGTATAGTCTGTCATTATTGTCATCTTCAGAAAGTTACTGGAGTCCTGGAGAAAAGAAGAAAAAAAAACACTTAAGAAACTGAAAGACATTTTAAAGCCTCTGTGGTGTTTTTTTTTTTTTTTTTACACCAATCTTAAATCACAAAAAGATCTGTTGGCTTCACTGTAAGTGACAGGAGTGATAACCTTCAGTTTTTCATTCAGTCAGGTCACGACGAGTCCACAAACGCGGCGGCATTCCCCGACGATCCGTGAATAAAAGTACAGTGAGGGGTCAAGGCGAGGCCAGCCGCGCTGCTGCCACAGAAAAAAGTGGGGAGAAAACAGTTTTGTTTTTTTTGTGTCCTCCTCCTCGGTCTCTTCCCTCTGTCTCATACCTCCTCCTCCTCCTACACACCACTGTGATTTATGGTGGCCATCCATCTTCGGGCTGCGTCCATCACCTCCTCGTTGCTAGGCGATCATGGCAGCAGCTGTGTGTTGTTCGAGGGGTTTAGTTGTCCCACTCCCCGGCCCTGAATTTTCCTTTTTTCTTTTTCTACCTTACCCTGCACCACAACCTCAAATTTCAACCTCACACACACACATACACGCAGAGTTTCAGCTCCAGCTTA
Organism: Malacoctenus triangulatus; assembly: GCA_032274725.1. Classification (NCBI taxonomy): domain Eukaryota; kingdom Metazoa; phylum Chordata; class Actinopteri; order Blenniiformes; family Labrisomidae; genus Malacoctenus; species Malacoctenus triangulatus. Next base: position 16,422,823 of record JAUESE010000092.1, read on the forward strand.
TAAATCCTAAAAACTAAACCCCTCCAATCTTGAACTTCCACGTCACAAACGTCAGCCTAAAGACTTTTTACCTATGAAAACGCAGATCCAGATGAACTGACTCTCCCGCTGCTTCCTCAAACACGCTCCTATTTTTTTTTTTTCTCAAAGCTGCTCGCAGTCAAACAAGGACACGACAACAACAAAAAAAACGAGATGGGTTTGCGCCCTGCAGTGACCCCCCCTCCCCCCGTGATATCACTTTAGACTGTTTTACAACCTTTTTCATGTAGCAGGAAAAACAAGGACACAGCGGACAGGATTCAAACAGGTCCCGTTTGACCCGGCTGCCGAAGCACTCGACCAGAAGGCAAACGGGAAAAATGAACACGAGAATTATCAATCCAAATTGGCACCGATTCGACCTCCTCGCATAACTGCGGTTTTGTTTTATTCAGCTCCCTAATTTAATGACAAGTGTAACAGGCACCTCAGGCACATTGATTTGCGTTTCCAGATAACCGAGTAGAGACAAATGGACTAAAATTGACACATTGTTTATGTCCCGTTTCAGACTTGAACTTCAGTTGTAAATCTGCGACACCTCGACTGAAAATGTTGGCACGCAAATTGTTACAGGAGTCAGGAATTTGCCACCAACTGTAAATAAGGATTTAAATCGTCATAAAGTCGGACGTATAATATCTTTGGGTTAGTTCCGGCTCCCCCCCGCTTCTCTTTCAGTCCTCCGTCTGACTGTTTTTGCCCCGTTCACACAGCCCAGTGACCTTTTAACAACATTGTTAGCAGAGGCCCAAAACAGTGGAGAGGAACGGGAGGAGAAGCGGCTGTTCTGCTGCGTGGAGCTTCGACCGAGAGCTGCCGGTGTAAAGACGTATAGGGAGGAGTGATGGAAAAGGAGGAAGGCCGAGGCGGGGGGGGGGGAATTTGACTGACTGCGTCTGAGCAGATGAGACGGGCTCGCCGTGGCTCGCCGTGCATTTCGGACTGGAACATCGCCTTCCCGCGGAGGTTCGCTCCTCATTACCTCCTGCCCTTGGTCGTGCACCTGTGGAAATTGTTCACAAGCGTGTGTTTTTTTCCCCCCCCCACAAAAGAAGCTTCTCAGTTGTTTGTTTCCATTTTGTTTATCGGCTATTGTGGCTACCTCGAACCGGGACGTTGCGCGTTTGGCCGCCTCGTTCCCGGCCGGTGTTGCACTGAGTAAACGGGGAGGCCTGTAGGTGCTCGTGGCTCGTCTCGCGTCAGATAAACGAGATGGATTTTCGGGTCTTGAAGGTCTGTATATGCAGCTGGCAGCGCCGAGGTCCAGTCATAACACGGCAAACCAGCTGAGGGTTGAATCTATTCACTCTCTCTCTCCCTCTCCCTCTCTCTCTCTCTCTCCTCTTACTATGTGCATTGACGAGGTGCAGCCCTAAGCTTTGCCTGGGGCCAGAATGATCTCTCTGTTTTTCCCATCTCCCATATCACACATCCTGCACTACAATTGGCGGACACAATGTATTCACAATGCCATCAGGGGGTAGAGAACACACACAAATAAAGACTGACAAAGACATCCATGATTGCCTGTAACACGATAGCCTGGATAAGCACAATGTGCCGGCGCAGTTCTGCATTTAAAAAAACCCTCGAAAGTGAGCACGACACGGCCTTCGCCGGTCATATCTGGAAAAAGCGACTTATGTCAGGATTTGTTAATATTTAAAACGGCCACAGATCACCTGTTACATTTTTCCTCGCGGGACGTTCAGCCAGCTTGTACAGATCAAAGGGGGAAAGAGGGAGAGACCCGAGTTTGATTGAGTGTGTTGCTCTGACAAATGTGTACAAGACAAAAAGGCATTTTAGGTATGTTAGTGATCTGCTGCTGTTTTGACAGAATGAGGCTGTTTTGGGCTAAATTATTCTAATCTATTTGAAGAGTTTTCGACTGCTGGGAAACTTGAGAGTGAGTGAGAAGGCAGCAGGCTTTTTTTTTTTTCTCCTTTTTTTTTCTTTCTGATTGAAACTGAGGTGACTTCCTATCCTGTCGTGTTATGGAGCCGTTTCCTGTCAGTAAGAGCCCCCCGCTGAGGGGCCTGTGTTGGTCCGAGGGCGTCAAGGTCCAGTTGAAATATTGTACACATGTCAAGACACACACGCCACGTTGTGATACAATTCAACTCTCTCCTCCTCGCAGCGCCGATTTCTGATTTACCACATAAACAAAGAGCGACGTTGTCCAATGTCCCACCGTACATGCAAAGATTTAGTCTCAATTATTTCTTTTGATAACGATAACAAATAATAAAACAGTTTACACACACACACACACACACACACACACACGGGCACGCAGACATCCTCACGCCGTACAATTTGTGCTCCCATTTTTCCTGTTGTCTTTGGACAACGCTGTAAAAGTTTTCCTATACAGTGAGCTATAAGAGACCACCCATGTGGACAACATCCTCCCCCTTCCCCTGATTCCCTGCTGTGCCCTTTTATACAGCATAGTTGTCTGAAGTTATATAGTGATAATCAAGAAGCAGAATCTATACAAACAGACCTGTGATAACACTGATTTCCTTTTATTTTCCTGAAGTTCTTCTCATCATGGTAACGACGCATTCCTACATTTTTTGGCTTCACATAAGTCATTGTGTTGGAGAGTAAATTCACATTGTACAGCTCCTGCTTTGAGAGCATATTTCCTCCAGTATTTATGTCGTCGGTACATTCGAACAGATTTTTTTTTTCTCGCCAGTTTCACACAATAATTTCAGCAAACGAAACAAACTCGGCACAACCCCCCCCCCCTTCAATAAACGGACATCTGTCGTCCACGCCGCGTCTTTTTAGTGCGAAAAAAAAGAAAAAGGAAGCAAAAAAAAAACCCACAGAGATGAAATATTGTAGTCGTAATGACCACACAGAGGACGCCTCTCTCTCTCTCTCTCTCTTTTTTTTGTGCTCCTAAATCACAGCGCCTCTGGCAAGGTTGTCGTTTTGGTCAGACACAGGTAGAGCTTCTAATGACACATCCTGTTTACCCTGCTCCTGTTGGGTGTGATCTCAGTCCCAGACTGTTTCCTCAGCTGTGCGGGCCAAATCAGGAATATTCCCCCGAGGTCATCAACACGATGATTTAAGAAACGGGACTTATTTAAGTCGCAGTGCGATGAGGAGATATCGGATTGTTGTTTTTTTTTTTTTTTTTGGACAAATTTACATTTGCTAAAGCAAAAACATGCAAATTGAGATGCAGATGAAGTCGTTTCCATTTCTCTCTCTTTTTGTGTGTGTGTTTAATTATCCACACACACTGTAGAAGTGCAGAGATTTTTTTTTTTTTTTTGCGGGAAAGCACATGGTGGATTTCCTTCATGCATAGGAGGGTTGTTTTTAAAAGGCGGCAATAAAAAGAGACAAAGCTTTCCAGCAGTAAAAAACCCCACAGGACCGAGCGAAGGAGACAGAAAGGGGAGAGACACAGCGAAAGCTCCGGCTTTGGAGGCAGCCACAGCACCTTCCTGCTTAATCACCCCCTGTCCCTGCCCTCTCTGTTGTTCCTGATCGTCAGAGCAGCACTGCAGTATTTCTATCAGATGATCTCTCCCTCCTCGTCTGCGGCCCTTATGTTTATGAAAATGATACTCCACAGGAATGCCTCCTGCATGCCAAGATGTCACTGTCTTTCCTCATCGCTTGCATCTACGTGCATGTACGAGTGTGTTTGTGTGTGTGTCGGGTGGGGGGGTGGGGGGGTAGTTGAGGGAGAGAGGAGGGTGTCAAAACTGCCTGACTAGTTTTATTTATAATTATGTGGGGGTGTGTTTGAGGTTGTGTACGTTGAAGTGAAATGTGTGTTTTTGCAGATGAGACTTGCATTTTCTGCAGCTTGTGTGTTTGTGTGAATTTGTTACTGCTATTTCTGTGTGAGCTGTGACTGAGCTGTTGAGTGTGTGAAACTGCACCTCCTACCCTTCTTAGCCACCCTCTCCTACCCCCCCACCCCCACCCCCCCCACCCCCCCAAAGGAATCATTCATGGAACCTAATGATTCTTGTCTTTCCTCCACATGGCATCAGCTCAGTTTATCATTGCAAGAACACACACACACTCGCACTTTATTTCCCTCTTTCTCACACCCACACACACTGGGAAAATTCATACATTGGCCTTACACCATATGCTTAGATATTAGTTAAGACTGCATCCAAGAGTATTGTTGTATTCATAATATTCATAATTTATTCTAAGGGAGCCTCTATACTCCCATCACCTTTTATTAGCTTGATAAATCACCTCTGTTGTCAGTCAAGGCAGGGAGAATAATTGGATGTGGTTGTCGCCCTGTGTGATGGATTATCAGTCATTGGGGATTAAATTAACAGATAGTGCTCAGACATAATGGTTTTTGTTTTGCATTTTAAATTGCCTGGGAGCACGGTTTGACTGTATAGGTTTTTATAGCTGGTCCTTTTGGACTTCTCTGCCTCTCCGTGTGCTACCCGGCCTTAATGACAAATGAACAATAACCCATAGGTCTGAAGCTCTATTAGTGAGAAATGTAAAACATTTACTACCAGCTTGAAGCACATAGAAAGACCAGGGAAGGCTTGTAAATGTTACAGCACGACATGAAACCGGATATAGCGGTGGTTTGATGAAACGGTGAGACGTTGTGTAGAAATCAGAGGAATATTTCCTTGTTGGGGGGGAAAAGTAGAAGGTGACCTGACAACTTGGTCGCGAATTGTGCCAAGAGGGCCTGATGCAAGCTGACATCTGTGACCAGCTCGTCAGCACACAAACACATTAAGTGCCTCATTCTGGTCGGGTTTCCTGTTTAAAATCAAAATCTGACACAAATACCTTCCAGAGGAGAGGCAGCTGAGAGAGAGCGAGAGCGCGCGAGAGGAAAAGACGGTGCGGGGGAAAAAAAAAAAGTCTGCCTCGTATGTTTGCCCGCGCGTGAGCGATTTACCTCCTCGCCTCCCGTCTCCGCTCACCCGAGGCCCCTCCCTCGCCTCCACGTCCACATTATCATAATTGTGTCCAGAACATGAGGGGCCGGGGAAGTGATCATGTCATTTTATTTACACCCTGCTTGGCCCTTTTTACAAACGACATGCCACTGACTGCCAAGCGGACTGGGGCCCGACGACATCTTTTGATCAGGGCTGTCGGGGCCTATCAGCGGAGAATGGCAGGTAATGGATACCCAGTGACAAACCAAATCTCCGGGAGGACGGAGAGTGGGCCGCACCTGCCAGGTCTCCATTAGGCTGGCCTCTCAGTGGGGCTGCCTGCTGACTGTGCCCCCAGGGCCCAAATCAGACCAGCGCCAGCCGCATGGCTGCCTAGAGATTGGCTGTTAGCACTGGAAATGAGAGTTATTTCAGCTATGACATTTTTGTTTAGACTGGATGTGTGTTTGTGGGGGGGCCGGTGGGGTGGGGGGTGGATGAAGGATTTAGTCACAGTGCGTGTGTATTTGTGTGTGTGTGTGCGCCTCTGTTTGTGTCCAAATGCAGAAACTCGACCGTGTGAATAGCCCAGCCATTACAGCCCGTACCTACAGCCTCTTTGCGCGACATTTGTCTCAGTTGGCTTTATGCTCCGACTGGCCTCGGACCTGTCCACAGGTCGTCCACTGTTCTCGCAGACTATTTGTTTTTCCCTAAGTTGAGCGGTTTCGTGAGTGAGGTGGTCAGGAAATGAGTGAGTCGAGGCCCTCGGTGACACAGCGGAAGAAGGGGGGTGAGCGGGGGGTGAACTTTCTTATTTTGCCACAGGATTTGGTGTATTTATATGTGAATAGGGAGGACCCAGTGATACGCATGCACACGCCCACACTTAGCATCTCTGTCCGCGTGTGCAGCGGGGAGCAAATATGTAAAGTGACAGGTCACTTATGCGTCGCCAACACGCCGATGATCCTCACTCCCTCCACATGCTCTTCCTCCCACTCTTTCCTTTTCGTCATTATCCTTCTTTATCATGATTTTTTCCCCCTGCTTTTTTTCATTTCTTTTTTTTTTTATGCTTCGTGTCGGATATTTAACACCTGTTTGGACTGCCGTCAGATTTTAAGAACACAGTTTGAACCAGATAGTCTTGACACTGACTTCCTCCTACGTATCAGGAAAGTAATGAACTCACTTCAGCCCAGATGACAATGTGGGATGTCTCTTCAACGCATCAAAATTTGATCAACATTTGACATCCCTTTCTTGAAATCCTTCAAGATATGCTCATTGCCTGCATGCGTGTGTGTCAGTATGTATGTGTGTGTAATCAGAGAAGAGGCAGATGAAGAGGCGTCAGACATATTAACTGACAGATGGAGGTTGATCCAACTCATTTATTACCCCAGAGGAGAATGCCACAGTGAGATTGGGCTTCATTAATTTCAGATTTAGTTTTCATTTCAAGCTGTTGCGCCCTGAGATAAATAAAATGGTGCATTATGTTTTTGCCAAGATATTTCTTTTTTGTTTTCCTCCAATAGAAGGAGTGAAAAGAGGGGAGGCATAAGTTCCGTGTGGCTGGGGTAGTATATAAATACAGGCTCGCCTAGAGGAAAATAACACCTCAACGGTTGATGAGGTGAAATGGGATGACTGTAATTTCTCAGCTCAGCTTTAAAGGCTCCCACACAGATGGCTCATTTATCCCTGGGAGTCCTCGGGCACACATAGCAGGGAAACTTTTTCTCCAGTTATTCTAACATAGCGTGTTCACTCCCCGCAATTTAACTCATCTCTTTCCCTCTCTCTTTGTCTCCATTCTCCTCGCAGCCTATTCTCCCGAGGAGCTGACAGAGCCCGCCGTGGAGGATGAGGAGGCAGAAGCTGACGACCTGCCCTCGGCCCCCCAGGACGACCCTCCCATGAAGGATGGGCTGGCGGAGGGAAGCGAGGGGACTTCTAAAGAGCAGCCGTGCGACCAGGACTCGGCTGAGGCCACAGAGCTCTCAGGACAGGAGATGGACAGTGAGTCGCATGTGAGTGAGACCAGCGACCGCCTCTCAGACTTTGAGAGCCCTTCCAGAAAGGTCGAGGGCAACTTCGGTACCGCGTCTCTCAGCGCCGACGCGAAAACCCCGCCTATCGGCATAGACACCTTAGAACAAATGAAGGCCATCTACTCCAGCTTCCTGACCGGTCCCTTGTGGTCGCCGCTGAACTTTAACTCCACACCACTACCGGCGCCGCCTTTGGCTTCCACGGAGAAGCCGGCGCGCAGCAACAGCACGAGCAGCAGCAGCAGCTGCAGTAGCGGGAGCTACGACTGGCACCAGTCTGCGGTGGCAAAGACGCTCCAGCAGCTCCCTCCTCAGAGCCGACACCCTGCCCAGTCTGAGCCAAGCCTCTTTAGTACAGTCCAGCTCCACAGGCAGAACCCAAAGCTGTTTGGCTCCATCTTCACCGGGGCCAGTAAGTTCCGCTGCAAGGGCTGCAGCGCGGCCTACGACACCCTGGTGGAGCTCACGGTGCACATGAACGACACGGGCCACTACCGCGACGACAACCACGACAAGGCCGGCAGCGGCGCCAAGCGCTGGTCCAAGCCGCGGAAGCGATCCCTGCTGGAGATGGAGGGGAAGGAGGACGCGCAGAAGGTTTTGAAGTGCATGTATTGCGGCCACTCCTTCGAGTCCCTCCAGGACCTCAGCGTCCACATGATCAAGACCAAACACTACCAGAAAGTGCCTCTGAAGGAGCCCATGGCCCCCGTGGCAGCCAAGATGATGTCGTCGAAGAAGAGGGGGTTCGTGGGCTTGGACCTCACGGCCATGCCGCGCTCCAGGGAAGGAACCCCCAAAGCTAAGCAGTCGCAGGCTGACCTGAGCGAACCCACCCAGAAACGTTCCTCCAGCCCCTACACCACCACCAACAGCCGCTACGGCCACCAGAACGGCGCGAGCTACGCTTGGCAGTTCGAATCTAACAAGTACCAGATCCTTAAGTGTATGGAGTGTGGGAGTTCCCACAACACGCTCCAAGAGCTGCGAACGCACATGATGGTGACAGGTCACTTCCTGAGGGTGACCAGCTCTGTGGGCAAAAGAATCAAAACACTTCCTGAGGCCACCTCCCCCAACCCGGGGAGGGTTACCACGCCGACCGAACAGAGGGTCCAGTCTGTGCCCCTCGCACCCTCCACCTTCTCCCCGCCGCCACTACAAACTACCACGACTCCTCCCACCACCTCCCCGCCCCTCAAAGAAATCAAGAAGGAGGAAGTTGAGGAGGAATGCACTAGAGAGGATGCGGTCGGTAATGAGAAGCAAGTTGCTGTTGCCGCCGGTAAAGAGGAGGACGGCGAGAGGGAGGAGAAGTTTGACATTTCAAAGTATAACTATTTGACTGAAGAGGACCTGAAGGAAACCCCAAAAGGGGGGTTCGATATTCTTAAATCGCTAGAAAACACTGTAACTTCAGCTATCAATAAGGCACAGAGTGGGAATCCGAGCTGGGGGGGCTACCCAAGCATCCACGCCGCCTATCAGTTCCCCAGCGCGCTCAAGCTCCAACAAGGCAGCGCCGAAAAGAATCCGCAGATGAAGTTTCTCTTCAACGGCGGCGACGGGGCGTTGTCCTCTCTGGCCAAGAACCAGCCCCTCATATCGCCGCCGCTCAGTCAGTCCTCGCCTTTTCCCAGCAACAACTTCCAAGCGATGGAGGATTTAGTGAAAAAGGTGACGGAGAAAGTAGCAAAAGTAGAGCAAAGGGTTAAGCAGCTGTCCCCGAAGAGGGAGACCCAGCTGTCCCCCTGTAGCAGCGAGGCTGGCGAGTCGCACAAGGGAGGGGAGGCCGACTCACCTCGGGAATGGCGGGAGGTCACCCCAGCCAATAGCGACAAGGGAAGCCATAGTGACAGAGCATCCCCGGCAACAGAGCCCAAGAGAGAGACGGCAGTCAAATCCCCACTTGCCTCGACGCTGAGATGCAGCACCGCCATTATCACTGGTCATACTCCTCCTGAGCAGCCCTTTGTCAACCCTCTAAGTGCTCTTCAGTCAGTAATGAACATTCATTTGGGGAAAGCAGCCAAGCCCTCTTTGCCAAACCAAGATCCACTGAGCCTGCTGTCGCGGCTTAGCCAGAGCATGGCTGAGAAGGCCGCCGTCGCTGCTCCTCCATCTCAGACTAAAAGGCCGGAGAGCGTCGTCGATAACAGCTTCGGCCAGCCCAGCGACGACCAACCCATGGACCTGACAAAAGGGAAAGCTGACCGAGGAGGCTCCCTGGGCTCAGCCCCCCTCACGCCCTCATCCACTGCTTCCTCTATCTCACCCATCTCCCTCGTGACTCCTGCAAAGCTGACGGTGGTCTCCCCCTACACGTCTAGCAGCCCTCTGCATGAAAACGCGCTGTCCGACATCTCCGACATGCTGAGAAATCTGACTCAGTCCCATCACGCCGCCAAGCCTCCTTCCCGGTCGAGGGTCACGGACAGAAGCGAGGTGGTGGGCTCCACCCAGGAGGAAGACGAGGCGTCCCTGCACGGCCACAAGCGGAAGGGCCGTCACTCCAACTGGAACCCACAGCACCTCCTCCTGCTGCAGGCCCAGTTCGCCTCCAGCCTGAGGCAAACGTCCGAGGGGAAGTACATCATCAACGACCTCAGCCCGCAGGAAAGAATGCACGTGTCGCGTTTCACCGGCCTCTCCATGACCACCATCAGCCACTGGCTGGCCAACGTCAAGTACCAGCTGAGGAGGACGGGCAGAACCAAGTTCCTCAAGAACCTGGACTCGGGTCAGCCTATATTCTTCTGCAGCGACTGTGCCTCGCAGATCCGGACCCCAGCAGCTTATGTTTGCCACCTGGAAGCCCACCTGGGGTTCAGAATCAGGGACCTGGCCAAGCTGTCCCCCAAACAGACTGTCAGGGACTCCCAAACTCTCACTGAGAAACTAATGCCCCTGGAGTCCTTCCTTTCTCCACAATCACAAGATGACTGCAGCAGTAATGGGGCGGTGTTTCGCTGCCAGCTCTGTGTCCGCAAGTTTGCCACTAAGCACGCCATCAAGCTTCACCTCAGCAAGAGCCATGGGAAGTCTCCAGAGGACCATCTGCTATATGTGTGTGAACTAGAGAAACATTAAACTACTCCTAGCAGCAGAGATACTGGAAAACATATGTAGAATGACTGTTTAACGAAAATAAAAACTGAATATTTGAAACGTGGTAATGCACAAAGATGCCATGAACTACTGTTAAAAAAAAAATACTAAAAAAATGTCAGCACAAGGTGTTTACATCTGTTTGGCCTAACAACATTTCTGATTTCTCTGTATTTCAAAAGACGATAAATTCACAATAGACGAGACTGTGGGTCAAACATATTCAAGTCCTTCAGTCTGCATCCAAACTTTGGTAACGTGAGACCACAGTGGACTGATTATTTCCTGATCACGGTGAATCTTTTTGACGAGAAGGTCAACGATTAACTTGAAATGTATTAACTTTATTGTATTTATTTTGTATTTTTTGTGCGTCTGGTTTTGATTTGCTGGTAGACTGCATGTTTCACTGTTCCGTTTGTACAGTCCTGTCCTGTCCAGGTTTTAAATGCTTTTTGAAACTGGTCCTTTTTATTTTTTTTCTTTCCTTTTTTTTTTTAAAAACACCTTATAACAGCCAAATGCCTGGGAATGCTCCTGAAAAGATTCTGCCCAACAGCAGAAGTTCATCGCTTGTTTTTTCTAGTTTTCCGTGTACAGCCTATTGATTTTCTTGCTGATTGTAAAAGCTGCCTTGTTCTTTAACATTGAGTAAGGGGCACTTAGAATCCAGGTCTCTGTAAAAATGTACATAAAGTGCGTAAGCTTACAATTTGCTGTTTAAATTATGCATACTTGGTATATTTCCTAATTTAAGAGGACTATGACTATCCACTGGTGCAGAGCCTTTGAAGAAGATTAAAAGGACACTGTTTTGCACAATAGTTTTATAAATGTTATTTGATAAAAAAAAAAATTACAGATATGTTAATGCTTTGTGCTTCTATGATTAAATTTAATTAACTGCTGCATAAAACTGTTGCTTTCTTTCATATTTGTCAGTAATGTAATAATCGGTGTGCATTTTTGAAGCAAAAAGAAATTAAAAGCTGTTTATTGATAAGAGGCGATAACACACACGTTATGGTATTCTACCCCGAAAGGTAATTTCCATCATGCTGCAGAGATAAAAAGCACTTTATCCCTCCAAAAAGCGTTGTCCACAATGGCGCGACTGAGCACGCACCAATCGGTGGACGGGGCTGCTCTGGAGGCTACATCTGCAGATACGCTAAACAGAACTTCAAAAAAGAGAAAAAAACACCCAAACATTTTTCCATGCAGTTGTCTCCACAACTGCAGTTTGTCAAGTATTCCTGGTGATTTCTGTGTCGCTGCGTTGTTGTGGGGTGTGAGTGGTGCCACTGCCTGCAAGGCGTCTGGCAGGTGGTGTGTGCTGCATGTAAACCACCAGATGTTTCTGAAACGAGCCACTGGAGGAGGAGGAGGCAGGCGGGCTACAACAGCAGGCAGAGTGGGCTGATTACCACGGGGGCTTGGATGCCATCAGGAGCCCTGGGCACAGACAGCAGATCTGGCACACACCTGGACTCCAAGACTGTCCCTTGGAAAAAATAAAGCGGATCCTATATACGCGCGCTGAGACGAGCTGACAGTGGTGCAGAATGCACAGACAGGTGCTATTCCCTCAAAGCAGGCTTTTGGATCTAACAATATTACTGGCAGGTGTTGATGCTATCAGAGTAGTCACAATTCAGGCTCAGTGCCATGTAATGAGAAAGTTTTTTTTTAATGTTTTTCAGTATGCGTGATGAAGGCACACACACATGCGCACACGCACACAGAAAACACATAAACGCTCGAGATTTCCGACCATCTACCTTCGTCTCATTTGAAGACGCTCGGGGACACCATGTTCCCTCTGTTTGATGTTCCCAGGCTTCGCTTGTCATGACTGACTGACTGAGTGACTTGGGGCCGGGGAAGTTATCTGGTTACTATGGTGACGGCCATTTGCCCAGCCTCTAACCCCGCTCGCTCACTCAACAGAGGACAGCTCGAGTGCAGCACACCCATTTACTCTCTTAAATCTCATCATCTCGCTTCAGTTCCTCCCACCCGGGAACAGATTAATTAACACACACACACTGTGTCCTGACCCCGTCTTCTCACACAAACTCATTACCGCCTCAGACTTGCTCCCGGCCCTCCGACGTTTAGGATACATTTGTGAAACGTTGTGGGAGAACCCAGTGATGACTCACATCTGACAAGCAGAATAAAGCCCTTAACAAAGGATGATAATTGAAAGATGGGATTCAAGCCGGTAGCCATTGATAATGCAAATGAAAAAGGCTGAGCGGCCTTATTGAATATCTTGCGAGTTTCCAGCGCTGACCGAGTCCTCGCACGATGCAGAATTATCTCTCAGACGTGATCAATTTTTTTTTTTTGCTCTCTCTCTCTCTCTTTCTCTCTCTCTTCTCCAACACTGTATGTGTTGATAATGCTTTAGGCTTAGTGATGGACTTTGGGTGAGGATGGTTGGGGGCGTTAATGAGATAGTTGACACTTTGGGGGTTAATGAGAGGCTGGAGGGAGAGGGCTAAATGATTGGACTTCTGCTTGAATGAGCTTTATAGTGGCTGCTGGAGAGCAGCGTGTTGAAGCCGCAGATCCGCTGCAGCCAATTATTCAGCATGTTAAAAAAAAAAAAGAAAAAAATCACAAACCTCCTCTCGATTGTATTTTTTCCGCGATAATAAAGAGGAGATTAGATGTGTTATCCATTGTTCTTTTGTCTTGACTATCCTTGAGGGTTGGGTAGTTATAGACGCCGATGCGCCTCAATGCTCCTAAAACAAAGTCAGCAGTGAAGGGGGAAGAAAGGAGGCGGACAGGACAGGGATAGGATAGGAGGACAATGAGTCCCCCCACTCCTCCACTCCACAGATCTCCCATCAGCTCTTGTCATCCCTCTAATGAATATCAGTTAAATTGCTCTCTGGATCTGAGGAGTTTGGATGTCAATGTGATTTGTGTGAGTGTGGCGGATGGAGGGGCCCAGACTAATGAAAGGCGAGCCCAGCCTGACAGAGTGACGAGCATCAAGCCCATCAGACCAATCACACGAGAGTGGCTGACAGCGCCAACAGACAGACAGCTGAAGAGGAGAGACTATGTATTTAGAAAAAACAAAATGGCTGCCAAAATAGTGGCGGATGTCTTCAGAGCACAATGGTATATATCACTCCTGTCCTGGCGCGCTTGTACAGTCGCGTCGACTGATACGGGCCGCACGTGTTTCTGGATATTCATAAATTGCCATCGCGGCGAGAGATTTATCTCCTGCTTTTTAATGCCTCGTGTTAATCAGAGAGCGCCTTTAGATATCAACAGGTTACGAGGACAAAATGAGTTAACCGATATTAGAGAGGCACGACAAATCAAACGCTCCCTCTGAGCAACCTGACGTCACGCTTTGATAAACAGCCGACGTTGTTGGCTTCCGACGAGCGCGACGTCCCTCAAAGCCCTCGCGTGCCAAGACGGAAGAAGCGTCGCCCGTTCAGGTAGCCTCCATGCCGGGGCTGACGTGATGCGTTCTGACAGCGGTGCAGGAGTCATGGAGCCAAGTGTGCTTCACCTCGGACCTCTGACCCCTTTTGTCTAAGGCGCGGCGAGAAGTCACATGAGTCTGACAACCTCGGCAAAGGTCATCGGCCTGCCAGCGTCCCAGTTAAAAGGCAATTATTTTAGTTTTCTCCAAAGTGCCGACAAATATTGCCCTGAAAATTTCGGCTTCGGGTGTCTGCAATCTGCGAGGATTTTTGCAGGTGAGGTCGCGGTAAAGAGGTGGAAACGGGTGCGAGCGAGAGAGACGTACAAAGAGGTGAGTTTAAGGGGATTTGATTTCCCGAATGTGCCTCCTCCAGCGGGCGCAGGTTCTCGTGCTGCCGTTGCTGCCGCTGCCTGAGATAGCTGTCAGAGGTGTTTTGGTGTGATATCTGACAGATTTGCTAAAGACACTCGTCTCAGGGCAGTACTCTATATATCGTTAGTTTAATGCACAATGACATGACCAATTATAGCGAGCTCCATGCTCAAATAGCATGTCAAAACCTGTGTATCAATCCATTAGATCCTGTCTCCCATCACATTAAGTGGTACCTTTAGCTATCTGTTCGGCACGTAAAGAAAAATGCTGACGGAATGGAAAACCTGCCAGTGCTGCTCACAGAACTGATGTCTTTTGGAGAGGGAGTCTCTCTCTCTCTCTCTCTCTCTCTCTCTCTCTCTCTCTCTCTCTCTCTCTCCCTCTCTCTCTCTCTCTCTCTCTCTCTCTCCCCCCCTCCTTCTTTGTCTTGCCATCTCTTCCTTTGCAGCTCTCTCCCTCAGCTGCTCACCCGAGCCGCGAAGCGCAAAATGCATAAACAATACATCTAGATAATGGCCTGCATTGTTTACTTAGCTCTGAAAATGTATTTGTGCAAAACTCTAAAATGCATTTAGGAGGAATCATTCACCGCGTGTAAAGCCCTGTTGACACGGGGAGGGGGGGGCTCTCAAAAGCAGGCAAAGTGTCATAACAACATCATATATCACGGTATCAATTGGAATAAGAGGATATGATGTGCATTAGTTGCAGCAAAACCAGTGAATTTCACCAGTCGCCGCTCTGCCTCTCTCAGTTTTTTCTGCACCAACCTGCTTTGTTGGCCACGACAGTGGGTGGGAGGAGGTATGTGATTTAGTGCAGTTGGTCCTAACGACCTCTCTGTCCTTGTGACGAGGACACACAGCCTCGGGGCTCTGGCATGGAGGATGTGCCTTGGACCGCCTGGCACCTCGCCTGGCACCACGCGTGGCAACACGTCCACACTCTGCCACCCTTCTGATGGATTGGCCTGTCTCTGGTGCCACCTTCATGAAATCACTTTTTGATTTGTTGTCATGTTTTGCTCCTTTTTTTTCCCTTTTTTTCCCTGCTACTTGGGCTTTTCACGGGTAAGAACACCCTCTGGTCAGGTACTACAAGAGTGATTAAATTAACCTTCAATAAATCAGCATAATAGAGCATTACCTGCGAGTGTGCGTGCGTGCCTGCCTGCCTGGCTGATGATGTGAAGAAGGTGTGCGATCAGGAGGTCAGCATCAAATGTCCATCCATGACGACCATACGCGGCACGGCTGCCCTGTGGCTGAAACTGCTCTTTCCAATGTGCCATTTCACAGGAAACACATCAATAAGGCGCGATTACAAGGCTGACAAAATTAATCTCAACTGTCATTTCACAGAGCTCGAGTTTGAGAGTGCTCTGATCAAGTTACATTAGTGGGAAGCTACTGAATGATTTGGAGAGGATTCAAAATCCATTTGACTTCCCTTCTGTTTGGCGAAGGCTTATTATCATCCGGCACAATTTCTTATCAGCGACAAAATGACATTTATGAGCGCATCTTAACCTGGGTGACATGTTGTGTTATAACTGCAGCTTTTTTTTTTTTCGTAAATTCAAATAGCTCAGGAGATAATCAGTTGTATGTTGTTATTTTCCCCCCTCAAAAGGTTTCATTCACTCACAATGAAAAACGGGATGTTTTAGCAATGTGAAAGAAGCATTAGAACATAGTGAAGAGATTCACTGACAGGTGATACTCCAACTTTCAAATGAATGCGTCAGTTAGCATTCAGTCACATTCAGTCTGTTAGCATTTGTCATGATTTCAAGCTTGAAATTTAGTTTGTTTTTTGTTTTGCAAGAAACTCCGTCTTAAACGATAATCACTTTGTGAGGTCTCAAAGTTTATTCCAGCCAGTTATTCAATTTCAGTTTCAGTTACAGATGGGATGTTTTATTCCGGTAAAACTAACATCTCAATAAAACTGAAATGTATCCTTTTTTTTGCAGGTAAGAGTGCGACTTTTAAATCAAGCATGGTTGGCACTTGATCACGATCAATTTGTGAGCACTTTTCATAGTTCCTACTGAAAAATGTACCCAAATATGGAAACATATTACAATTTATTAAGATAATTATTGTTGTCCCAATTCATGGTGAGGTATTCTGGTTTATTTTCACAATACATTGGGTTTAATACAAATATTCACCTCAAAAACAGGTTAGCATTCTGTGATTTTACCTCAGTGAGATGTTTCAAAGCCTCAGAAGACCCTCTTGACCTGTTTTCTTCTAACATGCGTGAATGATGCTACAGAGACTTCAGCAGCGTTTTTAACAGAGTTTACTTTGTCTCATCATAAAAGTCGTCATTCCCAAGAGCAGAAAAAATAAAAGGGAAACCTCAGACAACTCATTCTTTCCATCTGCGCTGTCTTCGGTGTCCTTCACAAGCGGATCTTGACAGCTCTGTCCAGAGGAGGAAGGCAAACTCAGGACATCTGCTTCTCTGCTTCGCGGAGACATGGCAGAAATTTTGACACGGGGTGTCAGGGTAATCTGACGAGACAGGCCTCGTGTTTTATCGGAGCGTTCAAAAACGGTGCCGCCGTCGCTCCGGCTCGTGTCTTCCGTACATCATCCTGTCTTCTCCTCGACTGTAGCGCTTTGCGTAGGTGGCGCTGAAACGGAGTGCCCTGCGAAACACGTGGAAGAGGGGTGAGGAGGAAAAAAGAGGGAAACGGAGGGAGCGAGAGAGAGCGAGAGGGAAAGCGGAGTCAGACCCATGACCTCTTTGGCCGCGCGATGTGTCTGGAGCTGGCAG
Source organism: Malacoctenus triangulatus (assembly GCA_032274725.1). NCBI lineage: Eukaryota > Metazoa > Chordata > Actinopteri > Blenniiformes > Labrisomidae > Malacoctenus > Malacoctenus triangulatus. Next base: position 16,439,577 of record JAUESE010000092.1, read on the forward strand.
GGGACGCAATTGAGAGTGACACTCCTGGTTGGAGCTGCCAAACTGCCACTTCCTGTCCTCTTTATTCACACATAGCAGGAGTTTAAGCTGAACATTTGAAGAGCAGAGAACAGACATGTGTCTCCTTGTACAGGCATCGCTTCTGACTGTCATTATTGTGGTTCACGGCCGCTCCGTCAAAAACCGCAGGCCGACACCCATCTACCAAACAAGGAGGGAAAAACAGGGCGAGATGGTGGGAAAGCAGTCTGATGGCTCGAGATGTGATATTGCGTGTGCGTGTTTTCTTGTAACCGGCTGAAATTTGAAACTTTCTTTGTCATCGTCATTCCCTTTGTTCAACTCTTCACGCCTCCTCTCGCTGTATCATTGAGTTTGGGAATCCTCAGCGGCGCGGCGCGATCAAATTGCTATAGAATTGGAGAAATTGGTCTCATAATTTTGATGTTTTGTGTTGAATAACGCTTTAACTTTGTTAGAATCAAGTTTGTCACTCTTCCCTGTCTGCGCGCTCCTTTAATGGCTTTGTTTTTCTTTTTTCCCGGCATCCCTAATAATGGCGGTGCCTGAGATGGGTCACTTTCACCAATACAAATAAGATTCAAAGTCATGTGTCCAGCTGCAGGTTTTCATTGAATTCTGTCCCCTTAGGTCAAGTTTGTTTTATTTCTGTGATATTCTTTCCTGCCTTTGTATCACCACTATATCCATCTCTGTTTCTGCTCTGTTCTCTTTTTTTTCCCTCCCTCTCTCTGCACAGACACAGTCACAGACACACCACTCTCTCTCTCTCTCTCTCTCTCTCTCTCTCTCTCTCTCTCTCTCTCTCTCTCTCTCTCTCTCTCTCTCTCTCTCATACACACACATTATCCTTGGGCTATTACCAGGATAAGTCAATTTGATCCATCCAAGGCAGTGGATGTCATTTTATTCATATATTTTCAAGCCTAGTGACTTTATTAAAGGCTACTGCTTCAATCTATCCTGAATGGATGAATGCACCCACTGATGAAACACAGGAAAAAATGAGGCCCACACAGCCTGAAATGACCACAGCCAATCAGCCTGTCATTTTCAAACATGTTCTCAAATTCTGTGTTTTATATGCAATCGAAAACAGCTTGGTGATTTTGAAGCTTTTGGCACAATGTTTTCTATTCATCTGTGAGTGAGGAGACAGAGAGCTGCCTGCCCGCCTTCCAATGACAAGAGAATGGCTGTTGAGACTTCCAGCTTGGGGGAAAAAATGAGATGTTACAGTCAGTGGAGGCACAGAGCAGAGAAAGTTGGAGACGAGACAAAAATGTGTCTATTCATGCCAACTGGTGTCCTGACCCTCCTCCAGGCTGCCATTGCCTTCTGTCAGGAGAGGGAATTAAAGGGCCATTCACCAGACATGAAGACTTCCAGTCCTTTTCAACCGGCCTCCATAACTTTCCTCTCACCCTGCTCTCACTCCTTTTTCAGACCGCCCCCTCTACATGGAAGGTAACCCCCCCCTCTCCCCTCCCCTCCCTCATTGGGGTCCATCCAGACAAGAAGTTGATCCTGTCTCTTTAAGGTGAATATGGAGAAGCCAGAATCCACACAAGCCAGCCAGTCTTCCAGCGTGGAAGGGGAAGGTCACGCAGAGTTCAGAGCCCGAGCGCTGACTGATGGCTTTAAAGGGGGGTTGGGAGGGGG
>JAUESE010000092.1:16462775-16488744 GCA_032274725.1 Malacoctenus triangulatus
ATGAGGATTGTCTGAAAAAGGGCCAGCGAGTTCTTGCTCATTCTAACACATTTCCTGCTCAAAGCCACAACACACACACTCTCTCTCTCACGCACACACACACACACACACAGATAAATAAACACGCACACAAGTGTTGAGTTGAGGAATGACAGACGTCTGCAGCTGGGAGGCGAGGCATGCCAAAACTTCCTGTCTGTCCACCTCTTTAGTGCCCGCTACATAGTTCCTCTCCATATAATGCGAACCTTCATGACACAGAACACATCGTCCCCTTAAGATATAAACAACAAAGTATACTGTTAATAGCTTCCAGACGTTTATCTGACCTCAATAAAAATCACTGCGACACAAAAGCCTGAAGGTGTTGCTAAGATCAAAACAAAAAAAAACTATGTTGGATGACTCATTTACCTTTCTACCTCGACAGCCATGTGTCCTTGCTCACCGCTGTGCTATTTTTGAGATGTTACCTCATATAATGACTTTCTCTTTCCCCCCTCTGTCTAACACTTCAATGTGTTTTTCTGTGATTCATGGTTACAGTAAACCATTACGTGCTGATGTCATTCGACATCACTTCCCAAAAACTGAGGGCTGTCTCAGCCTATTCACCCCACCCTCTCCTCTTCCTCTCTATCATGCTCCTCATCACAGCTGAGACAGCTGTACGCAGCTCAACACTCGCTTTCACATCTACATAAAAAAGGTGTTTTTGGGGGGGAAAAGTGGGAAAACTCACAGAAGGTGCGAGCAATAAAAGGTAATGCTCCATCTGCTGGTGTATAATAACCTGATGGCCGTAAAGGACACACACACACTCCCACTCACACTCACACACACACAAACACACACTCACCCACACACACACACACACACACACACACACACACACACACAGCAGTCAGACAGGGAGGATGAGGCCTGACACATCTGAATATCAACGGGATGGTACAGAGCCGTGTGTGTGTGTGTGTGTGTGGCTCTGTGGACAGACATTTATTGCCATTGTGGGGACCGAAATCGTTGAACAGACTCACATTACAGAGAGTTGTCATACTTGTGGGGACCAAACCATGCCCCTCCAACAAAAATTGTTCATGTTTTTCACTTTCTAAAATGTTGATTCATGTAAGGTCTGTACTGGATTTAGCCCATCAGTAGGGTTTTCAAAAAATAACATAAAGTCTGGAAAAAGTCTCGAAAAAGCATGTGTGTGTGTGAATGTGTGTGAGGTCTTTTTTTTCATCTCACTTTTGTTTGGACAAAATTTTGTTTAGACACTCCCTTTATGGAGACTTGTCATCCTTGTGGGGACAGAAAAAAATGTCCCCTCAAAATGAAATCTGTGTAAATCTAAATGTTTATTTTTGTGTGACGTTAGAGGTGAGTTGGGTCACGCGAAGGTTTGTGGTTGATAAGTGGGAGTTCAGAGTCGGTCTGCAGCAAAAGACAGGAAGTCAATGAAATGTCTCCAAAAGCCACTATAACACAAAATGTTTGCGTGTTTCTCTCCCCTTCTCCGTGCACGTGTGCGCATGCGTGTGTGTGTGTGTGTGTGTGTGTGTGTGTGTGTGAGGGAGTGGAAGCTGTCTGGAAGGAACAATAGTAAAAGAAAAGCTTTGTCAAAACCCAGGTAGAGAGCAGTTTGTGGTGCATGTTAAACTCCACCTGTCTCACGTCAGCCCTGCCGAGCTTCAATCAGTGCAAGAAAAACAGGAAATGGGGTGGATACCAGAAAATAAGCACTGCTGATTCAGTGCATTTTCTCGTTTGAACTCTAAACCTGCTATCCTGCTTGCGTTTCAACTCCCAAAATTCACACCTCGACTGTGACTTCATGAAATCGACTGATTTCCCTCCATCGTGCTAAATTCCTGCAAACGCGACCGGATCATGTGAACAATCGCGACGTCCATTATGTTCATAAAAATCAGTTAATAATAAGCCAAAAGGTCTGGCGTCGACATTAGTCTCTTGTTGCCCCGCTTGTCCCCCTCTCTTTGCCTCCATCGCCTTCCCCACTGTCCCCCCCTCGTCCTCCCGAGTGTGCTGTTCTTACTTTCCTCCCACCAGAGGAGAGGGGAGGTCCAAGAGAGGGCAACCTCCAAATAAGTTCCATTAATCACAGGCCAGAGTCTAATGTAACTAATATTTTACAATTAGAGGAGACAGCAGTGGGCTCGGAGCCATCCATCTCTTCACCACATGATCCTCCATTCACAGGAGCCGCTCGAGCCACCACTTCAGAGCAGCCACTCACACAAATACACACAGAAACACACACAAGCCTTTACATCCTCCAAAACGAGTGTGTGTCCATGGACACCGATGTAAGGATTTCAGGAGGAAATGACGAGGCAGATTGTTATTCGTGCCAACCAAAAAAATTCAAGTGAGTGAACGATATCTGACGCGTTCTAAGCAAACTGTTTCTTTTCTAAACTATGCGCCTAATGTGAGTGTAATTGAAGCGAAGGAAAGTGTGCTCCCATAATCGTCTTAAGTGAGGTAAAAGCTGCACTAGGAAGTGGGGATTGTGTTGGGTACTTACAAGGAAAAGTTTGTGTGTATGTTTCATAAAGAGACGGTGAGATTGTGTGTGTGTGAGTTGTTCGTTTGACCACCTGCGTTCTGCCTCCTCAAATATTTTGCCAAGTCTCTGCACCTGCCAGGAATCGAAGTTAAATCGTAATTCAAACCGTTTACTCTTTTTCTATATTTACAAAACAACACGGAATATGCGAGAAGCTGAGCCGGAGAGAAAAAGATGGCAGAATGATTTCCAGCCTTGATGCTCAACCCTGACCTTAACCCTAACCTTGACCAGCTGCTGACTTAACCTTTAGAGAAAGAAAAAAGTGTCGTCAGGAAAAAAAAAAAAAAACACAAAAGAAAAATGTCTGAAAAAGCCACAATTTTACAATTGTGTGATTTCTTATAATTATTTCAAGCACAAGATTGTGGAAAATCACAGCTCACAATAACAACTTCCAACCATGCAAAGTTGCTTACTGACAATGAAACTTTTGTTTTCATGTATCTTTTATTTAAAAATTATACTGACTTACTTATATTCATTTATTGAAAGGATTATATTGAGAGATTTTTATCAGTTGATTGATTTCAATTGTATAAACAACAATAGTCAGTTCAAGTTAAAGACAGCTGCAGTTTTGTTAGTTGCACTATTGTACAAGGACCAGTATCCTTCCTGCATGCATTTTTTTTTGTGTGTGTGTGAGATTGTACACATGTGTATGTTTGCACCTCAATGCATGTATTCATGTCTGCGGTGAGAGTGTGTTGTGTGTCACAGGCTGAGATAATGACCATGATGACAGTGGCGGGGCCGACGGGGGCCAGAGGAGCTGAATGGTGACGGATGACACAGGCCTGAGCTCTGATGGCACACAGACAGTGAGTGATGACTGCACATCCTTCCCAGAGCTCCACCCTTCATTATCTCTATGGGGAGAAGCGCGGCACAAAGGCAGGCCGCGCTGCCCTCTCGCTGCCCTCAAACGACATCTGCTCATGGAGACAGCCGAACTACCGCTCCTCTTTCACCTCGCTGTCGCTCCATCTATCTCCATCTATGGTGATCTTTCTCGCTCCTTTTCCCACTCCTTTTTCTCTCGCTCTCTGTCACCCTCTCCGCGGAGGGTATACAGAGGTCAGACAATGAGATAATGACTCGCCCCTTTCAACCTTTCAAATCAGGGCCTTTTCTTTCTCTCTGTCCTCCGTGTTCTTTCATTCTTAATCCTTTCTTTATCGATCTTCTCATATTCACTTGTTCTCATGCGTCTGGGCGGCCTGATCTGGAGTCGCTGCGCAGACGGATGATTTGGTTAACCTGTTAACTCGCTCAAAATTAGACCCGAGTCCGAAACGCCGAGATATCATCTGTGTAACAAGGCGGCATTCTTAAAAATAGCTGTCCTAATTGTGCCTGTGAAATATGAATGCATGTCACGGTGCCCAAGCAGAGAAAAAGCCTGAAACTTTGCTGCATTCAAACTGTTAGAGTGGTAAAGGTTGCCATCTAGTGGTGGAGTCCGAGCAGTGCAGCGGCGGGAGCGTCTTTAAAACACAAGGGAGGGCTCAGTGAGACTAATGAGCATGCAGACAGGTTCAACCAGAGGTCACCATCTGGCCAATTACCACTGCTGGCACATTGGAGCCGACCTGAACTGTCATCACAAACACATCACTCCATGTCCAAACTGCCCGGCAATATGTCACCATGCCACTCGACGTGCCATACAGTATGGAGAGGATGGGGGCAACAGGAGACAGCCCCATGACAAAGCCACCTGGTCAGCACCGCAGACAGGACAGACTGCTGGGCCACCTGCTTGGTTCAGTTTTAGAGGACACTCAATGGACTCTCAATGTCAGTTACCCGTCTCAATGTCCAGTTTGACTGACAGGTGTTTATTGTGTTGACATCTTCCTTCCTGAGGGAGGAACAAAGACGCAGGATCAATCTGCGGCAGACAAAAGGCAAGACATGCTCAAAATAACTCCTCAATTTGATCTGACTGGCTAAAAAACTTTGACAAAGGCTACTGTCTGTGTGTGAGTGTGTGCGCGCGTGCAAGTGTGAGCGTGTGTCTGCGTGCGTGTCGGTTTGACGGTGTCAAGTGTTCCTGGATGTTATTTCAGCGTGAAATTAAAGTTCGCCATCTTTTCAGGCGCAACTCAAAATTTGCCAGCTTGTCTAAATCCCACCTAATTTTTTAATTCAAATGGCATTACACACAATAAAAGCAAGTAAGAAACATGAACGGTGTGATGGCTATGACAGGAGGTGAAGGGGGGGGTAGGGGGTTGCTTTTCGGCATATTATAATAACCATCTGTACAATCAAATAGAAAACTACATCTTGCTGTTAGAATCATAAAGAAAGGGAACAGATGTTAATCCCTAATGGAGTTGACAGGCACTTTCCTGTCTTTCACATGAACATATTGAGTTTCTGAATAAGAGGGGGATCAGAGGGAAGGTGTATCATGTTGCACTCATAATACATGCATATCAAAGACCCCAGCTGTTGGATTCCCTCTCCTGAGAGACAGCATTATTAAATCTGCACTCAGCAAGCATATCACACCAGCACAAGAGCTTAAGCCTCTCCATCAGTGGGCTCCATTGGCTTGGCGATTTGTAACCTATCACACAAGGAGATTATATCATCCTTTAAAGTGTGGGGGTAATCAGTGCCACACACCTGTGTCTTCTTTAGCCCTTATTTGAGATCAGTGATAAGATCTGGCAAGAGGAAAAAGAAAAAAAAAACTGGAGTGCTATAAGTATAAGGGAAGTGTGTTGTTCATAATTGGCGTGATTCAGTCACACACTCACACTCGCTTCTCACTTCCTCTGTCAGGTGATGGAGGCTGAGATACTGCAAAATAAACTTTTTTTTCTTTTTTTTTTTTTCGTAGGTCTGTAGCCAGAAACCGGTGGATGGCAGTGTCACGAGTTGGTAGAAACTCAATGTCAGTGCACTGAATAAACCTCATTTGATAATCATAATATTGTCATTTTGCCGTTTTCAATCATTAAAAGGAACGCAGAGGAATCGTCAGTAGGGGAGTGGATGACATGCCATTGTTTCTCCACTAGGTGGCAATATATGCCTTGGAATCCAGAGGCAGAGCAGGCTACATCTTGATAATGGTGACAGTTGCATTCAGTGTATGTGATCCATAGGCTTATGCTCACCTGATGCAACATCTTTCTCCATGCTGCCCCCTCCGTTCAGGCTGGCTTTGTGTGCACTGGCAGGTGTGCTGATCATGCTCCCCTGGGACCTCAGGAAGGAGAGCAGGCCGCCCTGTTGCTGGGGTGGGTCGGCCTGTCCTGGAGTCAGGCTCTCCAGAGAGGCGATGGGGGACTCGACCACACTTCTGGCCCACTGGCCCAGCTTGTCTTGTTTCCTCTCGGCGGGACTCTCGAAATCAGCGCCGGCCTGTCCGAGCTCCTGCGACTCAAGGACGTTATTTTTTGATATCTTCCACTTGGCAGCGTTGTCGATTTTGTCCTCCCTCTCTTGCTCGGCTGTGTCGAAATCACCTTCACCGTCGTGACCTGTGGAGCCTGCATTCTGTGCGTTCATCTCTTCTTTTGTTGCCTGCACCAAAAGGTCACAGTGATACGCGGGTTTCACACTGGGTTCGGCCGCGGCATTCGAGTAACTTTGTAGCCGGCGGGTAATGGAGGACGAGAGTCCATTACCGAAAACGCCGGACATCTGCACCAGTGCAGCAGGAGACGTGGTGGAGTGAGACGGGGCCGACTCCGGCCGGACAGACAAATCCAAAGGCTCATACTGGGACTTCCTGGTTTGACCAGATAGAGCGCCGTCTGCACCTGCGTCTTTGTCTGCAAGGTCAGGCTGCTTGTTGACGAGCAGCGCGTTCTCGCCGTGGCTCTCCAGGCCGATGTACTGGCTTGCAGCTGGGCTCCAGTCTTCCCTGGATCTGGGTCGGAGCTTGCTGGGGTTGGGGCTGCTGCTGCTGCTGCTGCTGCTCGGCTGCAGAGGGGAGGAGAGATCCCTGTTGTTCTGCCAGTGGGGGAAGTGGTAGCGATCCAGATGGAAGCCGAGGGAGGCTGTCTGCACGCCGGTGTAGTCACTGGAGAGTGGACACCTGTAGCCTTTCTCACCTAACACAGACAGGAACAGCAAGAAAACACAATACAATTCGAATCCAATTAGAAATCTACGTGTATAAGAGGCATACTGAGCGTTCTGTTCTGAGGAAAAGTATGTACCAACAACAGTTGTCTAAACATGAAAAATGTTGCAATCCCACACCAGGCTGAGTTGAATGATTTAAGTGCTGCCCTGCAGTAAATCAAGCTTGTAATCAGCTTTCAGCTCCAGTGATCCATCATTTTACAGTATGGACGCCACCACCATGTGCAATAAATACACCCAAAGATGTTAACACCAAACAAGATTCTTCCAGAAATAATAAACAGTGAGATTGTAAAGCAGCTAGAACAAGGCAGATGTTGCAGACAAGAACCTCATTCCATCAAAACCAGTAAGTGGGTTTCCCAGTCAGAAATAACGAAGTCCAACATGCGAGCGGTTCTGATTAACCACGCCATGTACTGTCGCTGAGTTTATTTTTGCTTCACACTTGAAAAATGGTGCGTTGGGCACATAACTCAAAAAGTACAAAGTGTATTATTGTGGGGAGTGACAAAGGGTAATTTTTCCTCCTTTTATCCAGTGAATAATATTCATCTGGATACAAGACTTGATCCTGCCGACCATAACTTTTAATTAAAGGTAATTTAAATGTCTCCTACCCTCTGTTTACTTACAGTTTAATCCTTATAGCTATCACAGAAACACCCTTCAGGGTTAAACACACTCCCTGTGACCATTTTGAGTTAGTGATTGTCTGAGACCTCAGCCTTGCACTGTCTTTAAACAGCCCAGCTGTTTCGCTGCCATTCCAATTACAGTAAAAGTCATCCGACGCCATTAAGCCACAAATATTGGCAGTTTATTGCCCAACACTCTCCTGGCATTTGAAGGTCAGGTCATACATTATACTGTGTCTTTTAGGGATGCGTCTGGGATAGGGAGATAAACCCACCACCATTAATTTAATTCTATGCATATTGATGCCTTATTGTTCTTCTTTAATGGACTAATATCTGAGTTACAACAGTGATTCATCCCCGCCAGAGAAATATCAATTTCATACACCTCAAGATCTGACCCTGAGGTAATTCTCTGAGGTAAATCTAAATCTAATGATCTGTAGTAGTTACTTTACTTTGTTTCCAACTCTAATAGAAAAACCGCCATTGTGAGCGGGATGGCAGTAAAAGGAGGGCTGTTTTTTACCATTACAATTTACAAAACCGTAAAATAACACCCACACATTAATTAAATAGAGCTGTACCTAATGAGATTGAAAAGTCACAGCTGAAATGGAAAATCCATGTCCTTGAACTGGAGTCGGTCTCCCGTTCTTTGCACTGAAAACTGCGCTTGTGCGCGTCTGCAGCGTGTACAGTATGCATGATTTAATGTGTGCGTACTTTACATGTTAGTGGTGACGTGCGCGAGTGTGCAAGAGCGGGAAAGACACTTCAACAGTGCCACACCCTTGTCTCCAGTAACAGACCAAAAAAAAAAAAAAAAAAATCCAAACAGCTTAATGGAAGTCTTTCAGACACGCCATATATCTCAATTATTCTGTGGCTTAAATTACGATGACATTACCGGCCGCCGGCTCCAAATGCAGAAAACACATATATCTGACCTCATCTTTCAGCGTGGACCTTCCTAAACCCATTTGCCAGCCTACATGAGAGCGGTAAAAACAACACAAAGACTGAAGCCCTTTTTTTTTTTTTTTTTTTTTCCTGTCTCTCCCCTCTTCCTTTGGATGGGTGCCATCTTTGTGATTGCCTGGTTCATGCTAACTTAATCAGTTTAAGATTTACTTACAGTGCCGAGGCTCACATTATGTGAGGGGAGTAATTTTAGAGCTTAGATTTATCAACCAAAACTCCAATTACTGCATCATTACAAACCCCAGCCTCTCTCACCTAACACAGAGCATCTAATGAAGTGATGCGTATGAGTTATCCGCCCTTACTGGATGTGCGAGGCGGAGGAAAAAAGGTAAATAAATAAATAAATGCCTCAAGTGAGCCGTGGCTACGGGGAAAAAAAGCATGCAGCTGGGCTTGGACAAGTGATTCATTTCATATGGAAATAGGCTTTAAGATTTACAACCATATATCACCGTCAATGCAATCACGCACTCACATACTATATGCTTACACAGGCATTTGGCACTTATATTGTACATATCAAACTCCACATCCAGTCTGGCGCCGGCTCTTTTCTTTATGTGTAATCAAGCACCTGAAAATGCAAAAAAAAACCAACTAAAAAACACAGAGATACATGGTGGCTGGTTCGGTTTAAGATGAAACAGAGTGAGAGCGAGAGTCACACACAAGACTGGTGAGAAAAACAGGGGCACCAGATGTTCTTTGATGTTTATAATAGCATATATTATTAATATTAATTAGACCACATAGTCAATGACGCATTTGGGACGTTTCCAAGTCAATTAAGCCAAATGGCATTCAGGAGACGGTGGAACAATATTTCAAGGCAGGTGTTCAGAACTCCCTGGGTAAATCTTTTTATCTGCATGCTAGGAAAACAAGCATTTTGAGCTTAATTTGAGCCTCATATCTGCAATAATAATTAAAAAGAGGATTAAAAGACAGAAGTGAGAGGGAGACGGAAAAGCCAACAGGTAATCAGTTTAGACAAACCAGTCAGACTGACACTGATCTTTGAATAAGAGCGGAGGTTCTTAAGCCGGGGCCGAGCGAGATAAGGACCTATTTAGTTAAAAGATGCTTTTAGCTGTCAGCAGTGACGAAGAATAGACCGATGTAACTGGAACAGCCGAATGAAAAGTGATATTCGGTGCAGCAGCTGGCTTTATCAGTGTTTCTGGGTAAACCGCTGCTCATATTACCATTCACAGTTTTACAGACGCTTATCACTTCAGGCTCTCTCGGCTGCGACGCTTACAGTAAAAGTACCATAAAAGCAGGAAATAAGGGACAAAACACGTGTGGGGACAGCATCATTACATGCTGTCTGCTCATTGACCTTGAGGTTAAGAGTATTGAATGGGACTAATTAATAACTGTCAGAGCATTTTATGTTTGTTCGGCATGTTTTTATTCAGATGTGGGATCTAGCTGGTCCAATGTAGGTCAGAGGCCTGCAGCGTGCACCCTTTATGAGTTTATCATTTTAAGAGGAGGCGTTATTCTTAATCTCAAATTATAATTAAAGTCAAAGAGCATCTTCAATTCTGTCCTGATTAGATAGTGAAAGAAGTAATTCGTAACATGCCTCCTTTTGATGTCAAAGTAGGACTTGAGATTTAAGATGTTGGGTATTTGCTGTTTAAAAAAAGAAGAAGAAACAAGAAAAGGAAAAACTAAATCTCGCAACGTGTCTGCATGTAGCGAGCAAAGGAGCCGTCTCTCACCCTGACAGCCATGACTGTACTATATTTGCTATCCATATTGAGAACATCAATAACTTCATGACCACCATAGGCTGACTATGAATAATGCAGCCAGTAATTCTGGACTAATCAATGTTCCTCAAGCTGAACATCTGGCAGTGGTAATTCTTCCTCAGCATCTCCGCTCTCCTGAATTAGAAAACACTCACCCCCCCCCTCCCGCCACCACCTCGCTTCCTCCATGTCCAACCATCGAGACAGACAGACTTGATCAGTTACAGCCCCCCACCTCCGAAAAAACTTATCCCTGTTATTAAACCCTCATCAAGTGGTGCGTGTTCTCCATATGTGTAGGATTTACCTATCTGTCCCGCAGCAGACCTGTGCGTTGAGCCAGGGCCAGCAGCGTGTGATTGTGTTAATTAATCTGTCATTGTGAGCGCAGGGAGCAGCTGCAGAGGTCTCTGGGATATATTGTCAGAGCTAAACAATGCGGTGCTAAGCCCCCAGAGTGAGTCTACCATTACACAGGGCTAAGAACAGAGAGGAGAGGAGGAGAGGGGAGAGAGAGCCTGCCGGATCCATCATTGACTAAAGCAATGACGCCTGACCTTTACAATGAATTAGTTTCCATGCTTAATATTGACTGAAATTAGAGTCTGATACCGAATGTGCCATCCCAGAACTGTGCACACTCAAATCCTCCGCTAGCCAACTATCATAAATGTTTCTGGAAGTGACACCGTATGGTGGCAGAGATAGGGGAGAAAAAGGGAAAGTAAAAACAACAGCGCTTGAATATGTTGTTTTAAAAGAGCAACCGGAGAGGGATTTGGCCATAAACTGTGAGCATTTACATGTAAATATGCAGATACCAGTATGTGTGTACAATATGCAAACAAAACATCTAATGAGATTAGACCTGATCCATTTATCTCTGCTATACGGCCATCATTTAAGAGGATACTGGATCGAATCCCAAAAGAGCGCATCAGAGTGAGATGTTCAGAACAGTAGCACTTTCGCACTGGAAGAAAGCAAAAAAAAGAGGAAACATTCTCTGTTTAAAAGCTATAAAGAGACAGAACAAAGTTTAGATTTATCCTCTCTTCCCCTTAACAACACTGTTAAAGCAGTAATTTAGGCACATGATAACATGTTAGCAGGATGCCATGACAAGAAAGGCATTTACCCATAGAGCCGAATCATCCAAATCACCAGGTGGAACAGAAGACTATCAATAAAAATACCAGGTGGTAGATCAAATCATAAAAATCACTGGGTGGTATATATCAAATCATTAAAAACACCAGATGGCATGCATTAACATCTTGTGCCCCCGTAGGCAAGGGGTGGGGATGTGACGGATATAAAATAGAGGGTACTAATTATCCCTACAATTCAACATGATGCCATTATCTTTAAAAGGAAGACAAAGTCCTTGTGGATGATAATATCAGTGGTGGCGTTGCTGACCCTGTACTTCACGTCCACCTACTCCAAGTGGGATGAAAGATAATGACACAGCTGTCATTTAGATGTTATAATTTCTGAAAAAAAAACAGGGAGAAAAAAAAATATCCATAAAAAAATGAGATGCTATATTTTCAGATTGCCTGACTTTTAATTTCTCCTGTCTAACACTGACATCATTTAGTCTTTACAAAGTTATGCTGCGAAAAACTTCTAATAAAGCTGAAAAAAAAACATTTTCTGGACTGAGCTGTCCTCACGTTGCCCACAAAACAAAAAGTGTCAATTTTTTTTTTTTTTAAATGTATTTTCCTTCACTAAATTTACCTGGAGAGGAAGATTGTGGTCGGTGGTCCAGTGTGGCACCTGGGTGGGAGTTCCCTGCCTCCGTGTTCCTCTCCGACGGGCCGTGGTGACTCATGGCGCCCGGGCTCCCAGGTCTGCTGATGGCCTTGGCGTCCGGGTCGCCGAGACACAGCTTCCCATCATCTGCGGGGAGGCATCTCTCGGACAGGTAGGAGGGGCACTGCTGCTGCTGCGGCTGCTGCTGCTGCTGCTGCTGCTGCTGCTGGTCTTTATGACCGAACATTTGCTGTTCGATAGGCAGCCCCGGCGTCATGATCTGCCAGCCCGGGAAGCCGTTGCCGCTGCTGCTCAGCGCGTCTCGGCTGGAGATGAGCTTCTGCAGGTATTCCATGCTGGAGGAGCTCAGTGGATGGTGCAGGTGGTTCAAGCCCAACAGAGACGAGCTCTCGGTGTCCGTCAGAGGGCCTGGACCCGAGGAAATCATCCTCCCCAACATCTCCCTGACCTTCATGTCGGCACCCGCTGTGGCCATCATCTGGTTATAATCTGGTTGGTCGGCTCTGTCAGCCGTGAGGAACCTGCTGTGAATGCGGGAGATGTACTGCGAGTACAGGTTGCCCTGATGGTCAGGCGGGAGGCTGCTCATGTCCACCGAGGAGTCGCGCTCGACGGGGAGGTTGCTCTTGGCGGCGAGCTTGTTGAGATGGACCTTCATGTGGTTCTTGAGGAACCAGGGCTCCTTGAAGCGCCGGCCGCAGATCTGACAGCAGTGCTCGAAGGAGTCCTTGTGCTTCCTCATGTGGCCCTTCAGGAACCAGGCCTGGCTGAAGGTCTGGCCGCACACCTCGCAGGGGAACTCGCCCACAGGCTTCCCCTTCTCGCTCGACCCCGTGGCGGGCTTCTGTCCCGAGCCCGAATCGGCGGTGATGTGCGTCGTTTCCACGTGGCCGATGAGCTCCTCCTCGTGCGAGGCCGCGAACTCGCACAGCGTGCATTTGTAGGGTTTATGCAGGATCCTGATGTGGCGTTCCAGCTCCTGCTGCTTCCGGAACTTTCCTTTACAGAAGGAGCAGCGGAAGCCGTTGGTCTGGGGCTGGATGGGCTCGTCGTGGATGGTCGTCGCTTTCGGGGACACGGAGGCGTTCGGGTGGCAGTCAGCTGACCCGGCGTTGCTTAAGAACTGAGGCTGAGCGAGGACCGTCTGCGGCTGAGGCTTCTGGAGCTGGTTGACGGTGGACGCTTGCGGCAGCTGTTGGCTGACGTGACCGGCCCGCATCTGCCTGTCTCTGAGGATCGCCCTCTCCTCCAGCTCGTGCAGCAGCCTGTTCTCCTCCCTGATCCTCCCGCGGCCTTTACCCAGGATGCCTTGCTTGTGCGTACGGAGGTGTATCTTCAGGTTGCCCTTCTGCGCGGCCCTGTGGTCACAGTACGGGCACTTGAAAGGCTTCTCGCCGGTGTGAGTGCGCATGTGGAGGGACAGAATGCTGTTAAAACGGAACCGCTTCCCACACAACGGGCAGGGGTACTTTCTGTTCTTGCGATTGTCGTCTTGGGCAGAATTCACTTGCGTGACAAGGCTTTGATTGGTGACTCTCAGGAACTGGGAAAGCTCCACTCTCCCGTTCATGCTGCTGAGAATCCTTGCATCCATGATTTGATTGGCCAGAAGCGCCATCTGGCTCCTAATTGGGTGGGTGGACGGGGTAATGAAGCTGTCCTTTCAGGGACCGGGTGACGTTACAGTATGGTGGTCAGGGGTGTCTATCTGGGACAGTCCAAAGGTTAGCAGAGAAACGAGGTCTGTGTGTGTTTGCACTTATTCAGCTGAAACAGGATGTGGATTCATGCTCTTCGGATGAAATGCCTGTTTGTTGTTGCGCAGACCTAAAGAGAGAACAAAAGGAGCTTTAATCATTCAGACTTTGCCAAATAAATTACTCAAACACATTCATTTTCAGAAATGGTAACAACAAAAGAAAGACAAGAAGTAGGAGGAAAAGGAGTATAGTTATGTGCTGTCAATGAGTTGTGTAAATCTCCACTTCTGCAACGGTTGTATTATACAAGAGAACGCACCACAAATAGGTCAGGAAACAGAGCAAAGTAGGTTCTGACTCTCCTCATCCTGTGTTAAGTCTACCTGTGGTTTTACATTATTGTTGGAGACTGTGAAAATGCTGATTATGCCTCACCACAAAGGCTTCCTCAACAAATACCTCATCCTTACTAAAAGGCAGAGTGAAAATCTTTGTCTCGATCTGGTTTTGTAGTGACACACAATATGAAGGCAGCGAGAAAACATCAAAGACGATCTGCTTCTTCTCGCCCTTCCTTTGCATCTCGCAAATCTTTGAAATGCTTTAAAGAAAAGATTAAAGTAAATAGTTAAGCTTTTTCAGCAGGTCGACGGCATATTTGAATAAAACCCTTTACCAGGATAATTATGTCACAGGAGTACTCAGGAAAATAAACAACTTAATGATGGATGCAAAAATTCTAACTAAAGTTAGAGAAAGAATATCCAAATGGAAAGCCTCCCCCCCCTCGCTGCGCCCTTTTTTATTCAAGTGTAGCAGGAAAACAAAGCTTCAAATTCACATCGTGCTACAATGGTAGAGGTCACATAGGCGAGCCCTGCGCAGCTCTAGTGCTGCACCAAAGGGCACAGAACAAAGCCTGCACTGTCCACACTGAATTAACACAGGCTTACATCATCCTGGACTGCAACCTCAGTCAGTCACGAAAATGATGTACACAAAACCACACAGATAAAGAGTTGGCAAGCCATGAGCAGGGGTTCGTGTGAGCGGCGTGCCCACTCCAAGCTGTACATCAGAAATCAATGTACCCATATGTCTCTGATCTAATCACAACTGACAAGAAAAACAAAACCAATCAATTATGAAAAAATATAACAGAGCACGTTTATGTTTTTTAACCTCCGTAGGTCTTTGGAGTTGTGCCATGTCAGGGGGAGAGAGAGAGAGAGAGAGAGAGAGAGAGAGAGAGAGAGAGCAGCAACTTCCCACACACTTTGCTGCATTCGCCCCTCTCTCCTGCCTTCACTGCGCTGCAGCCTTGAATGTGCGATACTGTACAATGAACAAAATCTGCAGTCTGCACGCCGTCAATAATAGGAGATCAAACTCAACTTCAAATGACTCCGCGGCATCATTTTATATCTGCGTGTGCGTGTCTTTTCTTTGAAGCAGCGCACGTGTGCGTACTTCCTTTTTATAGCAGTCATCTCAAACTTCCTGACACAAATAAATATATTCTCATATCAGCTTGTAATTTGTTGACAATCAGTACAACTTGGGATGTAATGCCTCCAAACATAGCAGACCTATTCTGGTTTGAGTCTTTATTATAAAAAAAGCTGCAGATGTTACTACGTCTTACAATGAGGCCGACTCACCGGTATCCCCAAACTACAAACTTTTATTTTGCCCCTCCAATTCAGGATTCAGCACATAATAAACAGGTCTACATCAGGTAAAAACAACAACGATTAAACTCATTTAAAAAAAAAAGCAACCTCTGAGTAACCTCAGTCGTCAAAATGTAACATGCCAGACACAAAAGCGAAGAGATAAAGAGCAGTCTGCAGCCATGGCTGGCGTGAGCCGTGAGTCTGCTTGGAGCTGAGATCAATGTAAGGATGCGGACCCGTCCTAATCATATCTGACAGGGAGAAAGTGAGCGAATGATATTAGCATACACTAGATCCACTTCATATTTGCTAAAGTGGTATTCCTCTGATTAACTAAGCATAGCAAGGAGGCATAAAGCCTTCATCGCTCGTGTGTATGTGTGGATTTTTTTTTCTTGTCTCTCTGCCTCGCTTTTGGAATCGGTGGAGACGGAAGCAGGGGGCCATCAGGTGTTTTCACCGTCAGACTAGATTAGGCTCTTTTGGTGCAGATTGAGAGACTGCTTGATTGTTATGAAGCATCGTGTCACAGTAGCGCCTCTTAGGTGTGGCCGCACATAGACAGAAAAAAAAAGGGAAGGAAAAAAAGGAGCAGGTGTTATTTTGCACAGGCAATAAAAGAGAAACAAAAAAAAAAAAAAGTGACACGTACGTACACATCACACAGCAGCCACCAGAGTCGTGCATTCGGCACGATTTTAGGTCGGAAACATCAGGCGCTGTCACATTTGTTTCCACTGCTGTCTGGCGAAAGAGTTAACCTGCAACAGTGTGGATTTAATCTTTTTACTTCATTGTATATTGGCAACGAGGATGGATGCACGGTGCCGTAAATGCATGGAGAGGTGGCGGTGGAATGAAACACATAATGAATTTTATAGATCAGGAGTGCATATTTCATTTTTCTTTTGAGCAGCAGTTAAAAAAATCATTAATAATTTATGCGGACTGTTCGGCTAAAAACTACAATGAATGCAACGCAAATAGCCAGCGAAGCTTTCCACCAACAGCAACGCTCTAATGCCATCTAATGCAATCTGAAATAAAGATTATCTATAAGGGAGCATAAATGAAAAATGCAGCAGGTAGCGTGACAGAATAAAGTGTCCAATAACCATGTGATAATCAACATGACTTTTTTTAAAAGCATACATTGTGCAGAATCAGGAAATAATTTCCAAAAAAAACAACAATGTCGAGTTTTATATTTTGTGTGATTGATGAAAGACAATAATCCTTGATCATGGATACGTCTCAGTTTGACACTTTTCTGAATAAAGGGGGAAAAAAGAGTTATTCATAGCAATTCTCAATGGTTTACTGTTATTTTAGCAAATTTATGTTGTTGTTTTATGATATAAATAGAATAATTTCATGGTTTTTGGTGAGTGGTGGTAACGACTGAGACACTGTGTGTATACCACAAAACAAAGAGGTAAAATATTTTGTTGCAGACATAAAATGTCACTCAAGTCTTCGGTCAGACTGTAATTATTTCACATAAGGAACAACAGTGTGATTCAGACTACAGTTGCAATGTGTAGAATATTAATTTACTAGTTTGTCGACTAAGAAATAATAATAAAAAAAAACTAGTTTGACTTGAATGTTTCACTTTATGTCCTTGTTGTCGTTGTTGACAGCTTCTGAAATGTGAATATTTTCTGGTTCCTGTTGTTCACCATTCATCACGAAACTATTTCAGTTTTTTTTCAGGCATTTGAAAACACTTTTTCTTACCCGTTTTCCAAGGACCAAGGAACATATTTGTTCATGAATTTTTAATTAAGATTTATACATACAATGACAAACATCATCTGCAGTCTTATATGTGAATTCTCAAACTCTGCAGTACAGTTCGGTGTCCGACATACGTGTTGGAGGTCCAGATTCTTTGCGGCGTTGTTCCACCTACTCAAAAAAATCATGCATTCAAAGCAATGATGACTTTCAAGATTCCTGAGATTCCCCGAGTTCCTGGGCGGCAGAAGACAACTGTTTTATTCATTGTTACAGAGCCAGGCTTATGTGCAGACAGTAAACGCCCCGTGCCATGCTTTATGCCCCCTGTATCTCACTTCACCCACGAGCCCACCCACCAAATCAGCTCGCCGAGCATCCCGCCAAGTGCCCTGTCACCGGATCAAGAGCGTGTGCGAGGAGGAGGGCAGTAGTACCACAGCTGCCCACCGTGACCCGTACAAAAGATAGCACCCATATACTTTCTGACAGCCAGATTAATGAAACCCTATAGGAGCTCCTCTGTAGGCCCCCCAAAAGCCTGACGGAGACAGAATAGTCTAACCAGCACCATTCATTACTGCGGGAGTACAGAGCACAGAAAGAGCACACACAGCACTGACAAACTAGCTCCTTGTGAGTAATAGCTAAAGAACTCATAAAGGAATACATACACATTTGTTGTGGATGCTGTAAATCTGTGCCACTCCTTTTTTACAACTATCAAAAATCCGCCCGGTGCCCTGTGAAACATAAATCGGTCACGCGCGTGACGTAGCGTGATGTGCAGTTACTTGAGAGTCAGCTATTCCACGTGTTTGGCGAAAAGGAGGCTTTCGATTAATTTTGTTTGTCTCAGGCAGTAATGCAGATTAGTGGCCTTGAGTGCGAGGCGAAGGGGGAAAAAGTTGCACCGGATACATGCTTAAAAAGCTACAGGGTAGAGTCAGACTGAAAACAGCAGGTTCGCTCAGCAGACACCAGCTGTGTTTGGAGCCGTACGAGTCGGTGGAAAGTCTCACTATTAGACTCTGATGCAGCCAAATCGCAACAGTTCAACATGCCAAACATGCGAGAGCGGCGATGCTTTTTGATCGGCACACAGTAGGAAACACGCAGTCACAAAACCACGGTGCAGTGTGTGTGTGTGTGTGTGTGTGTGTGTGTGTGTGTGTGTGTGTTGTACAAAGTTGTAAACAGTACTGGAAAATGTTTGCTCGAGTAAAATTTCTCTTCCATTAGTCAGATTGTGACTGCTTACAAGAAAAAAGTGTTGTTGTTGAAGGAGCAGAAGTATAAACAACTCCTCGTAAAAACTGCTTAAATCATATTTACTTTGTAGAATTCGGACATTTAATCGGATTATCACAACCAGCTGTTTAAGTCTTTTTCCCAGTATGAAATATTTAGATTCAAATCACATCTTCCAGAGAAACAATAAAGTAATTAAAATAACGTGATCATAAACAAACGGCAATGTAAAGATGAGATCTTAACCGTTTAGAAGAATAAACTTTTTGGCTCACCGACATGCAGATAAGATCCAATTCATTGAGGTAGTTCTAGTTATGTGTATATCTAAAAGTAACAGCTTGAAGAACATAACGTGATGTAGCACAACATCAAGTATGAGTTTCTTCATTCACTTGAGAAAAATGCTCATAAATGTACCCGGAAATACTACCTAATCAGAGTAATCGGAGTATTTGTAATTCATGAAGTTAACTCTAAACTTTCCATTCATTCGGCCTCTCTGCTGCTCTCGATCACTCTCTGAGTTAGGAAATATAAACTTAACTCTTCACTTATCCTCATGCAGAGACACCCACTCTCACATGCTGCCTCCCTCCCTCTCTCTCTCACACACACACACACTCGGGCTCATCCACACACACAGAGACAAACACAGGCACGTGCATATAGAATGTATTTTAAATCACTAATGTGTAAACAGTTGCTCTTGTTTGCACAGACCACCTGTTCTTTCTGGACACGAACAAAGCTTTGGCGTACGATGGGGTGTGTTAACAGTGAGGGGTGCGTAGGGGATGCCTTGCACAAGAGAAGCCTATCCACATGGTGTAGGCTGCATCAGATGGTTGGGCCCGGCATGACGGCAGTCAGCTCCAACATAACTCACACAGATCTCAAAGAACCGAGCAACATACTGACATGTTTTGCTTCCTTGACGAGTACACAACTTCCGCGGGCGAACAAAACGCAGGATTTGCCAAACGCGAGACTCCTGTCGCTGCGTGGCCGAAGTCACCGGCACCACCTCGGAGTGCGTAATCCCGCTTCTGCATCGCGTTCGTCTTTCGCGTCGCCCAATATTTGCGAGAAGAAAAAAAAAAAAACAAGAGAGTAAGAAACGAAAGAAAAACTAGACGTGTCTACTTTTAGTTTCGAAAGCACTTGAAGGCACTAAAACAAAAGTCATTAAACGAGTCATCACAAAATCACAGCAGGAGTCTGGTAATGCCACTTACAGTATCTCATTAAGCTATGGCATCCACAGGAAAAAACTGACAAACAAAGAGCATAATCCAAGGCACATTAACTGGGCTGATAATTCAATGAACTCTCATTTGGCAGCCATCTTGCCCTTGTGATGGTCTTTTTTCAGCCGCAGCAACAGAGCACAGACTCCTCGTGAAGTTCCTCTCTTCCTCTCTCTCTCTCCCTCTCTATCAGTCCATCTATCTCACACACATGTGATATACCCCTTCACACACTCTCTCTCTCTCGCTCTCTCTCTCTCTCACACACACACCACACACACACGCTCTCTAAAACAACAAAACATCCACCATTAGACAACGGGGTACCAGCGTAATTAGAAAATGACTTCCTTTGCAATCCTAGCTAAGTAGTTTACACACTGTAATTACAGGGACAAAATCATCTTTTCATCATTTCACTGATTGAGCTCATCAACCCAGTGGGATCCCAGGACTGTGCTCAGGCAACATCTGGGCTAAGAGAATTAGCCCTTAGTTTAGCAGGCCTTACACAGTGGCAAGCATCGCAGTGTGAACACCGGACAGGGCTGCGGCGCGCGCCGCTAATTGAGGCCGGCCCCCCCTTTTTTTTTTTCAGGTGGCGGATCGCATTGGACGCCGGATTACAAGCCTCACCAAACAGTCACCATTCAAAGACGACTCACTCCGCGGCCATCGGGGTGGGGTGGGGGGGGGGAGTTATTAGGGAGGGCGGCGGATGCCAGGCTGCAATCTCTTTCCCACACTCCCAACAATGCCTTATCAAACTTTTCCTCCCCTTCAGTGCACTCCTGTATTTGTGAAGCGAAGCATTGAAGATCAACCTTGGTATACAACAACGTGTCTTTTCATGGGGCGCTCTGTTTACTCTAATTCTCTGCGTGCCCTGGGCCTTGACTTTCTAACAAACACATGTGGTCCTGGAGTTGAAGGTGAAGTGCTTGCGTTCGTCTCTGTCCTGTGGAAGGGCTCTGCCTCTGTGTGTTGGCAACAGAGGCAAGTGTTTAATGTGGCAGCTGTTAGCCTCGTGGATTTTCACTAATCACTCTCTCCTGATTACTCTGATGAGTGTATGATGCTCTTAAATAATCAACCCGCAATGAAAAAAAAAGAAAAATAATTATCATCATCTCCCTAAGTAGTGCAGCTGCACCCGCCTGCAATAATTACAACTAGAACAGGGCGCCTTCTCTCGTCACTTACAACCACTTATTATTAGAGATAACGCTAATTGGTGCAGTGGTGGGCGACAATTCTTCATGGGGTTCATCATAAAAAGCCAAACCTTGAAAGTTATGGCACATTAGAGGTCTTAAAGCCAAGGTGCGGTATTAAACATAGCATGCTGAGACACGCCGATAATCTGAGCCAGGGGAGTAGTAGACGTCCTATCAGTAGCCCCTTGGTTGCCTCGCCGCCTTGCCCCCACTCCACCCTTCCCCCACTCCTGGTATCAGCCTGGCAGACACAATTAACATTTTCATAAAAACAATTCCCTGCCTCCAATAGTCCAATGTAATTTGTTTTCCATCTCTGTTCATTAATCATTGTTTAAATCGGTGAGCCATCCCCTCCACTCTGCCATCTGCACTCAGCTGTGTTACAGATATGACACCTTCCCCCTTAATGGGAGCTGACAGCCAAGAGAGGAGGCCTGTGGAAAATAGCTTCCTGCATGTGCACTTCCACCTCACATGCTGCCAGCAGGTGAGAGAGGGGTATTTAATGGGCTCTGATTAATCTCAAAGGCAAACAACATCACACTACAACATTATACAGCACGCATGCAACACTACATTGCCTATACATCCAGCACGGCAGTGTGGAGCGTGTGCAAAAAAGCAACAGTGGCGAGGAATAAGTAGACCAAAACTCACGCAGACATGCTTTATAACAATGGCGGTGCATTCCACATTTTGTCGAAGTTGTCGACAGTTTTTCTTTTTCCTTTTTTTTCCCCCCTCCGCTAGTTAAATTAGTGCAGTGTTCCTACAATATGCTATTGTTTTCCTGGAATTGGGAGCAAGGTTATTAATTATTCACTGTTGTGTTCTCATATGAGGGGGCTATGCTTTTCACTGTATTGCCTCATAGCTCAAATACTTAGGGCCATGGTACTCGGGCAAATTTCATGAGGCAACATCACGGAGATATTATTATCACAAGGCAGACACTTATGAGATTAAAAGTTTCCTGAAGAGTTTGAATGATTGGAAAGATCCAGATTCTCCAGCTCGATACAATTTCAACGTTTGCAGCATTTCTGGGGGACAGACTGGAAAACTGCAATTCAAATAACTTTTTGGGCTTTTTTCTTTGTTTCCCTTTCAAGTGATCCCCCCCCCCCAACCCTAAGTCTAAATAGCTTAGGCATTTTGGGAAAGGGGGGGGGGGGGAGAAAATCCTACTCAGTGTGGTGGTGAGAGGGTGCCAAAAAGTTCATCTGGCCTGTTGATTTCAGCGTGGATTACAGATATTCAAATCATGTGCCTCGTGTTCAAACAAGTGCTTCTATCAGGGGAGAAAGTTGCCAAGCAGAGCTTTGTCATGTAAGCTGTGTGAATTTACTGCGGCATAATGAGAAAGCGGCTGTGGCGCTACATTTAATACAGTTTCATCCACTCGCCCTCCCTCCTCCCGTAATTTCCTCTCAATTACGACGGTAATAATTTCAGATCGTCCTCCAGTGTCAATACAGGAAATAGTTTAACATTTCTTAAAATAAAAATAATAACCCTGGTGTCACCTGAGAGCTCGCTGGGCCATTTTTGTTTTCATCTGGAAGTGTGTCACAGCTCACACATGGTCCCAGACACCAAACGCATCACGCAAACACCCCAACTTTTTTTTTAGGAGTAGGTGAGTAAGGATAGGGGGGGGTGGGAGGAGGAGGAGGAGGAGGAGGAGGAGGGGGGGTTCTAACAAGGACAACAGCAGCAGCAGCAGTAAATGATGTGTATATTCAAAGCTGAATATTTCATGTTGATTGATCGTACTGACTGCCACCCACCTGCTCCTCCTCCTGTCCCACCGGAGCTGGCATGAGGAGAATTCAGTAATTGAGAAGAGCAGAGCATGGTCTCTCTTTGCTCACATATGACAGATGGGGCATCATCGCTTCAAAGGAGAGCATTTGGAAACAGGAGGAAGGAGGAGGGGGCCAGAGGGTGAGGGTGGCTTTGAAAGTGCCGGTGCCACTGTACAGGTGACAGTGAGGGGTTGGGGGGGCTATAAAAAAAAAAAAAGAGGAGGGGGGGTTTACAATATCGACAACAGATCCGTGACAGACTTTAAAAACCTGAGGGTGAGTGAGATTTGACGGATTTTCGGGCAAACTGGACATCGCTGCGCACCGAACACCTTGCGTCATTCTGCTCAGTCACAAACACAACTTCATTAGCAACACAATACAGCAACATTTAATGATTTAATGCATCGTTTGGAAAATGTGCCTTTAAATGATAGATGCGCAAAACAATGAAAATGATGAATAAAGGACGAGAAAAATGTGCTTTTTTTGGTGAAAGGTCGGACTAATTGTGAAAAATGTTAAGGTTGAAATGACACGCGATTCAAACGCACCAGAATCGAACCGGAAATAAACACAAACGATGCTTCTTTCCCTTCAAAAGACGTTTTTTTCTGTTTTTTTTTTCTAATTTGGCTTATTGTTTATTTCCTCAGTCACCTCTCAACCCTCACCGTTACTTAGTTTTATACACCCCCTCCAAAAAAATCAACCCAACGGCGGCATGTCTGAAGGAGAAAAAAAAAACCGCGAGTCTTTCAGAATCCGACCCAAAAAAAAACTTTTCTCACAAATCACTTGAGGGAAAAACAAAAACACAAAAGCCGAGAGAGCGGCCGGGATTGTCTCCCTTACCTGGCCAGTCCGAGGAGGGCGCGGAGGACGCGGCGTGACAGCTGGAGTTCAGCGGAGAGTGATGTTGAACTGGATGACTGACTGCTGACTGACGGACCGCACGCTTCACACGCTTTATCACAAACACGCAGCTACACAGCAGGACCCCGCTTTCTCTCGCCCCCCCTCCCCACAAACTGACGTTTTTCCTTGCGCTCTCGCTCACAAAAACAAACAAAAAAAGAGAGAATAAACGCTTCACTCAGACGGAGTCGGCTGTGCGCTTTGCTCTGTTGTATTTCCAGTTGAAGGGGGGTGAAAAAGAGGTAATGAAATCTTGTAAAAAATTACTCGGGATACTTCGACATGTCCCGAAGCCGTATGTCTCCCTCATCTGGCCGCTGGTGTGTAAGTGTAACAGCCTGGCACCGCGCGTAAAAATGTTGCTCTGGCGTCTCCAGGACGCAGACTTCATCAATCCTCCCCCCCACACCCCCTCCTCACATATGCATGTATTTGAAAGTATTATGTGGTATTACGCATGTCACACTTGTTAAGGGGATTATCTGCCAGAGTAGCACTTTTATGTTCGAAAAGTTCAGTTAAAAAGCACGACGCAACAAAGCTATAATCTTTCAAATGAAGCACTTTTTTTCTCACACGCGCGGACTCTTTTTTGTGCCGTTAAAGCTGGTTCCCATTGTTTCGCTTATCCAAACTTGTTATTGGCTTATAAAGGAAGAATGATACCTCGATGATGTAAGGTTTTTAAACGTTAGAGGGCTCCTTCTGAGGCTTAATTGGCTGTTTGTACCATCAATCAGACTTCTACTATCCGTTTGACCTTCACTGGAGATTATCTTCCAAGAAAGCAAGGAAGAGGCCGTTTCACTTCAAATACCCATACGCATTCCAAACACATTACATCCTGCAGAGAAATGTCGTGTTAATTAGAGGTACATACAAGTCATCAAGCAAAAAAAAAAAAAACTATTATAAAAGACACAGCAACAGGTCCTTGGTTTTTACTAGCTCTGTTGACATTATGGTGCATTTTTTTCACATGAATTTGAGCTGGAGGTGTTTTAATTGATTGAGGGCAAAAAGGTCACCAGGAGTAATTAAAGTTATGAAATGGTAAATGATTCCTGCGATGTTTGTTTCTCTTAAAATATTTGTTTTTAGTGCATTTGGATGAAATACCTCAAACGAAGATTAAAAACTATGTAAAGTAACATTCAGTGGTCACTTGTCCATTACATAATATTCAGGGGGTGAAGTTGTCCTCAAAGAGATCTTAGAAGATATATTAGACAAACCTAAACTGGTTATTATCATCATCTGGCTTGATCTCTGACAGTGGCTGTTGTTTGAAAGACTTCTTCCTAACAAAGACGTCAAAGAACACGAGTTTGTTTTCTTTCCTTAAAAAGACCAACTTTAGAGGACCAACATACATTCAACGTGTGAATCTCGTGTCACGTTAGTTTGCCCCCTGTGATTTCCACCTCGCGGTGATTAGTGGAATAAGTGTGAAGCTGAACGCGATTGTTCTTACACGCCGTGTGTGGAAGCGACGCAGGTACGAGACACTTGGGTGTTTGATATCATATGTTCCAGCAGCAGCGAGGCAGTTGTGGGGGAATCGCTGTTAAATCCATTCTCCTGTCATTTCCCAGGCTAAATACAACGCTTCCTCTCCCTCCCCGGCCCAAGCACCTGTCTGGACAACAATACCTGCTTGAGTCCTTCATCACACAACTCTTGAAATCCCTCCTAATCCCTGAAATGTAGATCTGGAGTGCGGACCAGCTCATCGCGTAGTTGAGATTTCTTTGAAATGTAGTTCTGATATGTTCTGGCGTATACCTTTGCAGCTTAACCTACATAAGTCCATTGGTCTATGTCTCACCAACACAACGGGAGCATGTTAAGCATTGCCTAATCTGTCTCATGCTACCTGGATTTTCATATTGGAGAAATAAGCCTGATGAAAAGGCGGAGGGAGGGGGGGGAGTCACCTCAGGACCTGTTTAAAAGCTTCTTATCAGAGACCTGCACTCCCACCGTTTAACTAAAAGGGGAGTGATCGTCCTTTAACTCTTAAGCCATGGCTTTAATTAAAGCTGCATTTGGGGGTAAATGAAGTGGTGGTGTGTATCAGTCGCTCT
The DNA here is from genome assembly GCA_032274725.1 of Malacoctenus triangulatus. Classification (NCBI taxonomy): domain Eukaryota; kingdom Metazoa; phylum Chordata; class Actinopteri; order Blenniiformes; family Labrisomidae; genus Malacoctenus; species Malacoctenus triangulatus. Next base: position 16,488,305 of record JAUESE010000092.1, read on the forward strand.
GCCGCTAATCGGAGAAACAATACGGTTAAGTCCATCATGATGACCCAGGTGGCTTCTTCAAGAATTGTACAAAAGAAATATGAAAGAGGGAGTGCATTCCTTCACCTGGACTGAAATGTAAGCGTCTGAGGTGGATTTCAATACTGTTGCATCTGCAAAAAAAAAATCACATCAGAATAAAAACATTCTTAGCTGGCAGTGACCAATGTGTAATTAGTTATTAAACACAGATATGTGAAATTAATTGAAATTCAAGTGAATTCATGTTTAGTCAGATGTCAGAAAAAGTGGAATTGCAACAGTGGCATAATTATGAAGAAATAAAGGAGTCCTGCTATTTTTTAATTACATATTACAATACTCGATCTGGGATTAAAGCTTTTTCAGTCTGAAACAGGATTTTTGTTTTTAAAGTAAGAAAACATTTGGTGCATCGCTCA
>JAUESE010000092.1:16505142-16519923 GCA_032274725.1 Malacoctenus triangulatus
AAAAAAGAGTAAACAATTTGAACTTAAGAGGATTAAAGTGCTTTATTTATTTGACAGAGGAATTTGCAGTTAATAGCATCAATGGAAATGAACAGAAGGAAAGCATCCCTTTCAACCAGCAAAATGCAACTTAGACTTGAAAATACCTTCTTCTTTCTTACTTCACACTCTCCACCACTTTAATAAAGCCATCTTAAAAGACCCAAAGATGCCAAAGTGTCAGTATTTATCCCACCACAACGGTGTCATCATCGGGGAACTCGTAGTAAGGAACTTCCAGGTTAAGAGGAGCAGGTCCTCTTCTGATTCTTCCCGAAGCATCATAATGGGAGCCATGGCAAGGGCAGTAGTAGCCACCGAAGTCGCCGGCGTTGGCGATGGGCACACATCCCAGGTGGGTGCACACGCCAAGGACGATGACCCATTTGGGGTTGAGCACTCTATCCTTGTCATGCTGGGGGTCGCGGAGCTCGGCGACATTCACGGCCTCCTCGGCGGCGATCTCCTTCTCTGTGCGGTGACGTACAAACAGGGGCTTCCCTCTCCACTTGAAGGTCATGTTTTTGCCTTCGGGGATGTCAGCCAGCTTGATCTCGATCTTGGATAAGGCCAGGACGTCGGCCGACGCGCTCATGGACGACACAAACTGGGTGACCACCGTCTTGGCTGCGTAGACGCCGATCACAGTCGTCGCTCCAGTCAGCAGGTAGGAGAACGCCTTTCTTTCCTCACTGCTATCTTTGGAAGACTTGTTGGGGTCCAAAACCTCGGGCCGACGGTAGTCCGAGAAGTCAGGGATTCTGATGTCTGTGTGGGCGAGGCGGATTGCTCCAGGAGCTGAAAGAAAGAAGACACAAGATACCTTTTTGTTGTTGTTCTTCCCCAATATCAGTGCAGTTCACTAATGAAAGTTAAAGTAGATCTAATAGGGTGGAATAATGCTTCTTGGACCTTCGTGTGACCTTTGGTAGTGAAATAATTTAGTGAAAATATGGCAAACAGATCTTAAAGATTTTAATCTGTTAAAGTATGAAGTACTCATACTTTGTTGTACATGACAAATAACGTCTTAGTATTCATGGGTTCATAATACATAGACACGTGACACAGCTGTGTCATATCATAACAACCAGATTACAGTGATGCGTACAGACTGTGTTTTCATCATTAATTTTACATATATTGCATGTTCTCATTATTCACAAAGTCCTACAGTTCCATTAGTGTAATGTCCACATCTCCCCCATTCTCCGGATATATTGCGCGGAACTTTGGGGCGTCGTTGTTGTTGTCTCACCTCTCTGTCAGGTCACAACAGTGTTTCACAACACCTTCCTGCCCATCCCGCAAACTCGCTGTTATGAACGTTTTCAACATACAAACATCAAAAGCCAAACTAAAGATATTCTTGCCTAAAATATGTGTAAATAACCTAGCACAATCAGCCAGTCTGTCAAAGTCTTGAGATAAGACGACACAGCTAAGTAGCAAACGTGGCTAACGCTGGTTTCTTCCGACCTTACCAGAGGCTGCCAGCGGCTCCTTGGCTCCGGGGAACACCACGCTTTTAACGGAGTGTTTTGCCACTTGGATGTACGGGGACAGAGCCCCGGAGCGAGAGGCAATGGACATCATCCTTGCCCAAAATTAGTCTTCAACCCCGCCGCTGGGGACACGACCTTGCGCGCACAAACCTGACGTGTACCACTGTGATCTGCCGTACCAGAAACGTTTCGCTGCTTTTATAGGTTCCGCAAAACGCTTCGTCTGACCATAAATCGCCCCCATCATTTACTGGGCTAAAACAAACTCATTGCACGGGGAAATTATTTTTTGATTCAAATCTGTGTGAAGAGAAAGGAGTTGTTTCACCTTAAAGAGCAGCGAAAATAAATAGTTTTCTTTAGGGATCGTTTTTTCAGTGCAGGCAATTGTTTAGGACAGCCGTATCGAAAGGTCCTTGTGATGTAAACAAGGGTCCTTGCAGAAAAAAAAATCGCTTAGACGAGGTGCACCATGGTAACATGATAGTAAATTATAGAAATAAAAATGAAAATACCAAAAAGGAAACTATTCCTTCTCATTATTTTTGCTTACGTTGCATTTTCACTCTACGCTGCGTATAATGTCTTCTTCAGCACCAAAGTAATCTCTCGCGTTCACAGGGTGGTGAAAAAAGAGCCTGGAGCTCCATCGGGTAACCAATTTAGCATCGAGGCTGTAAAAATTATTCAAATCGTTGATTTATGCTCGTTTTTTAGGCATTGTTGTGCACATAAGTCGCATCTAAATTGTGTTGCGTGCCTGCAGGCGGTGTCAGAAATGGTGGGGCTCCTTTCCTAGCGGAGGACTGGAATCCGTGGGAGGACGAGCAGGTGGAGTACAACTCAGCTCTGAACGTGAAGAGAGAGGCCTTCAAGCAGCACCTGGCAAGGATAGACAGGAGCAAGCCCAAGAGATACAAGGTTCAAGTCTGGGGGAAAGCTGCCATCGGTGAGTTCCCCGTGGCTGAGGATCTCTTCTTTTCAGGATTATCGAATAATTCGGTTGGATTAAAAAAAAATACAAATACTGTAACCTTTTGGGATGGTTTATGTTTGTATAAATTCAGGAATGAAATAAATACATTTTTTTTTATAAAAGATATAACTTTCTTATGCCTATATTTTTTTCCCTGTGACCCTAAAGCACATATGATGATTGATGTTCTATTAAAACAGAAATATTTCAGTCTTCTTAGTTGATTGCGGAAGTGTGGCAACTAAAACACTGAAAAGAATAATCCCAAGTGGAGATAAATACTCATAAGTGTTTGGCATATGTGCTGTGTTAAGTATTCACAGTGGAACAATGCTAAAGGTAAAATATGAGTCCAACACAATTGGGAATAAACTACGTTTAACTTGCTTTTCTTTTAGGGATTTACCTCTGGGAACATATTTTAGAAGGCCCCCTCAACCCCACTGACAAGGTAGCACAATGGAGAGAGGGGGAGCTCCAATCAGGCAAGATCGATTTCAGGTAACAGGTCACGCTTGTGCGCTTTGTGTGTGAAACATACCAGTTCATTTACGTGTCGCTTATTAAACAGACGGCCTGACCGACTTCTCTCGCTGTCTCCATCCTCAGTTTCTACACCGGTCCTGCTGTTGTCCAGGGTCACGTCCCGCTGGACATGAACAGCCTTGTTCTGGTCCTCAACGGCCGCGAGCAGCAGAAAGTGGCCTACTCCACGCGGTGGCTGGAGCACGTCCATTCCCTGGTTCAGTCCCACACGGTGTCTCATGTTGCCGTGGTCCTGCTGGGCAATGAGCACTGCAACAACAACTGGATCGCCCCACACCTGAAGAGGAACGGTGGCTTCGTGGACCTGCTGTTTGTGGTGTATGACAGCCCCTGGGTCAACGACAAGGATGTCTTCCAGTGGCCTCTCGGTGTTGCCACGTATGTGACATTTTTGTGTTCCTTTGTGTGTTTAGTCCATCACAGCCCAATAACCTTTATTCTGTGTGTTATCTGTCTCTCTGCAGATACAGGCAGTTCCCTATGATCAAGGCTAATGCCCAACTAATTACCTCCAACCGGCCATACCTCTGTAACTTCTTAGGCACTGTTTACAAAAATTCTTCGAGAGAAACACTCATGCAGGTCCTAAAACAGTCTGGCCTGGAAAACGAATGCATTACTGCTGCCAGAGAAAAGTAAGTCGAGCAAAAGACCTTTTTAAACGAGTCGCCATGTGTATGTTTATAGTGTAACATCCAGCAAAGCTCCGACCACCTGTCATCGGGGGAACTGGACTGACTGGAGTGTCTGTTATCGGCCAGCTGGAGACTGACGGGATGTTTTTTTTTTAATACATTTTTTTAAAATGCATCACAGAAATCTGTGTTTATTTCTAACTATATCATCAGAAAAAAAAAAAACGTCCAGTGATGATGTGACATCTGTTGTTGATTATACCACCGATTTTCCCTGTTTATTTCCAAGACAGATGGGGCATTCAGATGCTGATTTTCGATTGGAAGAATATATTACAGAACAATCCTTTCATTTAACACTTGATATAACATTATTTAATAAATAATACAAGAAGCATTATTTCATTTTTGTAGCATACAATCAGTTTATTCACAGAGATGTCAGCTCACTGCTAAATCAAAGGCTCTAAATGGTTTTCGTAATCACACAGTTTTTATTTACTGTGTCACTTGATGGATATCACGAATTCAATAATTTTCAATTATAAACTGAGTTGAGGTGAGATGACTTTGTATTATCTGTTGGACTATATCTTGTCTATTTCTAACTGTTGTGTAAGGTGATGGCCTGAATCTCCGTTCCTCTTTCCTTGCCTCAGGTGGCTCCCTCAGGAGACGGCCGACAGTCTGCGGCGTTATCAGACGGCCCTGGCCCAGAGCGAGCTCACGCTCTGCCCGGTCGGGATCAACACCGAGTGCTACCGCATCTACGAGGCCTGCTCCTACGGCTCCGTGCCCGTGGTGGAAGACGTGCTGACGCCCGGGACCTGCGCGGCGGGACCCAGCTCCCCGCTGCGCCTGCTGAAGGCCGCGGGAGCGCCCTTCATCTTCATCAGCGACTGGAAGGAGCTGCCGGCCATTTTGGAGCGGGAGAAAGGGATGAGCCAGGAGCAGAGAGTAGACAGGAGGAGGCGGCTTCTGGAGTGGTACTCCAGCTTCCGCCAGCAGATGAAGGAGAGGTTCACCGAGGTCATCGAGGAGACTTTCTTCAAAAGCGGCTGAACGTGGTGCTCTCAGATTTCAAACAGGGGAAACATTTACTACTCGTTTAATTTATTTCGTGGATCGTGGAGAAACGTGACGTGCTACTGACATAGTGAACCTGGTGATGTTTGTTGTAGTATTCTGGTTCAGGTTTTTCAAAACACTTATTATGTATTGCCAAGTTGTTAAACTGCCATTACTAATCATTGAGGGGGTCCATGTGGCATTTCTGCATTAATATAGTTTACATGTTTACAATGGTGAAATGTCCAGGCATTTAGAGAACACCAATGTTAAGCTGCCTTTGCATTTTAAGCCAATGTGTTCCTTCAAGTATGTTTTATAGCTCTGTTTGTATGAACTTATAAGTATGTTATTTAGGACACACTAATCATTTCACAAGGAATGACATTCATGATGTGTTTTAGGTGGGATTTGGAAATGATGCCCACATGAAATTTGTTTTGTTTGCAACCTGTAAACAGATGTTGTTGCTGTTTTGCTTTCGTGGTTTGAAACTATCGGAAAATGATCAACTTTTTTCTCGTATTTATTACAGTGTTGTGCTGCATGTATTTTTAAGACAAAAGTGCAATAAAATGGAGTGTGGTTCTGAGAAGGCGTCTGTGGCTGTGCTTGAATGTTGGTGCAATTTGGCCTGCAGATGGCGCTACGGACCAGATAAATGCCCGCGGCTGCAACGAGTATAACTTTATAGCAATTCTTTTTTCAAATTCACACGAGTTTCTTTTGGATAATTAATCATTTAGGAATTCTCTCGTCTTTAATGAGTTAAATGATACAAGCATGTTTATCCACTGAATGGTTGGACTGAGTGGGCTGAGACTGAGTACACTGCTGCAAATGATGGTGATGCCAGACAACTTTGGGCAAAAGTGAATATTTGACTCCGAGGACCCAGAAACTCGGTTTAGTAGCGTGTTTCAGGGAAAATACACTTAATTATGCTTCAACATGGCACAGCAGATAGGAAGGGAGATACTGTAATGGCATGAAGAGCCTGCTGATTGTGTCTTAAAGATATTCAAGCACCATGAGTCGAATGAATGGAGCGAGATTTCAGACTTTGAAGGACAAAGTCTGGAAACTTTTTGAGAAACAAACAAACAAACAAACAAAACTTGGATCTAACTGCTGTGATTGTGTGGATACAAACATCATGAACTGTCATGCCGGAGTATTGTACTCTAGCCGCTGACTAATACGGGACGAGCAGCCCTCAGATTTGGGAGCAGGAGTGTCAGTCCCCCGGTGTCCACTAGCTGCGTGTGTGCGCGCAGATCCCTCCCTCCCTCTCCTCCCCTCTCCTCCCCTCTCCTCTCTCCTCGCTCTTTTCCTCTCGCTGCCTGGCTCCAGCTGCCGTGTGCTGCAGTCGGCCTGCCCTGTCTGCCTCTGAGCCTGCTGGGAGTTGTTGGGTCGGGGTGGGTGGGGGGGGAGGAAAACCGTCGAGGGAGAGCGAGCGAGGGGGTGGGAGTGGGGGGGCAGAAAGAGTAGCGTGTGCTTGTGCGGGTCCCAAACTGGAAACCACTGAGGAGGAGAAGAAGAAGAAGAAAAAAAAAAGAGGAAGAAGCGCTGAACCTCCACATTCAACGCGACTTTGGAGCCTCCTGGAGCGGCTGCTGGCACTTCTCCGGCGGAGCGCCGCCGCGGAGACCCTGAAACTTGCGCGGTTGTTTCCTCTTCTTCTGTGGCAGCGGCGGTGCTGTTGCGCCGCGCCGTCTGCTCCGAGGGGGGGGGGGGATCCATTGGCTGGAGCAGAATTGCGCATTGGCCCTGCTGTGTATCCACCGCTTTTTTTTTTTTTTTTACCAGAGGGGGAAAAAGGAGCGATGAAGTACTAAACGTTTCTCCCCAGGCTTCAAGTCTTTTTTTTCAGGTCCAGCCTGTCAAATAGTCTCTTTTCCCCCCCACGACCTCGGTGCTGCTGCTGCCGCTGCTCTGTTTTCCTTCCTCCGGCGTTTATTGCTCCCGTCCTATGTGGGATGCGTCGGCTGCTGTAGGGATCCCGCTTGTTGACAAACAGTTTCTCACAAGAAGTTTACAACAAGCGTCCAGAGAGAAAATGTCCACGCCGAGGTTCAAAAAGGATAAAGAGATCATCGCGGACTACGAGAGCCAAGTCAAAGGTATTTAAAACAAAGATGGATTAAGAAATAGAAATGTGTTGGGAGTTTGCATGTTGGGGGGGGAGAGATCCTGCAGCGAGCGGTGGGAAAAGACAAATTGAGACGCTGTTAATTCATCACTACCTGCATGAGTCATAGAGGCAGTTTGAAAAGTTATTACAACACGACCTCCGGGAGGCGTTTTTTTTTTTTACTGCAGCGCAAACACCCGGGATATCCAATCTGCAAAATAAATCGGGTGTTCCATTAAAATGACTTCCGGGCCCGCAGCGAGTTGGGTCTTCCTTTCGGCATGGCAAGAGGGATCCATTAGCAAAATAAAAGCCTGGCAATTGAGTTTGGACAGGGTCTTTTTAGTTTGATTTCTGGGGTTTGCATATGGACATCATACAGCACAAAAGATTTAGTCCTAGTTTCAAGCCTATGAGGTTTTTATGTCTGTTAGTAAATGTGTTTTATCCACCTGGTATGATCAGGCACGTTCATCTCCTGGAGTGCATTTTGCTATTCCTTCTTGGTTTGTTGAATTTTTTATACTGAGGCTGTCAACGACCTGTTACTATCAGCTCTATCTGTGGTGGTTGTGCTTTCACTTCACTGGAGCTGCTGCATTATTCCCACAGTCTCACACCGAGGTTATGCAATTCGAAAGGGTTAAAGCACAAGTTCAGACAGCACATATACATTTAGATTCACTCGCGTTGCTCAGGGGCACTCAGGAAGTGGTTACTTGCTCTCAGGTCCCTGTTGAGGTACCTTTTCACTGGTTCACCCAGCCCAAAGTGTTAAAGCTGCTCCCTGGCCTTGATTTTAGGTGGGTGATTTAGAGAGAGGGGGGGGGGGGGTTACGGCACTGTGATGATGCCACCCTAACTTATCTTGTCTCCCTCCTGTGCCCTCATGCATGCAGAGCAGCGGTAGTTTACTCCCAGACAGACTGACACAGGAAAGAGGCAGTCGCTGCTCCATGGTAACCATGGGGATTTGGCCCCCAGCCAACCAGCTCCGGTCTTCAGTGCCATGAGTGTGCTGAAATACCACCTATTCACGTCCCCGCACCCACCCTTAAAGGCTGAGGAAAAAAGGGGAGGTTAGAGGAGGTCGGCGGGGTCTTTTAAAAGGGGGGGTGGGGGTGGCGGCGTGGGTGGGTGGGTGGGGGGTTGGCTGCGCTTGATGACTGCATGTGGCACGGGCTTCCTTTTACGAGGAATGCTCAGGAACCTGTGTTTTTCCTGAGAGGATGACTCAGGGCTTTCAGCCAGCGATGGAGGGGCGGCACGCCGTCACCGAGGATGCCATGACGATGCGTCCTGTTCGTCACGCAGGACGCGGTGGGAACATAGCAGCTTGGCGCTGAGAGGAGGTGCTGCTTGACAGGACCACCGAAGCACCAAAAATCATTGCTCAGCTGTTTTTAGTTTTGGTGGAGATGCAAAATTCAGTCCTAGATCCCATATATTGAGGTTTGGTTTGTATTGTCAGTGGCCTCTTTGAAGAGCACATGTCGGTGCCTAATTTGCATAAAGTAACATACCTGCACATTTTGCATTGTAAATAACCTGTAGTAGTTTCATCTCATTCAAATATGGTTTATTTTGCCACAAAATAAAATAAATGAGTAGATTAGAAAGTAGAACCGTAACAATTTTTGTTTGGCTTATTGAGACGTATTGTATCACCTCTCTGAAAACTTTCTGTGTTTATAGTTGTTGTGAAGCATAACAATGAGCATCTTTAGTAGGTCAGATAACTTCTGCAAATCCGTGTTTGTTTTGGTGTGATGTCTGCCAGGCTCATTAGGATCGGAGTAATTAGTCCTGGAGGAAAAACGCTCAGTTACGTAGTAATATGGGTCGTCAGTCAACATTCGGTTGCAGGGCGGCTCCAGACTTCTGCAGCTGCGAAGCCTTCTTTTTTTTTGGGGGAGTGGAGAGTTTACGGCGATAATGAGTGGGATCGCATCTGCAGTGGACCTGAGACAGCCGGAGGCGGGAACTGTTGGACAGACATTGATTACTGGAGAAGTCGAACAACGGACAGCCTGGAAAACAGCTGGAGCTGATGTTTGATCTTCTGGCCTGTATTCTCCTCCTGCCTCTCTCGACTGAAGAAATTTGACTCGATTTTGACAACAGTTTGACAAATCTGTCAGACAGTTTATTCCTGTTGTTTTTTACGTCATCTTATGTAATTGTGCCAAATCTTCAGCCCTGATTTTGGCAGGAGCCTCCTGCACTGTCACTGTCTGACGCCACATCGTTATCTGGCAGCTGTGTATGTTTGCATCTCACATTTGTTCCTGAGAATATTCACACCCCTGTTTTTATTGAAACTGTGAATAGTTTTTACTCAGTTTTCCGGATGCCCTAACTGAATGCCGTTCTGGCAAACGGTGAGATGTTATCCTTTCATTGAGATGCTCCAGCATGGGGATTTAATTTTGGCTAATTGCAAAGAGATTGCGTCAACACCGAGACTAAGCTTGGTTTGAAAGAGGAAAACAAAGACATTGGGAAGATTGGGCTAAGATAGTGGAATATGCTTGATGGTGCACATCCTTTGCAGTCAATTAAAGTAATTCCAACCAGGAAAGAGAAGGTTGGGAGCGTGGAGGCATTCTTTGTGTTTGTGGGCTGCTGGGACACAACTGAAGCGAAACTGGCATGTTTTCTGGTGGTCACACTGTTGGTTTGATGTCACAGTTTCTCCTTGTGACGGGGGGGGTTGCAACTCACATGGCAGGACCCTCCGCGCCTCAGGGTCCTCCCCTGGATCACGATAAAGGCTGACCCCTGACCTGCCTCACTCCTCTGCATGCTCAAAGAGAGAAGTCTATTAATATTCACACTGAGAGGATTTAAACGCAGCGCTACAACCTCATTGTACTTCAAAAGATGTGCATTTGTGTTATATCAAATGTACTTTTTGTTTATTTACAGTAGGAATCAGCAGGGAAGTTTCCTACTCAGTTCGTAGTAAGACAGAAGGATGTGTTGTTCACTATCTACGACACTATCCAGATGTTGCACATTTGTGACATCTGCAGATCATGTGGAGTCGAAACTGTAATTTTGCTTTAAATCAGTCCTTCATGGTTTTGAGTGAAATAAATCTGGTGTGTCATTAGACTTGAGCGTGTGCTTCACTGCAGAATCTGATTTACTAAAGATGTCTTCTTTTTAATCCGGAAAAGAAAAAACAAAAATCCTCCGACATTTTGAAACACTTCAAACACTTAAGAGCACTTCAGCAAATTGTGCTTTCAAAAGCAGGAATGCAAACATCCACTTGCGGAGTCATTTCGCAGACTAAACTCAAGATATGTCCTTCATTTTCTTCTGTATACACAAATCTGAGGAGCCAATCCCGTCTTCCTCTCGGAAAATGTTATTCCTGTTTTTGTTTTGCTCCTTAATGATAATCATCACGATTCATGCTTGGATCATCTTAGATGTAGTATAAAGTAAGTTTATTGTGCACCAATTTGTGTCTTTTGATATCGAGTTACATTTTTTAACACTGAATTGATATTTTTCCAAACCAGCTCTGTTTTTCACATCGTATTTATATTCATTCCAGTAGATCACTTGTTCGACAGATTATTCGAAAGCAAAGTGGTGCCAAATGACAGTAATAACACAATTAACAATAAGGATCAATTTGTGTCCATTACAGGCTAATAGAGTTGCTTCAAAAGCAGTGATTATGTAAATGACGGCAGCTGTGTGACTGCCATGTGATGGCCCCGTGTCACCTTTGCCTTCTTGTTTTGTAAATATTGTCATTTGTAAGGTCGGGGCTGTGAGTGGATTTGAAACCAGCTGTCACCATAACCCAACCTTCACGTGACGGTCAAATTTTGTCCCATTAGCACCATGCTGGAGTCATGTGATGAAGAGGCCCTCCCCCCCACCACCATTCCCGTACAGTCATGCACAACATTACCCTGCGTTTTTCCTCGGATTCAGCTCATGTGTGGAGACGCCGGAATTTCATGCCAAGTAAAACGGATGAGCAACAGATTGTACACTTGGTGCAGCAGATATGTCCGAAGTTATACGCTACACTGTGAGTCATCATGGATAGTTGGTGCCTCATCTTAGCAGTATCTTCGAGGTGTTGATGGCGGCTTGGGGTTGAGAGACTAATGGAATTCTAACACCTCCTGGAGCACTTCTCCTCAGCGTCACGCGTCCGTTCACACGCTTACCATCTGTTTTTACAACCTCCTCCTCCTCCTCCTCCTGGTATAACTCTTGGTGTGTCCATAGTGTGCCTCCATGCGTTGGCACTGCACTTGGGTGTGGTGCTTGTGCACGACTGTGCCTTTGCATGGCTGGCTGGATTGTTATTGACAGCACCATCTGTGGCCAGTCACCCTTTTTGCAGTTTTAATAAACTCTGCTGAGCACAAGCAAGGCTTTACATTCCCGCTGTGCTTTTCAGCGCGGCCACAAAGGCCACCGGGACATCGCTGCACCCCTTGACCCTGCTGCACACCCCCTAAAGAAAAAAAGGAAAAGAAGAAATGGCCAACACCAAACCCTCACCAGTGCCCTGTATCCCCAAAACCAAACAAACAAGAGGCCTAGTGTGCCGTCTTCAACTGTAGCCAACTCTCCGTAATTCAATTTCCATCCATAAAGGATCCGGTCCAATCTACTGCAGCCTGAACCCAACCGAGACCGTTCAGGCTGTGAATGACTCACACACATAGGTTGGAAAAGTAAAGTTTTTCGTTGACTAAATTGCTGCCAGCATCTCCCTTCGCTGTAGGTGGTGTGAGTTCACGGAGGGGGGAAAAAAAAAACATCCCAATGAGTGGCTGCTAATGAGCCGGGTGAGATTCAGTGTGTATCTGTGCTGCATTTACTAGCAGTAGGTGCAGGATGCAAGCGTAATTGGACCATCTTAAAAGAGGAATTAAAAGTAAAGGGGGGGAAAAAGTGAAATAAAAGGCAGGATTGGAGGAGGGATTTGTAGAGATTTCAGCTACTTACTGGACAACTTTAATTCCTTTGAACCACTGCCGGGGACCCGGCAGATGGACAGACAGGAAGGCAGACATACACAGTTTGACCATCAGGCCATGCTGCTGCCTGCCACCCAGTAGGCCTGGATTAGAAGGGAAGGAGATTGGGGGAAGGGCGAAGATAGTGTGAGGTCAGTGCAGGAATAAGTGAAGGCGGAGGTCATAAGCTCTGGCTTGGTTGACTTGTTTTAATCTGCGTCTGTGTGTGTGTCCAGGCGATTCATCTGCTGGACGTAAGCCGTTTATGTGTTTGGCGGTGAAAGCTTTTTAAGATAAGTGCAAACATTCTGGACGCCAAATCTCTCTCGCGGCCGCTCGTTTCCTGTGCTCGCTCAAAGAAAGTCACATCTGATGCTTTGGCCTCTCGTCTTCCTGTTGCTTGACTAACTGATGATAACCAGCTAAAGGGCTGCGGCCTGCTGATTGGCTCAGGTGCTCTTCAACCTTGTGGGAACTTGAAAGCACTTTTATTCTGGCCCTTTCACTTTACTTAAAAAGCAAGTTTGAATTTCTGGACTCTAAAAATCATTTTTTTCTTTAAAAAACAGCCATGTGGCTGAAAATGTGTGTCCTGCATAATCACCAATGAATCTTGAATTTGAGTTTAATTTTTTGGCAAAATCTTAGTTACCGTATTTGAAATTAATGTTCTTTTCATAGTTTCACATAAATTTTCCCCACAGAAATCTTCCTGCTTTGTTCAACTCTCTTTCCCATCCGTCAACACTGACGAGCAGAAGTTTAATTTACTAATCTGGCCACTCCCCCTTTGCCCCCTCCCCCGTTTCCCTTTTCTTCTGCCATGACCTGGTGACCCGGTGGAAACAGGCTTTGAGCTTTCGGCCCTCCTTATCAATGGTTTGAGACCACCCCTCGAGGCGCTGGCTGTCATGTGGGAGTCCTGCCCTGAGGAGGATGTCGTGGGGCGAAATGTGTGTTAAAAAAAAAACAAAAAACAGGAGTCGGTCAGTTGAATGTCAACGAAAGGTCTCGTTTCTTTTCCATCTCCAAGTCGGATCGATTATAGCTCAGAGCGGAGAAGACGGCCCTGTCTTTTTCTTTTAGTCTCGGTGTCGCGGACGCCCCAGAATGTCTTCGCCGTTTTAATGTGGTCACCCTTCACTCTTGTCAGTGCGCTCGCTCCGTTTTTAGCCGAGCGGGGAGGAACTGGGGGAGAGTTTCCCATGGTCTCAACTCTCCGCTTATCAGCCCCACAATAAAGGCTCATTGTGGCCGAGCAGCAGGAGGAGGCCCGAGCCGAGCGCGACGCGGCCACTTGCTGGTGTGCGAGCAGCCTCGGGCAGGTCTTGTGAGCTGCAGCCTGAACTCTCCTCCACCCTCCCTCGAGATGGAAACTGGAGCTATAGCTGCGGTTCCAGCCACAGATATGTGGGGGTGCTTGGAAATGAAAAAAAAAAACCTAAAAAACGTCCATTTACGGATAGAGGCCTGTCAGCCATGTTCCTCCCCTGCACTGGGAGTCCGACTCTCAGTGGTCACACATGGAGAAAGTCTCATTTAGCCTTTTTTGCCTGCGTTATGTCCGTCCTCACTCGCTCGGTTTTCAAGCTTCAAAGAAAGCCTCTCCTCACCCCACAACTAACGTCAAACAGTCAATAAAAGACAGGTGATAGATGAGGACAAAGCAACATATTTGTAGTCCTCTTTTTTGTCCACAAGTGTCTGTGAAGCTTTTACTTTTCCATCAGGCTCTCCATGCTTCTCTGCGACGGCGGTGAGCTGATGCTATAAATAACACAATATTTTATTGTCATGAGGGCTCATGTCATGTGGTTATCTCGCAGTCGATGGAAGAGCAGATAACTTTCTGCTGCAGAAACTAAAAGTCCATCTGGGTCACGAGTTATTTGAAGCGGATTCACACATTTGCACGTAGCAGACTCATTAAAATGTGATTAACATATAGCTTATTTAAAACATAGTTCACAGTTGCCACTTTTCACGAAATTCCCCGAGTTCCTGATGGAACTTCTTTCTTTTCTCACTTATTCCCATTGCTATTTTTTCATCTTAAGCTGTCAAAAGCTTGTGTAATCACTTTTTAGTGGTTTATAATGGTGTCTTTGTGAAATTGTTGTGAATGTGAACCAGCCCGGGAGAGTCCGATACTGCCAGCGCTCGCTCACACTGAGTTCTTGGAAAACTTCAGTCATGTCACTTCTTTTTCTGGGGGCCTTTTTTTGTTTTTCAGGACCAAGTGGAGCACGCTGGTGCCTGCACGTCCCCTCAGACTCGTGACAGCCCATTTTATTTCGCTTTAATAAGAGTGGCAGGGGCTGCGAATCCAAGTTGTTTTCTTTTAGACCACACTGGCCTATAAATGACACAAACTTTGGCGGTTCGGATCTGACCCATTTCTACGAACCCAGAAGTGGAGCAAAGCCTTTATGACATTGATATTCACAACGAAAGCAAAACACAGGGTACTTTTTTTTTTCTTTAAAAGAAAGTTCTCTTTAATTATAGATTGTGATCTGCTCTTGGAGCGAGATGCCAAAAAAATTGCTGTAACAGTGGAAACGGAGTGTTTAAAACACTTCAGAGTCATCCACACAGTGTGTAGCTGTGTTTGTGCGTGTCAGCATACAGTTGCTCCGTCAGCTGCTCAGCATGAAGGCAGACACTGTGGGCATGCCTCATATATCTTACTTTTTAATCAGGCAGGGTGGAGGAAGCTCCCGTCTCCCATGGGGGTCCTGTGATTTGTCCTGGTTAATGGCGTGTCAGAGGGATGTGATGCATGGTAACCTGGCCGGGCGTGTGGCACATGCACGGCTGGATTGCGGGGGGGGGGGGGGGGGGGGGGGGGGGGGGGGGGGGGGGGGGGGGGGGGGGG
>JAUESE010000092.1:16522827-16538786 GCA_032274725.1 Malacoctenus triangulatus
GACTTGGCTGGCCCCTCTCAATGCGGTCATTATTTACAAAGTGAAGGAAAGAAAGACTGTTTTCAAATCTGTTTCTCAATCCTATAGATGACCATTTCAGAATGAAAACAAGTGGCTGCATACAGCTTAAAGTGATAACACACTGGGAGGGGTTTTGCAACTGATAGATTTCAAAAGACTCAGCAACTTAGTGATTTGATGGTCTATGTGTTTGGCCTATTACATTTTACCATCACAAAAACATATTAGAAATATAAATTGTCATTTTACAAGCCACTGGAAAGTTCCATCTTCCACCTAACACAGAGGGCTTAACTTGATTTAAGTAACAATGTTGCAGCTGTTAAAGCTTCTAGACAAAATTACAACACATTAGTTGGAGCCTTTTAAAAATTAGTTGAATGAAAACATTAACCTCTGAACCTATGAGCTCCAGTGAAACCTGCATGTGTGTGTGTGGGGGAGCAGGAGGGGGAGGGCGGTGCAGAGAGAGCCCACCGCTCTCTGTGAGGGGAGGGGGAGGAGCAGCACGGAGCTGCTGCTCGGGAAGGGAGGGGGAGAGAGCAGAATTACCGCGCGGCACAAGTTTCTTGTTGCCGCTTGCAGCAAAGCAGAATTTTAATATCGGCCACATTTTGGCCCATGCCGAAATAGCGACCAGACGCCAATATCAGCCCGATATATCGGCCGGCCGGTCGTCGGCCGGCCGATATATCGGTCAGGCTCTACCATGATACCGTGATACCGTTTCAACCCACATCAAAATGGTTTCAGACACTTAAGAGTAAATGCAGACAGTTAAAAAAAAAAAAAAAAAAAAAAAAAAGCAAAGCGAATCGTCTGACCAGAAAAACCGGAGTGCTCATCATGTAAGCTCACACACAACATGTGTAACAAGAAGAAACATTTGTTTTTGTTGGTGATCTCACCAGGATCTTTGGGAAGTAGCGGAAGTCTTTGCGGTTGATTATATAGATTATATATGTGTTGGCCACCAACACCACCGCCCTCTCTCCCAAATAATACCTGAAACACATTACGAGTGTCATTTCAGTGGAGATCAAATGTATCAAACTGCAACGTCTGTCCCAGTAATTTCATAAAAAGCCCTTGAATTGCCAGATCATCATGCTGGTGGATTTTTTTGAGTTTCACTCACCCGCAGACTTTGCCACAAGTTTCAACCATCATAGGGAAAGTGTTGCGGACCCCCTGGGAAGCAGAGAATAAAACACAAACTGATGAAATCACACTTGAGATGAGCTGATATTTCAACTGTTCTAGAGAAAGAGTAAGTGAATTCAAATTTCATAGAAACTGAAGCACATGTTGTTTGATCTTCCTCTGTTAGACAGTCCCTTACCTTTCGTAACATAAAGAAGTTGCCAAAAAGAGGGACGACCTTTGGATGTTTGATGCCACATCGGGACAGGACAGAATAGGGGTAAACCAAGTACCTGCAAGAACAAAGTGCAGAAGCACAGCAGGTGAATCACATCACAAGACAATCAGCTGAAAGTGTTTGTTTAATGTCTCCAACAAACTGTATAACTGGTTTCCTTTCAACAACAGTAAAGCATGCTCACACATTGCCACTCACTTACCTCCAAAGGAGGCCAAGGAAAACACAACACAGGGTGACTGCCAGAGAGACACTGGACACACTTCGGAGGACACTGACAAACTCCATAATGGAAAAAGCTTCCTCAGATGACAACAAACCACTTGGGATAAAAACTCCTGGAAAGTAGAAGAGACAGTATGAAAGGGCTCATATCCAAAAATCAATGTAGATGGATTTGAGGGTGAGGGTATATTCAAAGTTTTAGAGTAAAATGAGTTTGAAAAACACGCTCCGGTGCAGAGACGCCATGTAGGAAGATGGTTTGGCATATTTATCAATGAACGTTTTATTAGTTATTAAGTGATTATTAACCCCCCAAAATTGCATTTTAACCACTTTCCCGAAATAAGACTTATAGAATGAAGAAGAAGAGATGATTTATGTGTCCTGTGAGTTTTGTGATACTACAGTGGTCAAACTCAAAGTTACTGGTCATCTCGGTAGTTATTTATTCATTTAAAATGCCCCCAAAATTACATTTTAGAATGCTTCACCAAAGTAAGAGCAGTAAGATAAACAAGATAGTTTACTTGTGCTTTTATTTTGGAGGGACAAGTGGTATGGCATCCTTCATAGTTCAGCTACTTTAGGCTGTTTTAAAAATCTCCCAAATTATTTAAAAGTATTATATTCCAATCAAAAACATAATCTGAGAAACGTGAGATCATATAAAAGGATTATGACTGCACAACACATGTCCTTGGTGAAGCTATTAAATTTATGTTTCACTTTTTTTCTGGTGTTGCAATTTGCAGATGGTCCCTGCACCTTCAAGAGCCGCACAATGCCTACAGACACAGCTCAATGCAATTTCTCCAGCATGATTTTTGGCTCGTTTGGAGAAAAATATGTTTGTAACTCAGTCTACCTTGCTGTGATTGCAGTGAGGTGCCGGTTTTGCAGATACAATGTTCGGCAGATGAGTTATTGACACTGAAATGTTGAATCTGTGAATTTCTAACCCTAACCCTAACCCTAACTTTACCTAAATCAAACTCTGGTGTTCCAATCACTACATTTATCTCTATGATTTAGAGGTTACCAAACTTTTGCACCTGCCTCTGAACTCTTCAATGCAGGGGCGGAAATCCCATTTCATTTTTGGAGGGACAAGTGGTGTGGCATTGTTCATAGTTCAGCTACTTTAGGCTATTTTAAAAAGCCCCCAAATTATTTAAAAGTATATACCAAACATTTGCACCTGCCTCTGAAGTCTTCAATGAAAAACTGCCTGATATTTTAACAAAACATATTTACAGCATAAACATAAGCTCTTGCAGATTTGTGCTGAAATTTCAGAATTCATAAAAGGAAATATTTAACCTTAGTTCAGACAGGTCATGTAATGCTCAGTTTTCTTCATCAAAATACTGCTCAGTTATCAACTTGTTAAATTCCTGGATGAAGTGAGTCATTTCAAATTTGCATAACAGAAGTGTTAACAATTATTATGAACAAAGTAGACGAAACAGTTTACCGCGACAGAGTGTTACCACCAACAGACCTTAACTCACGTCCTCTTCTTGACCCGAAGATTTCTGTAAGCGAAGACACGGATTTCAAGTGTGAGCATCACTTTTAAGTGCGAGTATTCTTCTTTGGTATTCAGGTAACAACCGAGGAAAGCTGCAGAGTGCTGCCACTACTTCTCCAGGAGTGGAACTGCAAGTACTATGTTTTAACTTAAAGCAGTTGCAGTACCTTATAACAACAGCGGGGGGCACTCTAACACCAGAATATTACTATTCCGTGCATATACCGTTGTCACACGACTTCACAAACCTTTCGTTTTGATATCATTACATCTGGTTACTGGCTTTTAAGTTGAAAATTCAGGAATTCAAGACGTCGTTCACTGAAACAATGCGCATTTTGATAAGGTAAGACTGAGACTACATTATTTAACGTGCTACACTGACTGTCTTTATTTTCCTTCGTATCAGTGACAATCATTGCTGCTAAGTAGATGCCAAATGATCTGAAAAAGTAACGTCGAGATATATAAGCTAACAAGCAGTAGCTTCAGCTATATGCTAAATGATAATGCAATGTAGCCTGGCCGAAAACCGAACCCAATAATCTTATTGGAAAAACGTAATGAGGCTCCTTGTGTGTTTTCATAGACCCATGACAGCGTGCTCTCACTGTGACCGAATGGCCAACAGCGTTTGACTCTGTTCCAAAACAATATTGGGTAAGAAAGGGCTCGACAGACATTACACACTAACGATATTCTTGGTGCCACTTGGTGGCTAACTGCTGTGAAACAGAGTAGTTCATGGCAACAGTTATAATGAAGCTAGCATAGCAATTTCATCGAGAAATAGACAATAAATGATGCAAACACCTGTGGCAGGTAGCTATCATTAGCATCTCTGCTAACATCAGAGTGAAGAAGAGAAAACACTTCCCTTCATAATCAAACAGGTATTGTTCTACAAAGAACTTGTAACCTTTGTCAGTTTGGAGGCTGGAGTGGCCCACAGTTTTTGTGCACGTGTCCTAAACAAAATTTGGGTGGATTGATGAGAAACTGTGAAATCCATTTATAAATACACCGCTCTCTGAGATAGAGGAAGTCAAGATAACCTGCTCCACCGCAAAGCGGAGGCTATCTGACATCACCATGAAAAGGGCCTATTACCTCTTTTATAGAGTACAATCCTATTTACTACTTCCTGCACTTGTTTGGACAAATCCTGGGACTGTATCTTCAATTCTCTTCTCCAATACAGGGCAGCAGAGTGCTGAAGCAGATTCGTCTGACATTATGTTGAAGAGAGCACTCTGGACAGAGAAAGACCCTGACAAACATATCGTACATTGCATCTATGGACAATTTAAAGTTAATTCTACATGTGTTTGGTTTTCAGTAGGCTACCAGGAGAAAGATGTTTAGGGGAAACATGCAAACTCCACACAGAAAAGCCCCTGGGCTGGAATCAAGCTGGGGTCACCTTTGCAAAAAAGTAAAACATAAAAAGTGTGATCAGATATTTTGAGTTGTAGTAAGAAAATCCTGATGATTGATTTGGATTTTTTAAAGGGCATCCACATTGCTGGGCAACTTAGCGTCAGCATACAGTATGACCTCATATCTCCCTCCTACACTCAGGGAGACCATGCAAACTCTACATTTAACGTGGTTCTCCTTCTTCTTAATCTTTTCGCTAGAATTGTCACACTGTAAGTGTGCTGGATGCGGTTGGACATCAACTTTAAAAGTGCGATACGCTCCTCTGCTACAGTCCATGTTTACTTCCGCAAACATGGCAACGTCACACGCACGCTCGCTGTGGTGCCATCGCGTCTTCTACGCATGCAATCGGGACAAAGGCGTTCAGACACCAGGTCGCATACGAGTCGCATTTTATTGGAAGTGTGAACGGACACTCAAAAAAAATTGGATTTCACAAAAAATTATAATTGAGCATTATGCTCTGCAGTGTGAACGTAGCCTAAAAAACCACGACACCCTCGTGCAACCCAGACTGACCTTAGCCATTCATATTTGCGGACTCCATCAGGGAACAGCGTGTTGGTCAACAGGTAAAACACCTGTGAGCAGTTTTTTAAAAAAAACGTAAACAGAAACAACTCCGTTAGAAAATAATGAGAAAGAATTCTCGGAATTATATTTGAAGTGTGGTTGATTTGCAATTCAGAACCATGCATGTCAATTTTTCCTTTAAACAACAGCGCCAAATATTCAAGACATTTCACTGAATTGTTCATTTTACAAAACATTAGGAGAAAAATATGTGTTCACCCTCGCACTTCAATCAAAGCGGAAAAAAAATTGTATGTCCAAGTCAATATGAAACATTATGAGGGCCCATATTTATAATTCATGAGGAATAGAGTAGCCCCAGAGCTATTTGTGTGTTTTTAAGCATGCTCGCATGCCTGTTCATGTTCATAAACACTGCCTGATTGAAGACCACTCGAATCAAGACCACAAGTACAGCTGAATCCTATTCTAAAGTGGAACATCCCTCGAGGCGGGAAGCAAAAGAGAGGAAAACGGATTTTAGACAGTTTGAACCCCTTCAGATCTTTATCAAAGAGGTCCAGCAGATATTCGTAATGGGTTAGCATTTGTGCTCTCTCTCTTGAGAAAAATAAATTTCCACCCTTGACTTCACTGCATACTCCTGCAGCAAAAAAAGCCACATGTCTCTGCCTGGACTAAATACTGGGTTTAAAGACAAATGTTTGCCACCAAAAGGTGAGGGGAGTTTTTTAGGATTTTTTTTTTTTATCCAGGCACGAGAGAAAAAGAAGCTCGCAGCTTTGGCGGGGCGTTCAGAGGGGGCAGACCTTGGCAGAGCAACAGTGTGAGTGCTGGCAGAGCAGTCTCTCTGATGTGTCATGTCTGATGCCTAATGAGTCCAGGTAAAGTGTTTGCTGCGAGACGGGGGCAGGAGAACTAATGAAATCCCAACCACCCTGCCTTCAGAAGCAATTACCTCAAAATAAACATTAACCACATGTCAAATGACGTCTGACTGCTCAAACGCACAAACGATGTGTTAAAAAATTCACAGAAATCCCTCTTGAATGTTTCCATATTCAGATTGCGCCCCCCCCCTCCTACTAAAAACTTCAAGGGACATTCCTGCACTGCCAGGCCAGCACACTAAATAGCCTCTGCATGCTCACATTAATATCTCCTGTGTGAAATGACATTAATTAATGGAGGCATTAGAAGCTACTTTGCTCCTCTGCAGCCTGCACAGAGTCAAGCGGCCCTTATCTCTATTTTATTCCAGCCCATCCTTTGAAAAGTCCTGTTTGATGGAGACAAAAACAACCAATTACTGTGCAAATATTGCGGGCTATAGTGGCCCTGCTTTTCATGCCCGATTTGTCTTGGTGATGGGGCCTGCATGTTCCTCCTTTGTCCAGCCTCCCTCCCCAGCCTGTCCGTGCCTGCTTGGCTTCCTGGCCTTGGCAGCTTCATGCTGTAGCCACATCCTGGCTTATTTACATTATATTACATCCCATTTGCATGCAGCCTGCTGCGAGATGAAACAGAGCGACGCCGGGCCCAACAGAGTGCAGCTCGGAGCAGCGCGCTGGAACGCACGGGAGCAAAGGTCTCCTCATTTTCCTCTCATTTTCTTGGTCACCACACATGTGGTGAGGTGTTAAAATGCATATAAGTTGCAAACAAAGTCAGGTGAAAGATATTTTGTGAAAATGCAAACAATTTGCATGTCAATTTGTGTTGTTTTTGAATGTCAGGAGCATTCAGTGGAAAGGGTTGGACCAAAAAAATCTTACTTCTGCATTTCTCTTAAAACTTAACACCATAAAAGCCCGAAAACAATGCTGGAGTAGCCATTCCTTTAAAATAAATGACAGAAATGAATAAAATGAAAACTGCTCTTTAAAAAAAAGGAAAAAAATACGCCAACATTGTGAAATAATTCAATGTCAGACTTTTTATCTCTTTGTTTTGAGGGGCCTGAAGCAATGTTGTTTTTCGTTTACTCTTGCTCCTCTTTAAAGCCTGTTTTCAAGCCACTGCAGATGTTTCAGCTCTAAAAACCCACTTTACACTTCATGCCAAACACCAAACACATAATGGTAAACATGCTGGAATATTTAGCAGTAAAGAGAAACATAAAACTCCCAGACTTAACCACGGTTACAAAATAAATGCTAATGTTGCTCTGCTGGAAACGGAGGAGGGCTGTTGTTTGCTTACAACTTTTCCGCTCACACTTAAAAGGTGAGAGTGTGTCAGTGCTCTGCTTGCAGCTCGTATTTCCTTCTCCCTGGCAGCGTGAAAAAAATCAATTATTGCAGTTTTGATCCTCTTGCGCACAACATATTCATGTGTTTTAAATTACACAGCATGAATTGGCACAAAAAACAGACCCACTGTTATTTTAAGCATTCCTTGATACAGATTTATGGAGAGCAAATCATGGAGCGCCCAATGTTGTACAACATTACTTAAGCTTTTCTGTCGAACTTTAAAACCAAAATATTATTTGAAATGAATGAGGATGGTTAAAAAAATGCCCAGAAAAGGTAGATAATAAAACATTAACTAAAAAGAGGAGCATATTTGGTTTTATTTCTTTTATTAATGAGAACTTTGTGTTGCTTTTGTACACAGAAAGTGCAAAATTTATGAAGAGAAATATAGTTTTTTGCCACTTTGGATCATTAGATGACAGGGTCACCACCACAACTGACTTACTCGTTACTTAGACCTGCCCCCCACCCATCTGCAAATTTCACACAAACCCACCGAGAACTGAGTTAATCTGTTAACAGAAAGACAAACCAAAAACTTTGAGGTTTGTCAAAACAAATAAGAAATAATTTAGTGCTTTTATTTTGTAGGCTCCTGCTCCTGTATGTAGGTGAGAGCTTCAGTGTTCCACTTCACTGTAATGTTCTGGCAAATCAGACATCAACGCAGGGATTCACAGCCTTTGTTAGAGACAATGATGAAAAATAAGAACTCGTGAAAGAACAGGAGAATCAGCTCACTTGTGACCTGTTTTGTGCATCAGTGGATAAATGAAGCCTCCGCTCTTGTACTCATGACAGAGAGCCGTGTCTCAGTTTATCTGATTATCAAATGCTGGGGGGAAAAAAGATGGCTTAACCCTGCAAGCTCGTCCCAATTACCAGAGAAAAATAAGGACAGGGTTAACCCAGTGTGCCTCTCCGCTTTTCTAAGGGTAATTATTCCACTGGCCAAATTGTTAATTAGTTTGAGTAATTGCTAAAGGTGTGTGGGTCTGTGTATGCTGGGTGTAGGGAGGGAGGACAGTTGATTGTATTATTGCTGGCAAAAGACCAGAAGGGCTCAGAGAGACACAGAGAAAAAAAAAAAAAGGAGCTGGTCAATGTGAATCGCTTGTTAAAGTTCACTCTCTCGCCACTCTCAAATCATCAGAGCCATGCAAAGCAATTAAGATAATGATTTGAATGACAAAAACACAGAAAGCTACCTGTCGGGTGTATAGTACAAACAGCACCTGCGTTTGCCTGTCAGGACTTTGGAACACAAAAAAGGGAACGAGAACCAAAGACCAGAGGTTGAGGAAAGTTTTATTAAGTGAGTAAATGATTGAAAATTAAACTTTTGCCTTTCCACACACAAAAGCAGACATTTTATAAAAGCAAAATGATGAAAATCTATTGCAGGAAAAGACACTTTTTTCAACATTTGCGTATGAGAATGAGGTTTTTGCAGGTGTGGACTGGGAAAGAAGGGAAATTGAGGGAAGGCAGGACAACTAATTTCACAAGTCTCTGCCCATCCAGCTCACTGCTCCCTCCCACATCTCAATCGTGAGCGAGCCCCCCCACCCCCACCCCCCCGTTCATTATCCAATAAGGATTGGCATAACTGGCTGCACGGGGATCCTCATCCTGCATCATGGAAATTACCATTTCAATTACGGTGTTATAGGCTGCCGATGGCAGTGGTATACATCAATCAGCTACCTTTCTTGGCAACCGCACATTTATATACAACAGGCTGAAGAAAATGGGAAGCAATGGGCTTAGTAATGACATGGATAATGAATAACTATTACCTGCATGCTGAAATAGATACAGTTCTCCGTGTTCTGGTCAGTATATGGACCAAATCCCAACTGTGAAACATTTACCGGAAAAAAGAATCTGACACCAATGCGGTTTGGATGAATACTAGCATGTGTGATGTTACATGTGCTGCTGTTGGCCATGAAATTTATCTCTTTTTTTTCCCCAGTTATTTACATGCTATTTTTTCACGTGGTGTTGTGAAATATTGCGTTCATTACGTCAATTGAGGCACGTGTGATCATCAGTCGCTGTTGCATGAATGACTGTATTAGCACGAGCCCTCCCCCCCCCCAAACCCCCTCCAGTCATGGGTTTCGCCTGCCAGAACAACAGGAGGTCTTGTAGTGAGCAGCACAGACACAGGTAGCTGGGCAGTCATTAAAAGCCCAAACAGGAACAGGAACATGGTTCGTACTCGTACAACAGACCCATTACAATGAAGGGTGGAGAGGAAAACTAACAGGGAGCAACAGAAAATGACAATAATGTCATGACTTCTTGTAATATCGGAAAGAAAAAAAGAGATACACCCCAACCCACAAACAGAAACCAAAAATAATCCACAAAGATGAAATACAGAGATAGTAACTGGTACAATTTTCATCGAATTTAGTTTCCCACACGTGCTCGAGGAGAGGAAAAAATCTATTTTAATTTCGTGGACTTTTTTTAATAACCATCCTACTTAAATGCTTTATCAGGTCATCTTCTGACCACCAACTATCTCCATATATTATATTATGAGCTTGCATATTGGCATTTATTTTGGATTTATCTTTCTTTTCATCTCTTTGTCTTTGCATGAAGCCGAATCAATGCAGAAATGTGTGTTTTGCATGTATAGTAACTAAAAACCAATATATACATAAATACATTTAAATTGTAAAGATATCTTGTATAAATAACACACCAGGCCAGCAATAAATACACACCAAACACACATATTGATCATAAAATTGTAATACATTAGTATCTGTGGATAAATACATGCAGACGTTTGTATTTGGTTCAGTGTTATTGTTTCCTATCATTATTCCAACCCCTCCTCATTCTTGTTGTAAAACTTTGTTTCTACTATTTTTCGAACGGAGTCAACTTGTTCGTTGTGTGTTTAGTTTGTTTTCAAAGTTTCACTGCGGAAAGTGAAATCCAAATGCGTTTGAAAAGGGTTTGAACACCCAAAAGGTTTAGACTTTTCCTTTTTAATGCCTCAAGTTATCACCAGGCTTTCTCTCAAAGACGTCGTTTCTCTCCACATCTCTGTCGTTTGACATTGAACAAGGTCAGAGAGAAATCAGGTTCAATTTCAAGTTCCCTCACTGAATATACAGCACATTATTCAACTTTCTAGACAGATCATGTGATATTGACCATTCATCTATTCATCCATTGTCCAGCCTGGACCCACATAATACACGTTTTCCATCATTTAAGCTCATTTGCACCGGGATAAAATGGGGCCAGTAAAACACCAAATATACACGTTTTGGACTGTGTATTCTGGCTAAACATGCAAATTCCACCTATAAAGGGTCCTAAAACAAAGATCAAATGTGGGATTACTTTGAGCTGTCAGTGCAAACCACAACCTGCATCCTTGAAACATAGCGTTTTGTTGCTGATATCTCTGAAACTTTGTCCCCCGGACATTGTGCTGAGTAAAAACTGTCGTAGCCTACTTGGTTTTATGACCAGCAACTGTGCTTGATGCAGCAGTGAGGTGTTGCCATCGAAAACCAAAGAAAAATCAACCAGAAAACCCCCCGAAAACCTAAACAAAACACAGCCGACAGCAAGTAGCTGTTGAACACAGAGAAGCATTTTGCAGCTGAATAGCCTGATATTTCCCCCTGGAGTGAGAGAACAGGGAAGAACTAAAAGGAGAAACAATATTGTTGTTGTGCTCATCAGGTTGAGAGAGAGAAAGAGAGAGCGAGCTCTAAATGGAGGCTGAATGAAGTTCTCGGCAGCTTGACTTGTAAGTGGATATTTTCACACACAGTTTGCTGATGATCTTATCTTTCTTTACCGAGATAACGAAATTAATTCAATCAGTTTTGTTTCCAAAGTAAGTCTGACCACAGTTTTTTTCTCCTTGTGAGAGAACAGAGCTGCAGCATCATCTGACTCAGTGCTTTCCACAGTTCGACGCATCCTTTGAGGGCCCCGAACCTTTTTTTAGTCCTTGGTTGTCAAAAAAAAAACAAAACAAAAACCCAGAATAAGACATTTTGTAGAACAGAGGTGAGCATGCTTTCAAACTCTTCCTGCTCCAACACACCTGAATCCAATGTGCAATCAAGAAGCTCTGCAGAAAGCCTGATAACGAGCAGCTAATTAGGAACAGGTGTGCTGGAGCTGGCACACTGAAACCCCAGCAGACCTGCAAAACTGTCCACGGCTTTTATTTCGGTGCTTCTGCTTTTACATGTAGGTAAGGGTTAGTTTTCTCCAATTGTATTTTGTCTCACTGTATTTTTTTTTTTTGCAAACGAGTTCAAACAGGAAGTGTTAAGGCTTTCATTTTAAGGAAATCCAAGGGGGGTGTGGGGGGAAATGGTTTGGAAACCACTGATTTAATTAATGTAGCTTGAAAGATGATTTGATTTTTGATGGCATCACTTTGAGACGTTTAATATGGTTTCCCAAGCTGCACCGAAAAGGCCATTTAAAATAAGTGTGCATGACAATAGTCTCCCTGAGAAGGTGCCAAGACAGTGACTTTTACTGCGCCTTCCTGTGTGTACCCTTTTGTCTGCAAACATGTTTTGTG
This sequence comes from Malacoctenus triangulatus, assembly GCA_032274725.1. Taxonomy (NCBI): domain Eukaryota; kingdom Metazoa; phylum Chordata; class Actinopteri; order Blenniiformes; family Labrisomidae; genus Malacoctenus; species Malacoctenus triangulatus. The sequence goes on from JAUESE010000092.1 coordinate 16,534,806, forward strand.
CGGCTGTCGTCCAACAGCTCGTCCCACGGGGGACAAGCTGTTGCTCCTGATGATGCGTTTTCGTGCTGGTGAGATTAATTGGATGCTCTCATTACTGGATCAGTAAGTCTGGGAGAGACATAATGGAGATGCACGCGGAGTCGAGATTTGAAGATGCTTTGAAAAATATATGAGAAAAACCTGAGAATTTAAAGGCTCGTTGTGCAAATAGTTCCAAAGAAGAAAAGTCAGTCAATATGTGACGCTTTCACATGAGATAAAGACTAGTTTGTTCATTGCTAGCCCTCTGATGTTTTCACCATGAAATCACAATATGAGAGGGATCTTCTTGGTCATTTGGAGATCAAAACTATCAGTCACGCTTTGCTTGAACAGCTGCTTTATGGAGCAACAATCACGGCGTGACGGCAGAAGTAACGCAGCTGGAAAGAATGCCGACATTTCCTGAGTTGCATCTTTCAGGTGAGGCAGGTTGTCCCTGTCTGTTCACTGGATCAACAAGAGCTGTTTCAACATGAATGAACCATTTTAATTCAAAACAAAACATTGACCCTGATTTCATAAATATTAATAAAGCACAGGGTCAAAATCCAAACCCGACCTGCAGCTCAGAAGCAGGAAAGTGTTTTTCCTGCAATAAATCAACTAAATTACATTCATAGTCAGGCTCAAAGTCACGTGTCCGCAGAGACGATGAATGTGGTGCCATTTTTTTTCTGCAAGTTAAGATCTATCCTCCTATCTTAGAGTCACGGTGCACCAAAGCCGACGTGAACCTACTCTGGGCAAAGCCGGTCTATCATAAAACAGACCGTCACAAACAATCCGTACCATCAGACATGTTCACCCAGTGAATGTTTATGGACATTGAAGGGAATTTACGTGCAGGGGGACAACATGCAAACCCCGAAGGGAAACGTGCTCACCATACAGACTTGGACATTTGACACAGTGATAAAAAGAGAAAAGGCTTGTGAAAGATTTGATCAAAATTGGGCAAAAAACTGAAATAGGAACAGAATTAAACAAAAACGACACATCCAAGATAACGTGGATGATGATCAGTCGAAATCCAATAAGAAAATAAATACAAATAACATAGAAGGAGGATTAACTGGTGGCTTATAACATGATATGAAATATTAAAGTATTTTTGTAAACTAAATTGCTCAATAATTTATAAACAAAACATTCCACTGCCTCTCTGTTTATCTTGATCTTAATCTGAATATTACATTGAAATTAGGTTGGGTTTATTTTTTCAATCTACAATCTGTTTTGAATGTCAAAGGGAGACAAAAGTGTGTTTAGTTCTGTGTATGTATGTGTGTGTGTGCTTGTCCTGCCTGTGTGTGGTTCAGCTTCCCATGGGTCGACTGGAGAATAGGCAGCTTATCTGACAACGTGTGCTGCATGACAGCTGTTGACATTCACAACATCAGTCAGAAATCCAAAGCTAAATAACTCAACAACATGGCGATTTAAGACAAGCTCATTAAACCTGTTTCCCACCGGTTCTTCCCATCTTTTCCTTTTATATGAAATTTCTCTTGGAAATAAGGGGGCGAGGTTCGCTTATGGGTTTTGTGTTTATTCGACCAATGAGCCCCTGGTGATAGTTGCTTCGCCCCGTCAAGATAAGATCTGTCTAGGTTGGACGCCGCATGTGTGAATAATGCATTAGAGATGATGACCTCTCCCTGACCACGAGATGGACAGAAATAACACTGACGTCAGCCCGGAGCCTCATGGTACCAGGCGACACAAAGAGAGGATATAGTGAGGATATTAAGCCTGCGGTGCCTCTCAGGGATCAGCTACACCTCTCAATGTGCCCGTCTCTCCGTCGGGGTGGGGGGTGGATGCATCTGTGTCATGCTCTCCCTTTCTCTTGTCTTTCCATGGTGACGTGACAGGCATCTCCGAGCAGAGAGTGAATGCTACCCACACAGCTCAAATGAAAAGACATGTTTTTTTCACACATGTATACGTGTGTGTATATTTTCAATCAGGGCTCGTTATTTACGATAACACAGTGGCCTTTTTTAACCCCTCCCATCTGTCCGCGTGGTGCTTGAAAGTGTGGTTTCCCTCTAATTGGCGACGAGGAATCTGATATTTCATCACTTGTATCAGCGTCCATGCTTTCAGTTCTACACAAGAACGAGCACAGATGTATCCCTACGCCGACGACGTGACGCGACCCGACTCGACCGGCCCCAATCACAGACGGGCTTCGGATTGCACCAATCTTTGCCGTATCGAGTGCGACAGCTGCGGTTATCTTCCGTCTTCATCAGTGGTGTACTCAGTCCAATATGGCGAAATACTCAGTCAGACCTGAAATAGTCGATTTATTGAAGAAGAAAAGGATTGAAAGTGCCACCTTAATGATATTCTTAGACGATCTGGGAACTGACTTCATTTAAATGATGACCAAAGTCAATCAGAACATTCAGCTTTCTGATGGACAGACAACAATTTATTGCGATTGAAGTTGCACCAATACAATGTACATTAGAGGTGTTGAAACTATACATAGAAATGACTGCCCATGTGTTTTAATCCTGAGATATTGCAGTGGCAGTTGGCCTTCTTATGTATCTTCACACCATTTGAATGGTGTCCCAAAAATCTTTTCACCTCTGTGACGTCAATTCAACAAAGAAAGAAAAAAAACAACACTTTTTTATGAGAAGTCGACGCAGAGTCTGTCTACGCTGTCAAAAATTAAATAGAATAAAAAACTGCAGAACACCAATTTCTTCTGTAACTCGCACTCGCTCACCCTCTTTCTCTGATTCTACATCTTTCTGTCTGTCTCCACCTCTCTTCTACATCTCTGTCTTTGTATATGCCCCCCCCCCCCCTTTGCCTTACCTCTCTCCTACTGTCTGGCTCATCCCCCTCCCCCCTCTCTCACACACACACACATGCATACACACACACACTTCCTTTTCTTCTCTGTTCTGAAAGGCTGTGAAATGGAGAGCAGCGGGAGGCAAACTCGTCCGGAACAGTAACTCCTACAGGTGACCTTGGAAGTGGCTATTAACCACTGACATTGTGTGTCGTGACAACTTTGCGTGTAAAAACCACACACCTTCAAGTTTACACAGCCTCCTATTCAATACTGCTGCTAATGCCAAGTGTTTTTAATATTCTCCTTAAGAGACAGAAAAATGAGTACGAGCCTCGATTTCCTCAAGAAGCGAATGGGAAAGTCTATTTTGATGAAACTATTCATTTGCGGCGTGCCGGCTGCAAGAGCTCTCAAACCTCTTGAGAGGAAAAGCAGAAATAAACACATATTTACTCTTTCCTACATCGGGGAGAAGAGATGCATATAAAATTGAAGTGCATAACTAAGTTTATCTCGATCAGTATTTCCATCAGGGATGAACCAGTTAAAGCAGAATTGAAAAAAGAGAGAGCGAGAGAGACACACACACACACACACACAGAGTTCACTCAGAACGCTCTCTTTGTGGAGACGTCCCTCCCCTGTGCGCGGGGGGAAAATGAAGCATTAGAGTGTGTGCTGGCATGGCAGAGACGAGATGAAAGAGCGTCTGACTCCAGTCGCAGAGATCTCCTCCTCCCGTGTTTGATCCTGTCTTCTGGTCCGCTGGCTGCCTGAGAACAACGCACAGAGCCAAGGCCTCGGTCAGGGCATTAGCATGGAGGAGAGGACAGACCGGCTTTTATAAGCTACAAACATATTCCCAGCGGCACACACACAATCACTCATGTATATACATTACAACACAAACAGTATTCAGCCAGAACCAATGCGTATTTCACAAGGCGAAACCATTGTTTGAAGACAGTGTTATTCAAATACAATTCATAAATGGTAGATAGAGATAAATCAAGCTGTTTCTTGTTGAAGTGTTGGTTTTGTTGTTTATATCACATAGATACTGTTTGGGTCAATTTGACCCACCAGTCACACATGGATGTAAAATGGCCTCAGATATG
>JAUESE010000092.1:16540283-16555735 GCA_032274725.1 Malacoctenus triangulatus
CCCCTCGCACTGCCTCTCCCTCTCTCCCTCTCTCTCTCCCTCTCTCTTTCTTTTGTCAAGGGCCAGTGCTGTCGGAAACACTAGCCAGAACACAGAGGTCTCTCATGCAGTCAGGTCCTCCTTCACGTCCAGTAAAAGCATGTGGCTGGCCACTAGTTTGCACACTGTATGTGCAATATATGGTCCAGGGCAAGAGGGTCACGACCCCCCCCCTTCAGAAAAGCTGCGGTTGCCATGTAAGCTGAATAAGCTGCCTCAAAAGTTTTCTTTTGAAAAAGGTGGTGGTATACTGGGGGTCTTGGCTTGTTTGCATGCTTTCTGTTTGGTGTAACTGTGCCGTCATGCAGCCGGGCGTCCACCAGCATCACTGTAGCTCAGATACAATGACAGACAAAACTGCAGCTGTTGTAAATGGAGCTTGAAATGCCCCCAAAATTAAAAAAAAAAAAAAAAGATCATTTAAAACAAACATTCAGAACGTTAAACCATGACCGCGATAAGTTCCCTCCCTCCTGCACTGAAACTTGAAATGATCCTCTATGCACGAACTGTCACCTCTTGTGCACCGGCTCTTCAGTAAGAAAGGGGAGGGGAGGGGGGGGGGGGACAGGAAAGCAACAAGGTTTTTTGTGAGCGCCGCAGATGTGTGTGCTGTTTATCACTGCCAGTGAAAGGCTTGCCTCAGCAGCAGCTGTGGAGCGCTTTGCATGCAAGGGCAGAGGTGCACTGGTAGGGGCAGATTTGCATTTGTGGTTTTATGTCATGAGCAACCACGTTACGCCCTTCCTCCTTCCTTCCTCCATGCCCCCCCCCCCCTTCCTCCTCCTCCTCCTCCTCCCCACCTCACTTTCTCGCTCTCTGTTTTTGGTGTGGAGAACATTTCAGCGAGAGGTAAAAGCAGCAAAGAGGGCAGCCTAAGTGGAGCGCTGGAGCACAACCTGGGCAGGCTGAAGTGGCTCCCCGCGTCACATCCACATGAACAAATCTTGCGATCACAGACAAGCCTTTGTTGTGGTTACATACAACTAAACAGGCATTTTTTTGACTGTATCAAGAAGAAAACTGATGTCACTAATGGTAGTCTTACAGTTTGTTGTCATAAATCATCACAATTACTTAAATTTTGAATGTTTTTTGCTGTTTAGAAAAAAAAGAAGTTCGTGGATTGATTATTACCAAGTTCTATTCAGAAGCTTTTCTTTGTGTTGTTTATTTGTGAGCTTATTTTCAATCTCAGTGACTGATGTCTGGGTTTGCTTGTTTTTTACGACGGCGTAAAGCCGAGTGTCCTCTGATCTGCATGTGTCCACTCCACGCGGCACCGTCACCCCATCTGATGAAAGGCTTTCCTGACTCTTTCATCTTCACAATGCGTTCTGATGGGGAGAACTTCCTTCCAAAACACCCTCATGTTGTGACAATAGCCTCCAGTTTTTCTCCCCCACTGCTCGCAGCGTTCCGTATATATTTTTGGCCGCTCAAACTTGAATGAGGTTTCGCGCAAAAACTCATATTCATGCAAATAAGGGGATAAATGTTTTGCAGTGTTTTTTTTTTTTCTTTTGGGTAGAAATATGTGAATCCTATTTAAATGACAAATGTAGCATAGAACTGCTGGGTTGCTATATTGGTTTCATTATGTCATAAAAAAAGGCATACATAATAATAATGCCAAAGTCCTGCCTGCTTATTTTATCAGCCTCACAGACGGCTTGATAACTAAAGAGCTGGATGTATGAATGAGAATCCAAACATAACATCATCTGTGGAAACTTCTGCATTTTGGAGTGCTTTGACGCAGACGTTAAACTGATGCTGAATGAGATATTTATTGTCTTTTTGAGCATCTTTTTCTTTAGTCCTCGACAAGTTTGCTCGAGCTTTTTCTGAAGCTACAAAAGCGAGCAGAGGTTTCTTTCTCGCAGGTCCGACCTTTTTTTCTTTTTTTTTTTCTCCCTGCCGTGCAGTCCGGCAGTTGTGCCTCTGTCGACATGTGTGTGCAGCTGTTGTTGTTATTCCTTTGGCTTATTATGTCACTAATGAAACTCCTGCCAGCCAAACAAGCTGTTAGAGGGGGATCACGCTGACCCCGATCCCATCGTTCACCTCGTCCGCACTCCGATCAGGCTCCTTCCTGTCTCTTTTGGAAGTCTTGTGTCGTGTCACGTCAGTTTGTAGTGGTGTTGTACGACACCGTTGGCTCTCTGTTTGCTCCACTGCTGCCCTCCAGACCCCAATAAGCGCCACGCTCTGTGACAGGGGGGCTTTTTCTGTTGAGCAAAGCACGACCCCTGTTCTACTTGTTTGCTTTACTCGTGTTGCCGTTTCTTTAAAACTCTCCAACGCGTTGTCTTTTCAAGGCAGCCAGTTGTGAATCGGAATCCGCTTTACCCTCTTTTCATTTTGCTCGACATCAGCGAGCATTGAAAAGGGGGCAGGAGGGGGGGGGGGGGTGGCTACAGTTGGAAATTTGCTTTTAAGTATGTGAGGTATGTCCATTCATTCCCTTCCAAACTCCCCCAGCTGCTTTAAGACCACTCACCCACCCCTGCAGGTTTATAAAGTCCTCTTGCGTCCCCGCGACGCCCCCCCTCCATGCTGTTTTCCACATTCTCTGTTTGCCTGGTACGTACAGTTCCAACGGGCCTGCGGCCAGACCCCCACGTTCCCCGAACGGCGACCAAAAGCCTGCCGGAGCCTGTCCAGGCCCGAGGCGGGGGCCTAGTTACCCTGGTCAATCTGGCAACCGACATTGTCAACGTGAAACTTTCCAGCATTCTTGCTTTATTCCTGTAAACTGTGTCGCGCTGGTAACACGTTATTACTGGAGAGAGAGAGAGAAGGTGTGTGTGTGTGTGTGGGTGTGGATGTGTGTGTGTGTGAGTTAATAGCTGGCTGGTGTGTTTCGGGCTTTTCTTCCGGAGCTCAGAGGACACATCTTACCAATAGGTAAAAATGTGAGCGCAGAGACTTCCCTCCTATGGTGATGACAGCCAGAGAAGCTCTTGAAAGCGCTGTGGATTGTTAGAGAGCAGAATGTCTGTGTTCTTGGTTATTTTAAGCCCCATCAGAGACATGAGCTCACAAGAAGTGCATTAGTCTCTCTGACAGGACATAAAACGTGTTGAATGAAATTTGGGAATTGTTTGGGACGGCGGTGTTGCTCGGATAACTGGAGCAATATTTCTCCCGTTTCATCAAATCACAGATATTTATCTCCTCTTCAAATGAAACGGTCTTTTTTGCGCGTGTGTGTGTGTGTTTTACTGGGTGTGCTCGTTCATGTGCAAAATAGGAAACGCCGGCGTCGTAATGAAGTACCGACGTTTCGAAGGGGTCCAAATGACTTACAAAGTGGCCGGACGACGCCGATTCCTGGTCTGGTGAACATTTGTGTTTGCTTCTTGTTTGTCGTGGCATAATTGTTTCCACGCTGTGTTGTGTGACTGCGCGAAAAAAAAACCTCTACCGCTTCCTATGCCCGACTAGGTGAGATGGGGCTCGGTGATAGGTGCCGCTGCAGCGTTATCAATCAGCTCTCCGCAGCGTGCCGCCTTGTGGAAACTGCCTAAACAAGAGATATGGAAAAAAAAAAAAAAAGGAACACCCTGCTGACTGCAACGCGAGTGAAAATAAATCTCAAGGCAACCTACAGAGATCAGAAGTTAAGACAACATAACAGCCTTCACACTTTGTAGATTAACGGAACTGACGGTTTTGTTGTAGTTTTATGCAAACGCGTCTCTCAACTTCTGGTGTGTGAGCCGTCTAATTAAGTCGCATAGGCTCCGGGAATGTCTCCGGATTCCTCCCACATACACAGAGAGGAATATATATCCTCCTCTGACCTGTGGATGCTGCACTGTGAGGCTCTCTACCAAGAGTGTGCAGCGAAACTCAAGTTGTGAATGACTAAACTAACAAAGAAACCCACGATTTTGAGCTATGTTTTCCTTGTCTTCCTCACAGAGTCTTTTCAGGTTGGACTAATACAGTTAATATATCGCAATAACATCTGAACTTTGCATGTTTTCTTTGCCTCCAGGGCGCCAGAGATCATCCTGGGCCTGCCTTTCTGCGAGGCCATCGACATGTGGTCCCTCGGCTGTGTGATAGCGGAGCTCTTCCTGGGATGGCCCCTCTACCCCGGAGCCTCGGAGTACGATCAGGTAACGCATGATGATTGCACGGCACCCTCAGATTGTTTCCTGACCTCCGATTGCGCATCGGGCACAATCAGGCCCACCGGTTCTCTCCTGCGCAGGTTTTGTTTTGTGTGTACGCACTCGCGTGTGTTTTCCCCTCCCCGTGCATGTATCCTTGGGAGGGTAGGATGCCTCTCCCCGAAACTCCCCTGACGGCGCCTGATGATTCTTGCGCAGCCTCTCTGTTTATCTGAACAGATGCCACAGAGCCACTTGTCCAATTAGTGCAGCCCCTGGGCTCCGGAGCAAGACATTGTCGCGTTGCTTTCCCTCCATCAGTCAGACGTGGCTCAGTGGGGGAAACCTTGAGGAGGTTGTGCTCCATCTCCGAACTAGCTCGTCTGATTTTTTTTCTCTCACAAGCCCCCAAAACTTTTGCGAGTCTCGTTTACGAGTCTCGGATCAGGCTTGGCCCCTTTCGAAGCTGAGGTCATTGTTGGCTGCTGCGCATATTTTGTAGTGATCGCCAACCTTGATTTTGAAACCCTCGGAAGAGCATCCATCCAAAAGTTTCAGCTTTGATATGTTAATAGGAGCAATCACAGCTCTGAATGTGTCCTGTGGTTGAATTGTGCGCTTGAGAGAGTCTCAAACGCTGTTTCCTCGCCTTGTGTTTTTTGCAGATCCGGTACATCTCGCAGACACAGGGCCTGCCTGCGGAGTATCTGTTGAGTGCAGGGACAAAGACCACCAGGTTCTTCAACAGAGATCCAGACTCAACCTATCCCCTCTGGAGACTTAAGGTACTGGAACAGGACCAAGAAACACACACACACACACACTCACATACACACACACACACACACATACACACACAGACAAACTCTGGGCCCGTGAGAATCGAGTGCATCCTTCCTGGAGAATGTAATATTTTACCCACCCCGGAGCTTCGCCAGCAAAACCTGCGGCTAATATTCGCGGAGCTCGGGTTACACTGTGTGGGGTATTGATGGCCCTTTTGGCTGGCTATAAACAAAGTGAGAGGGTAATGAGAGCAAAATGGATCTGTGTGCGCGGATTTGGCAAATGAAAACCCAGCATGATGAATCTAGCTCAGGGGGTGGCGGCTCTAACCCCCTCTCACTGTCCCTCTATGTAGGCCACTCAATAAGAAGCGCCGCTCTTTTCTTCTTCTACCCTCATTAACTTCATTTGAACTTCTGCGTGCCACACAGAGCTCCCGCACATTGAATTCTCGACAGCGCCGAGCTACAAAACGCTGATCTGTCTTTGCCGGGTATGGAAATGTTTTTACTACGTCTGAGTCTCGGATTGATTTTTCTTTTTTCGTCCCCTTCTGAAAGTGCATTTGTTTTTTTTTTTCTTCTTTTAAATTCCACAAGCATAGCACAGCTGCTGACAGCGACGGATGATAGTGGCTGGTTGTTTTTAATGAGGACATAGAGTAACATAGGGTACATAACGTGCATTCCTTCACATCACACAGCTGCCCATGCATGGGCTGTTGGTTATCGTCAGGTAGGAATTTGGAAACTTTTCTGCTCGCTACCTGGTTTTCACCAGGCTTTTTGGAAAGTCACGCCGTCGCTGCGACGAGCAACTCGCGCTCTTCTCGCGCTCCACTGCTGTAGCGTCTCATGATTCCTCCGGCGTTTGGTATGTGGAAAATCACACGTCAAGTCATCCTGAACACTTTTTTTTTTTCTCCACTGTGAGGACTGACGGCTCAGCGTAAACTTGACCTCGCCATATGTTTCCTTGTAACAGGAACTGGGTTGCTCCGCTGTTATTCCAAATATGCTCATTCGGGATGTTTCCCGATGAACACCGACGTGTTTTTGTGTAAGTTTGTGTCCTGCGAACATGAATGATTACAAAGTTGAGTTCATGTGTGGCCCTGTCGCTGACTCCTCCACACACAGACAGACACACACACACACACACACACAGTTTCTATATCCTGTATACAGTGAAGTGTTTGTCTGATATAGTGTGCACCTCCATACGCAGCCTCCCCCCCATTTTTCTCGGCTGTTAGATGAGTATTTGTGCGCTACCCCAGGGTTGCTCAGAGGGTAAGCCGAGTCCTGCTGCACATCAACAACAAGAGGCTGTAATGAGCCAAATGTAAATAGTGCGTTTCCAGAGGGGAAGTGTGATGGGATTTGAGAGGAACATCTGCTTCTTGTCTCCCGCAGACTCAAGAGGACCACGAGGGTGAAACAGGGATCAAGTCCAAGGAGGCTCGCAAGTATATCTTCAACTGCTTGGATGACATGGCGCAGGTACGCAGCTCGAGCGCCTCCGAGCACAACCTCGTCCTTCGCACGAAGTCACCACATCCAGTCTTTCTATCCACCTTTCTTGGATCTGCAGCCGCTGCCGATGGTGCTGTTCATGTCCAGGGCCAATTTGCTCCATCACATCCCGAGAATTATCCATCCGAAGCCCTTTAAAATATTTATTCCGCCAAGGTCTGATCTCCAGCTGCAGTATAGCTCAGCTGATTTATAGTATTTTACCCAGAGAAATGAAAGCAGCTGTTCACTGCAGCCCCTCCTCACTCCTGCGCTCCTGCTCCTCATTTCGCCTCACCACCATCTAATAACTTACAGACAGACACTCGAGCTAAACATGTGGTGTGGCTGGTTAGCAGGTCTGATATGTTCGGTTTATTTTCCCATTTAACTCGCAGTGAGTGTTGTGGCTGCGTGCTCACTTTGTCGACTTGCGGTACGCGTGAGCATGACGGAGGGCATCGGTGCAACATGCCGTCAGTCTCCTTTGTCTCTCAGTGGGACACACACACACACACACACACACACACACACACACACACACACACACACACACACTAACACATTCCAGAGGTTTCCAAATAGTTCTTCAGCGGGGCCCACACCATGTTGTGTCTGTGTGACTCAGCTGGTTCGTTTCTCACTCCCTGCAGCTCTGTATGTCACCTGTGGGTTTTTTTATTTTTTAGAAATATCTTACATAACCCCCAAAAAAGGGGAGTATACAAGTCTGAGTATACAGTGTGTGAACACAACTATACGTAATGTCACTTTCCACCGTGGCTCAGAGTGAATTTATCTCTTTGTGGTGGGAAAGTTCGCACGCAGCCATGACATTTTGCCGGGACGTGACTGTCAGCTGGCGCGTGTTGTTTTGTCCTCTCGGCCGGCAGCGGACACTCCGAGACAGACGGGGGGGCAGAAGACGAAAAATTACAGTCATTTCCTCCTGCAGCTCTGAACTTTTGACAGGATCATCATACTTTTTTGATGATGCTCTTGATAAAAACTGCCTTCCCTCCCCGACTCAAAAAAAAAAAAGAAATGTCCGAGGAAAGTTAACTTTCTTTCACCCTGGTAATGTGGTCATCTCGATTCGCAGCTGTTGGGAACTGCCGGTGTGAACACATGTAGCCACTTAGGTGATGGGAGACAATTACGGGTGTCCGCAAGTGCCCAGGGCCGCTGTCAGGTCTGTCTGGAATAACATGCTGTCGGCAGGGACAAGATAGTATCACGTTTTGGGCTTGTTGAAATTACAGCTGCCATGCACGCACACAACATACACACACAACACACGCGGACACACATATGAAGCAGGGAGTTTAATGAAACCAACCTGCACCGGTATGATATCCCCTGGGTCATCTCTCTCTCCTCTGCTTCAAGCTCTGTGTCCTGTCTTCCTCTGTTGCTGCCAGACTCGGCTTACTACAAAAACACTGGAGCGATACAGCACAGCAGCACAGGCTTAATATGGGTGTAAAAGTGCTTATTTTGCCCCATATCACTGTCCTGGCCATATAAACAAGTCAGCATTGTGGACATCTGTGTCTCCGTGTATAATGAATGATATTGCTGAAGGCCCTGCAAGACAGAGAGGCTGGGTGCCAGGAAAAGATAATGAACCTCTTTTCAGTCGTGGGAAATATGGGGAGGCTTTAGTCACAAGTATATCTAATTTGAGTAAATCAGACACCAACTTAGAGCGAATGCAGGACCCCGCGAGGGGCCCGATGTGGAACGTACGCAGACCGGAACTGCGCAGAAATGGATTCACTTTGATCTGCAGATTGGAGCGCAGCCATGACAGGAAGCACAGCGCGGCCCTCACTGAATCTTGCTCTTATTATATACACACTTAGAGATAGACTTTTTTTCCTTCCTTTATCTTCATTTTCCTGCCGAGAAGCACAGCGATGGAGTTCCAGATTAGAGTGCACATGTTGTAAGGCGCGGGGGTCGGGGTGGAGGTTTAGCGCGCCCAGATCCACAGCTCCCGAGGCGTCGCCCAATCTGTCCCACCGCTGACATCTGCCATGTCTGCCCTCACTTCATGTCAGTGGGTTCCGAGACACAGACGTCGTTCAACAAACTTTATTTTTAACCGTTCCAACTTTATTTGTATCACTTTTTAAACTTCAAGCATAGATTAGCTTGATTTGAAAAAAATAGAGCAAATTAATTTGTAATTTTTCACGATTAGGTGACTTTCTTATTAGTATTTGCAACAAATAGCAACAATTTTGCACTTCAGACAAATAGATTGCAAAGGGAAGATACAAACACACCGATGTTGGAAGAACAAAGTCACGTTTGTTCTCTGTTTTCGTAAATTCCCGTATCAACAAACCAGTTAGTGCATTCGAGGGGATCAGATGAGTGAAACGGTTAACAAAGTAAGAAATTCTTCACTAGCTTCTACGTGTTTAGCAGCGAGGTGATGCTGAAGGCTTGAATTCTATTGGTGGCATGTAAATTCTTCTTTGCATACTTTGCTGGCAGTGTGGCTCCTCTGAATTCCTTCAACCGCTCTTTCCCATTTCTAACTCTCTCGTTTTTTTGTGATTGTTTTCATTTCTTGTGAAAATAAAACGAGGCTGGATAGCATTTTTATTGCACTCAAATTAATTCACAATTAATTCCCAGAGTTAATCGCCGATAGGAAGATTTGCTATCTTTATTCAGTTTTCTTATCCTGTTTTGATAAGTATGGCACCAAAATATGTACATTTCCCCAAAGTCATCTCTCCCACCAGCGGAGGACAATGTGATTATTTCTCACCTCATTCTGCAGATTATTCCTTTATCACAGCCAGTGGTGATGGCAGGCAGGCAGGCAGGAATGGCTACACAACCTGAATAACCTGCATAGAGAGGAGGGGGGGGCGGGTGGGGGGGCAGGGGGGGGGAGAAGAAAGAATTGAATCAGATTTTGCAGTGCTGACTGGCAGCACATCTGATAGCCCCTGGAGCAGGCCTACAGATAAGCGGAGCGTCTTTATGAAAAACAGGCCTGCTCCCTCCGCATGTGCAGTCACAATAAACAAGGCGGCCTGTCTGCTGCCACTGTCCCCCCCCTCCCCGTCCGTCCCCCTCCCCGCATCTGTGCACTCGCTCCACACGACACGTCTGCGTGGTTCGCTTAGCACCGCGCTTGCTGTATCATGACCTTGTCCCACTTCCTTCATCCCTCACTCCACACAACAACCCTAAAAGTAGACCAGAATTAGTCCACTGCCTCGCAAATCAATTTTTGGCCGGCCATGAAGCGCTGCATTAAAGCCGAAATCTGCTGCTCACCCCCCCCCCCACCACCACCACCACCACCACCCCACCCCTCCTGTATTTATCCACAACCTAAGCCGCAATGTTTATTACAGATGAGGCATCGTGATATTCCTAGGCAGCTTCCCAGAACCGCCTCAGAACATATTTAGGTTAAGTTGTCCCGTGTCAGCCTTTTTTTTTCAGAAGAGCTCGCAGAAAAAAAAAAAACGGTGTCCTCTGTGAAAGGGCTTTTTAATGACCAGGCAAGCGGGAGTGTTTATTGGGTTTCTGTTTTTTGTTTGTTTTCACATCTCAGGAATAGATAAAAATCTCAGTCAAGGCGCCAGGAGATATTTCAAGTGGCGCTATGAATATCACTGCAAATGTTTGTAATGTCACCAAGGTGCAAGGTTATCACTAGGCTCTGTCACACACAGATTTGACACCCCAACTTGCAAGGCCGTGCGAGTATTATTAGGTCCGTCGATGGGAGCGAGCTGTCGGGGAGATTTTTTACTGTTGCCGCTGCGAATGTTGCAGAAGGCAAACACTCGAACCGGTCGTTGAAGAGCCATTGGAAACGCTAAGATGTTTGTGTGTGTGTTTTTTTTTTTTAGGTGAACATGACGTCAGATCTGGAAGGAAGCGACATGCTGGCAGAGAAGGCCGACAGGAGGGAGTTCATCGACTTGTTGACCAAGATGCTGACCATCGACGCAGACAAGAGGATCACGCCGATCGAAACGCTCAACCACCCCTTCGTCACGATGTCGCATCTCCTCGATTTCCCGCACAGCACACAGTACGAAACCCAGCAACAAGTATCTCCGAATCCTGCCATGAGACCCCCCATACTCAGTCCTCCTCTGCCCCCCCCCCCCCACCCCCCCACCTGTCCTCTCTTCTTACAGCGTGAAGTCATGCTTCCAAAACATGGAGATCTGCAAGCGCCGCGTCAACATGTACGACACAGTCAACCAGAGCAAGACGCCCTTTATCACCCATGTGGCTCCCAGCACCTCCACCAACCTCACGATGACCTTCAACAACCAGCTGAACACTGTGCACAGCCAGGTGAGAGCGGACGAGAGACAAAAAGGGGGGGCCGAACCTCGTCGCCCGTTCATCTGCATGCCAGGAGCCAGCCGCTCACGGTGCACTTCTGAGCTGTCGGACGCGAGTATGTAAATGAGCGTGGCTGCGGTTTATTGCGTCGGGATCGTTCGGTTCGGCAGAAATTTTGACAGAGAGAAATTGATGGAGTGTTTATTAGAAAAATGCAGCAGAAAATATGCACCTGCGGATTATTAAAAGAAGAGGAAGTGGGGTGACCTTTGAAGTGAAGGCACAGAATATAGAAGACAAAGCATCCAACACCTATACTGTAAATTAACATATATATGTGTATGTGTCAAAATGAATAATTACAGCAGAGCCAAATATATGAACTATGTGTTTTGCACAAACAGTGTTTTTAACCAAACAGTGTCAGTGGTTAAACCACCCAAAAGGGACTATTTGTGCTTTTGTTTTATTTTGTTTCTTGGCCCATTCTTCCTGTTTGTCCGCCTGTTTCCATGCATGCTTGCCTGCCTTTCTGCCTTGGCGCATGTATATCTGTCTGCCTGCATTTCTGTCTGTGCCCCAGGTCCTGTGGGATTGTCACAAAGTGCTGATTACACACATGACAAGCCCCACTTCCTGCTTGCCTTGCATTCTGGGGCTTTCAGGCCTTAAGAATCCCTTTACCAGGCTTCCTCTCTTCTCTCCTACACCCCCCTCCCGCTCCACCTCCTCCTCCTCCTCCTCCTCCTCCTCTCACTCCTGTCCTCCTCTGTCTTCTCCCCTCTCCTCCCGTCTCCCTGGGTTGAGCCCGTGGTGCTTTACCGCGTCGCTCCCGTACGGTCTGTGAATCGAAACTGCTGACTTTTGGCTTCTGCCGGAATCACCGAGCGTCTGCTTGCAAGGTTTTCCAGATTGTGTTTAGTTACAACTCCTGCTCTCACTCCCACCCCTCTCGTTAGTAAACAGAGTTCTTTATCACCAACTATATCGAGCCAGCTCACACTGTGTAGCATGCGACAAAATACCCCCATCTTGCTGTGATTTAAATGGATTAACATTCCCCTCAACTTGTCTTTTCTGCGCGCGGCTCTCGGGGCATATAGGCAGACTTAAGTTAGTGATTTATTCAGCTCGTTTCATTTGCGAGGCGGGAATGTGTCTTTGGCTTGTGTTTGGCTGCCTCCGTGCTTGTTTATGATGAATGCCACAGAAGCATATTGATTATGTTCTCTCTCCTGGTGTTCATCGAACACGCTAAAGAGAGCAAATGAAAAATGAAAACCCGTCCGTGTACTTTCGCTCCACCCTTTATGTACGCGCGCCTAATGAAAAGGGCTAAAATTAGACGGCGTCTCGAGGAGCAAATACTACTGACACGCTGAGTAAATGGTGCCCCTTAAAAGCATTTGTTTGTATCTGGGATGTTCCCAGGCGGTCTTAGCATTTCACATGTCTTATTAATGGTCAAGAAGACATGCCGGAGTTACCTAAGCTTACATAATTATACAGCGACTGTGGACTGTGAAATATTTCTCCTGTCAGGCATAATTGATTTGCAGGCGAGATCGTGTGGCTGTGACATGAAATGTCAAATTTTGCTGCAGCATATTAAATTGTCCTCTTCCTATGATATCATAACTAAAGTGAAGTGATAATGAGGAGAATGTTTGTGCTGCTGTGGGGTTCATGTTTACAGTATCTGAGGACGTGTAAGGCATCATTACCTTCACTTTATTGGCAGCAGACGGCGAATTCTCGCCCAGGACTGCAAATTTGTAGTCTAACTCGGCGCGCTAACAAACGATGTTAATGATAAGTCTAAATTTGCTCTGGCGTGGCATTTTGCTCATCGATGGTTGATTATTCTCAGGATTGCACCATTGATTGCGTCGCCACTCTCACTCTTTCTCCCCCTCTAATTAATCAAATCAACAGTCCGCATATTTTAAGGCATGTCGAATCAGTCACCCAATTTCCTCGTTCTTCAATCGGCTTTTATCATCGCTGGGTGCCTCGCGATCCCTCTTCTTTTGATCTGAAGGTTGTTTTCCATCTTTATGTCTGCATTATTATTTTTCTTTTTTTTTTTTTTGCCACACTATTGCTTTTATTCTTTTGTTTTTTATTTTCCATATCACGGCTGTTGCTCAGCCTCGCCTTTCTCGGAGCATTTTCCACTTCCCTGTCATACCCATCAGTACCTCCACTCTCATGATTTTTATTTTGGTCCCATCATTCCTTTAGGCCACCAACCTGGCTCCCTCCTCCACCAACAATGCCACCCTTTCCTTTGCAAGCCCTGACGTCTCCATACTAAACTACCAATCTGCACTCTACCAGCCCTCCGCTGCCTCCATGGCAGCTGTGGCCCAGAGGAGCATGCCCCTGCAGCCGGGGGCTCCTCAGCTCTGCGCTGCCCGGCCTGACCCCTTCCAGCAGGCACTCATCGTCTGCCCACCTGGTTTCCAAGGTAAGGACGCCGCGCCTGTCGGTATGCATTAGCGCAAATGGACAGAGGGAGATTTCTAGTCATCTCCGAAAACGCACAAGATCCCAGCCGTGCGCACCTGCAGGGAAACAAGCTTCGATTCAGCCATTAAACACAATTAAACATTTATCTGCTACCATGCATAATGTGACAGTGTTAGTTCTGTCTGTGCGAGTACATGCTCCTCTTGTGTTCTTTTTTTTTTCTTCCTTTCTTCCTTTTTTGTGCTTTGATTATGCATTGCCCAGCAGGCAGTGTCAGTCACATCATAAAAAACTGTGATTTGTTGATAACTTGAGGCAATTAGTCATCTGAAAGAAAATTTAATATCTTTGTTGTGGTGCTATTTCCATGACTACTGTTTTTGTTTTTCACACGCTGTTGCTAAATCCAGACTTTGTTCAAATGGTTTCTGTCAGCTGCTAAATGCAGATCAAACACCTTACAAGTTCGAATTCACAATTTAATCTCCTCAAGTTAATCTCACTGCATATTTTTTTGTCAGGAACATATATGGGGGTGGTGCAACTGTACTTAAATGTTGACGTCTTTTGTGTGTGTGCTTTATTTATGTACAGGGCTGCAGGCATCCCCTTCCAAACACACCAGTTACTCCGTACGGATGGAGAATGCTGTTCCCATAGTGACGCAGGCCCCCGGTGCCCAGCCTTTGCAGATTCAACCCGGCCTCCTTACACAGGTAGGAAGACTAAAGTATCACAGAGACTGAACTAATCGAGTGATTTGGATCTTAACAATAACCGTGCCTGTCAGGAAGATTTCTGAACTTTGAACTGCTCGCATTCAAACAAAGCTCTCCGCTTTCCTTTTTCTTCGTGAGCCTCACTAAGAATAGTATCTATCGATGGAGGATGAAAATCACTCGGTGTTCGTGACCCTGCCCCTGCTGGCAGCTGCTTTTTCCTGAGTGCATTCAGGCAAGCTTTCCTGTGCATTGCTCTCTGCCTCGCTCTCTCTCTCTCTCTCTCTCTCTTTCTCTCTCTCTCTCTCTCTCTCTCTCTCTCTCTCTCTCTCTCTTTCTCTCTCTCTCTCTCTCTCTCTCTCTCTCTCTCTCTCTCTCTCTCTCTCCCTCCCTCCCCTGGTACTCTCTCTGCCCCTCGCTTGCTCCCTCTGCTGCCTTGCTCTCCTGGAGGCAGAGGCTACCACGGTCTGATGCACTCAAAGGCAGCAGCCCTTCACACAGAGAAGGCCTTTACTGGATCCTGCACAGTGGGGCCGGAGCTTCAGCTGCTAATATACAGTTGTTGCAAGTAACAAGGAGTGACTGTGCATCACCACTCTCTCTGCACACACGCACACACACACACACACACAGGCTGTTGAGCACCTCCACAGCCACACCACCTCTTTCCCTATGGAAATTTCCATGAAGGCTTTAAATATCCCTGAGAATCCAGGGAGTTTGAAGCACTCCCTTATCTCCAGTTAATCATGCAGTAGGCAGGCAGGCAGGAAGACAGCACGGCTCAGTGTGTGTGCGTGCGCGTGTGCACATGCATGTGTTTCTGTGGTGGGTTAATCTGTCAGATACCAAATGGTGATTAGCTCCGCGGCTGCTTCCAAGTCAGGCGCTCCAAATTACAGGCCTCGAAGGATGCTCGGAGGTCAGGGGAGGCTCGGATGAGGCTCTGCGTGACCGGGGGACTCACAACATCCTCACAGCCGTGGATGCAAAGGAGCTGGAGATCCTTAAAAACACGAATCTTGGTTTGAGTCAAAGGAAAGTTGCATTGCATTAATTAATACATCAAGTGGAGATCGCGCACTGCTGCCATGCTCCGCAGGTGTTCACCGTAACCTCTGCCTGCGCACATGTTAAACAAAGACAGGCAATAGTTAACATAAACAGATGGTTTATATAGGCCAGCAAACACACCTAATAACTGGGTGTGTGGTGTGTCTGCTTTCCCATGTTTATTCCTTAACTGTGGGAGGTCTCACAGGCGTGACTGAGTCCTTGTTTGCATTCATGCCACCTGCGACTTCATGCACCCACTGCTCACTGTCACCCGTGCACCCAGTGTCCAACTCGGACCCGTGCACGTTTGGCCCTATGCACCTGGGTGTGCACAGAAAAAGAGAGAGAGAGAGAGAGAGAGAGAGAGAGAGAGAGAGAGAGAGAGAGAGAGAGAGAGAGAGAGAGAG
>JAUESE010000092.1:16555835-16600880 GCA_032274725.1 Malacoctenus triangulatus
AGAGAGAGAGAGAGAGAGAGAGAGAGAGAGAGAGAGAGAGAGAGAGAGAGAGAGAGAGAGAGAGAGAGGGAGAGAGCAGGAGGAAGGAGGGTCCAAGCAGGGAGGCAGGGAAACCAGCGGGACCTTTATCTGGAGCAGGAATGCAGAAAATGTGGAAACAATTGGGGAGTGAGAGCAGGGGCTTTGAAAGCCCCGAGGTGACAAAGGGTTTTCACCCAGGGAGTGTAGGTCGAGGTGGGAGGCGGTGGGCCACTGATAGTGATGGTAGGCTCTGAGAAGAAAGAAAACGGCCTCTTAACTGGGTTACCATTTCAGGGCAGACAGGCTAGTTACACAACGCAGACGCCTAGTGAGAGAGGCATGTATAGTGCCAGGAACGGAGATAGAGCGAGCGGGAGGAGGAGCAGGAGCAGGAGCAGGAGATGGATGGATGTATTAGAGGCTCTTAATGGCATGTTGATAAAAGACCTCGAATGTGGTCTTGGATGTAAAGACCATCTCCATCTCCAGAATGTTCCATTAGAGAGGTCAGTCGTCAGTGAACAGACAAGGCTGAAGTGCTAGCCTGCAGATGCCCCCCTGCAGCACTGGACTTTGCAACCTACCACAGACACACACAGAAAAAAAAATCTCCCTCCACAACACTCCAACGAAGCTCTTGCACAGACCAGTCGCTAAGTGCCAGGGTGTGTCGTAAACACACAGATGCAAATGTGAAGATAAAGAAAGAAACATTGTGAAAATATACAGTTTTAAATAACATTATCGTATGAACGAATTAGCTGCTTTGCATTGCGTGCACTGCTTCACTGTATCCCCTCTGCCTTTCTTTGTTTCTATTTAAACGTGTGTGTGCCGCAGCACATACTGATGCCGTCGTAAATAGATGTGCAAATGGTATTAAAGGAACAATTCATTAGCCCTGACATTAAAGTGCTAATCAATAGAACTGCATTAAACTATTAGGGGTTACACACACAGTCACACACAAACGTGTTCAGGCATGCATGCACACATACTCATCTTGGCACATCTCGGAGCGTATTATGCTTGATAGTCCTCCTGTTCTGCATCAGAAATACAAAGTAGCTGCTTTCAGAGTTGCTTGAAAAGACCTACAGATTTAATTAGAACATAGGTTGACTTGACGAAATCACAGTAACATCACACACGCACTCACACACACGATCTCCCACACACACACTGGTAAGCCCGCTGACACGTTGATAGGCACACTCACTCATACACAAGCACACAAAGAAAGGAGTAGCTGTACATCTTTATTAAGTCCTGGTCTTATCTCTTTTGTCGATGAATGTCTCCTTGTAGCAGCAGAGTTCATTTTACATGCCCAGTAGCTACTTGAGAGCAGCTGGTTTGCACATACAAAAAAAGGTAGTGTAATTCATCATACTACCTTCAAACTAATCAGGCAAGTTCAAAGCTTGCTTTTTTTGGCAGAGTACTGTTCATGTTTAGGCATTATCTCTGGCAACTTTTACGTCCAGAGATTTGCTGAGATACGATTCACAGTTTGAATGTTTTTTTTTTCCCCACCTTGCAGCTGGCCGTGTTTGTTTTCCTTTTGATGACCTTTAAATCTCGGTGTTTGTCCCTCGTTCTCCGCCGTCCTTCCTCAGCAGGCCTGGCCCAGCGGCACCCAGCAGATCCTGCTGCCTCCGGCCTGGCAGCAGCTCACCCACACCTCAGTCCAGCATGCCACTGTCATCCCCGACTCCATGAGCAGCACACAAACTCTCGCTAACTGGAGGTGAGCCGCGCCGCCTTCCTTCCTCTTCCCACTTTGCTCACTCACTTTGGATGTTGCCTTATTTGTGCGGAAGGAATGACGTCCAGCTTAAAAACGGGCCCAGAAAGTCTTGAATTGACCTGCTGTGGTGACTCCTGTAATAAGAGTGCCGCCGCAAGACGCACACAACTAATATTACAACCTATAATTGCGGCTCTCAGTTTTAGAAACCACTCTCCTCACAGATTGAAGTAAATAAACGCATTGCAGATGTAAACAAACCATAGCCTAAAAAGCTTGCTTTCAGCATATATTACTGTGACGTGTCTGTGGCTCAGTTTAGTTTCAATGGCCTTGAAAGGTCATAAGATGCCATCAAAAGATGGTACGATATAAGTCGGCCTGACTAAGGGGCCTGTTCCTCTCTGACAACTTGGCCTTTATCTTCAATGAATCAGTCTCCACACGAACACCAGTGCTTTTATAAGAGCAGATTTACCTCAGGGAGATGGGATATATATATATATATATATATATATATATGTACATGTAGAGACATCATGTAGAGTTTAGCCTGTCACCGCGACGACTTGATAAATGGATGGATGGATGGGAGAAAGCAATCTGCAGGGAGATAAGCACTGAGCAGGTATATAACACGTATGCGTGGACGGCTGCAGGGGGCCACGTGTGCGTGGATTCATTTAGAGCTGTCCATCTGTGACAAGACAACCGCCGCCCCCCTCCTCGCGCGTCTCCCCCCTCGCTTCCTGTCCAGTGGCAGCTCTGCTGTCCTCGGAGAGACGATCGGGGAAAGTGTCGCACTTCCTCTGCAGAGCTATCGCTCCACAGCTGCTGGTGTCAGCTCCTCTGCCCTCCCTCCTGGCTCCCTCCCTCAGTGATCCCATCGCTTCCTTGCGCTGACTTAGGAAAGTTAACTGCTGCCACCCACTGGCCTGCCCAGGAAGTTTTCTTCCAGTTTGTCTCAGTTGTTTCGAGCTTAATTACCTTGAAAAAGATCATGTTTTCTGCAGAGTCTAATGAAATCTGAAAAGAAAAACACTTCAAAACTTGAAAACATCTAAATTCAATCAAGAATTGTGCTCTAAAGTATAGACACTGTTAAACAGATCTCATGTTTTCTTACATCAATGTTATGGTACCTCAAATGCCTCATGAAATACTCCTACAGCAATTTAAAATGTATTACTACTGCAGACCTGCCAAATTTGCGACTGATTTTTCCAGTCAATTGCCTTCAATGTGAGTCCCTTATCGCGTCTTAAAAAAGGTCCATTTCGGTTGCAGCTGTGAAAATGCAAATTTCCTCACAGTCGGTTGGAACAGGTTCATGGTGTAGTTTTTAGATTTCATTCACATTGGTCCTGAATATCCCCAAATGTAGTTTTGTGAACACTGAAGAGACCCTGAATGCATTTGTTTATTTACCCGCAGTTGTTGCTCTCACATGAAAAATATAACGTATAATTTCCTCACAGAAAACTTGTGCTTTATCACAGGAATTCCCACCCTCATGGCAGCCATTACAACCCCATCATGCAGCAGCCCGCCTTGTTGGCTGGTCATGTCACGCTCCCATCAAGCCAGACCCTCAACGTGGGCGTGGCTCACGTCATGAGACAGCCGTCGTCCAATAACAACTCCTCTTCCAAAAAGAACAAACAACACCAGATGTCTGCCAGGTATTAAAC
This sequence comes from Malacoctenus triangulatus, assembly GCA_032274725.1. Taxonomy (NCBI): domain Eukaryota; kingdom Metazoa; phylum Chordata; class Actinopteri; order Blenniiformes; family Labrisomidae; genus Malacoctenus; species Malacoctenus triangulatus. Next base: position 16,559,298 of record JAUESE010000092.1, read on the forward strand.
CTCTCAGGTTACCTTTATCTCCCCGCAGGGGGTCAGGCGACCTTGACCTTTGGGGACCGTCGTTATCTCTGTACTCTGCCCTACGTACTCATTCACCTCTTGTTTGTCTCTCTGCAAGGAACATGTCCGCCTACGAGGTCTCGTCCTCTCAAGTGGTGCTGTCACCGCAGCGCTCCAAGCGGGTGAAGGAGAACACGCCGCCGCGCTGCGCCGTGCTCCAGAACGGCACGGCCTCCAACTGCCCGCCCACGCAGGGCTGCGGGGGCGGGGGCGGGGGGTGGGGGGCTAACGAAGCCGAGCAGGCCTCCAGCACCACCCGCGAGCATCAGCACCAGCACCACGTTCCCAGACAGACCATCATCATCCCCGACACACCCAGCCCCGCAGTCAGCATCATCACCATCAGCAGTGATACAGATGAGGAAGATGATCACAAACAAAACAAAAGGTTGGTTCTGCGGGGGGGGGGGGGGGGGGGGGGCTTGTTTATTTTTTAGGGGATTAACAGGCATTTGTTTGCTTCAGTTATACACAAAAGTGTTTGTTTTTCTTTGGGTTCCCCTGTGCTCAGGGTGTTGCAGTGAATTTGTAATGATGGGAATTATCTGTGGGTTTATCGTGGTAAAACACATCACAGGAAGCTGCAGTGTCAGATCAGCCAGGATAAAGAAAGGGAGCAGCTTTTGCAAAACAGCGCAATAAATTTGCATTGACTTAGGTGGAAATATATGTTCCTGCATTTGCAGTTAAGCTGTTCAACCCTGTTAAAGTCGTCTGATTTGCTCTGATCTCTCATTTATATTCTGTAATGACTGTTTTACATTGACATGCGATGATACGTCTTGTCACTTTTATTTCCAGCTGATATTTCAAAACATTGAAATGTAGTCCTAACCTGCCCAAGGCCAACTCATAACTTTATTGTCAGGATCAATCCACATCAAGTTGGACAATAATACACACTGATTATGTCATGTTGGTAAAAAGAATGTAATTACATGATCTCCTTCATAAAGATATTAAAAGACAATAGCAACATATTTATGTCTTATGCCTTAGAATGTGCAAATAGTGTCTCAAAAAAAAACATTTTTCTCAATATTTCTGAACGGTGTCCATTCTTTATTTGTCCCTCTCTCTTCAGTTCTTCTTCGAAGCAGAGAAAGAATGTCATCAGCTGCGTGACGGTCCATGATTCACCCGACTCCGACTGCTCCAGCAACAACAGTCCCTACACGGTGGAGTCGAGACCACCCAACAACAACAGCTACGACACAAAGACCACCATCCTGGACAATTACAACAACGGGAACCCCCGCACCATCATCATCCCCCCTCTCAAAACCCAGAACAGTGAGGTCCCGAGTGAGTGTGAGCGCCTGATGCCAGGTAAAAGACCCCCGCCTCAGGTAGTGCTTGTTATGTTGTTCGTATTAAATTCCACCTAACTGAACGTGGATCCTTCTCTTCGCAGACGCAATGAACCATCAGAATTCAGTTTATAAGTTCAAATCCTCCAATGGAGTGGCATCTGGCAATAATCACATACCCGCTGGCGTAACTGGAGGCGGGTCCTACCGACAGCAGCGCTCAGGGCCACACCCCCTCCAGCAGCAACCTCTCAATCTCAGCCAGGTATTCTGAAAAAAGACTGTGTGTGTGTGTGTGTGTGTGTGTGTGTGTGTGTGTGTGTGTGTGTGTGTGTGTGTGTGTGTGAGAAGCCTCAGGTTTTTGAATATAAAAAAATAATTGAGATTGTATAAAGTGTACATTCACTGTCAATGGGTGTAAAATAAGAGGAATTATATTTGTCTGTTTGCAAGTACATAAAAGTACTGTTTTACTCAAGTCCCATAAAAACTACTTCAACTAAGTTTAACTACATTTGATTGAATCGTCAATAGCAAATATTCGATCCTTCAACCTTTCGTGAATATCTACATTAAAAAATGCCCATTTTTCAGATAAACAATAAAGTATTTTAATACACAATCTTTAATTATGTTGTATCATATGTAATAGAGGGTCTGCCTCTGATAATAGAATTTAATTTCATATTCAGTGGCAACTTGGGGTTTCAAGGTTGATGAAGAACATTGTGTGAATCGTTCTTAATCATGAGGTTTATTAAGTGAAACAAGAACGGAAAAATTTATCAGTCATGTGAATATTTGCAATTTGTTTATTTTTCCACCTTTGTCTTTGAGATAAACCGAGTTTGAGCATGTAATACTGTCAGTGTTGTTGCCATAACGACGAGGTTGAGTTCACAAAGACAGGAATAAAAACACTGAATATCAAAGATTATTAAAGATCTGGTTATTTACAGTGCTTATATGAGAGATAAAAGTCAACTAGAAGCAGGTAGTTGAGGGCATTTTACAGTAAAAACAATACGTATTGTTTCGAAAATTTCTTTATTTGAAGGAACAAAGTTTAATCAGTGACACTGAATCCGTGTCCTGTTTTTTTAACCAGGCCCAGCAGCACATGGTAGCCGAAAGGAACGGAGGACATCGGCGCCAGCAGGCCTACATCACCCCCAACATCGCCACGCAAGCCCCTTACTCTTTCCACCACAACAGCCCATCCCACACGGGGAACATGCACCCGCATCTGGCCACGACGCACCTGCCCCCGCAGCCGCACCTCTACACCTACACCACGCCCGCCGCTCTGGGCTCCACCAGCACCGTGGCCCACCTGGTGGCGTCACAGGGATCAGCGCGCCACGCAGTCCAGCACGGGAGCTACCCCCCGAGCATCGTCCACCAGGTCCCGGTCAGCATGGGCCACCGCGTGCTGCCCTCGCCCACCCTGCACCACAGCCAGTACCAGGCCCAGTTCGCGCACCAGGCCTACATCAGCGCCTCCCCCGCCTCCACTGTCTACACTGGATACCCGCTGAGCCCCACCAAGGTCAACCAGTACCCTTACCTCTAGAGAAGACACTGACCTGACACTGGAGAGCCCGACCAAGCGCTGCTGCTTCCCTCAACCCCACCCGAGCCCGAGCCCCATCGACATCCCAAATATCTTCTCCTCGACCTCAGACATAAACAGAGACAGAGGAACATGCAATCCTCATGAAACTGTCACATATAACTTGAAGATATAACGACAGAGAGAGAAAAAGAATAAACAAGATTCGCAGCCTCTCTTGAAGGGAAAGTTGGGGGTTGAATTTTCGAGGGGTACAATTCAAGGAGATTTTCTTTGAATTTCTGTTGTCCTTGGGCCAGTTTTTTTTTCTTTTGAACGCCTAATCTTTGCTTTACTTTATGAAGAAAATTGATGTCTCATTAGTTTCACAGGGAAGTTAGAATCAGGCCTTTTTGGGGACAGTGGAGGTTTTCTGATCAGTTTTTCTTTTGTTGCCCCCCCCCCCCTCTTTAAACTTGGGAAGTGACTGTTGAACAGGGGTTACTGACTGGAAGTTTGGACATCCCAAAGTGATTTGGGAGAAGGTGAAATACGGAAACCTGCTGCTCTTCAAAGAAAAAAAAATATTGATGGCCTTGAACTGTCTTAGTATTTCCAAATCATTCATGGCGTGGGAAGACCAAGCGAGGCGACTCCTCCCACTCCGCCTCCTCCAGCAGAGGAGGCCTCTGGAAATAGAACCAACAGAAGACAACAAACTTTTTAGTGTATTTATAGATTTTGTTTTTTCTTTATGTTTCACCGATGTGACGATACTTCAGTTTTAGCTAGGTGTCTTAGCTGGGCCCCGTTCTTAGAATGTAGCAGTCTGCACCAGTTTGTTTTAAAAAGAAACCTTTTTTTCCCCCTCCTGATGCCAATAGATTTTTTTTGGTTCCTCCTTTTTCAATGTGATTGCACAAAGTGGTTATAATAACATAGGCATGTACAACGTGATTGTCTGTGTGTGCTACTGTCAGCCATGCGTGTGTAGTCCACCTCCCTCCGAACCCTCCCCGGTCTTTTAGGTTTCGACCATTGTTCCCTCGTAGTGCCTTACAGATATAACGACACAGTTTACTTGGCTTGGATCCTGAAAAAGCCACCAGAGACTATAGCTATACTTAGACAGAGACATGTTTCCCTGGTTTGACATCCTAATCGGGGCAGTTGTAGCTTTCTTCCAGGTGTAGGCTCAGCCCTTGCTGTTTCTTGTCCTTAATGACAGCGTACCACAGATGAGGAAGATTCCTGTCAGAGCTGAGATCATGCTGAGCTATTTTATTACGTGTGCATGAGATAACTTGCCTGGGGTACTTACCAAAGTCATAGATAAATTGTTGTTACATTTGCTCTGGATATTAATGTAAATAGGAAAATGTACAGTAGAGCTCCAGCTATGAACCTCTAGCACAGCAGCACACAAATTGTGGCTTTAGTTTGGATTTTATGTTTATGTCGGGATTTCTTTTCCTTTGAATCACATGTCGTGTGATCATAGAGCAAAGACATCAGCTCAGTTTTCATGTTCAAGTAATGAATTTCAGCGCAATGTTTGAGTCACGGTAGAGGTCGTGTTTTTTTAAAGGTCAAAAGCTCGTCCAAGAGAAGGGCCTGACAGAAAGTGATTGTCGCCATGAGGTTGATTCTGTGAGGCTGGAGTCAGCCGGGCCGCAGCGAAGAGGCCGAGGATCGAGGGTTGTCTGAGAGAGATCTTGTGTAGGCGTGAGTTAAGGGGCTGGATGAAGGCGTAGGGTCAGTTTAGGATGGGACCGTGGAGGGCAGGGGGGAACTCTTATCTTAAATGGGACTAAAATGGTAGCAAGTTGGCATTGAGCAGGTTGATAGTATCACTGAGCCCAGGTTGGTTGGTAGGTGCCACAAAGTGGGGTGGGTGGGGGTGGGGGGTGGGGGGCACCACCTTACCTGAATGCACACTTCACCCCTTTAACATCCTGCTCTTCCATTTGGTGGAGCGCACAAGTAACAATAAGTTTCCTCAAAAGTTCTGTCAAAGTTCACTCAACCTGATGGAATCACTTTCATCTACTTCATTTTATTGTAACTCGATAACTTGATTATATATTCCTGTTTTTTTCCTTTCAATTGTTTTCTTTATTTATTTAATTTCTTTTTGTTTCATTTAAATTTGTTCTATTTGCTATAGTTTATTTCATAAAATCTTATTTTGCATCAAGAACAGATTTTGAAAAAATAAATGAAATTAATATTGTATGTTTTCTGGACAGTCTGCCCCAAAAGCTGTCAAAAAACTGTGTCTTTTAGAGTATTTTTTGATGATTAAATTGGCCATCAAATAATGGAAAAGATTTTAAAACAACATTAAGTTATAAAGTTTGTGGTGATTCCCAATTTTCTCTATCAGATGAAGAACAGGGTGTTAAAGGGCTCAAATCCTGACCTGATTTAGTTTTTGTTTTTTTGTTGTTGTTGTTGCTGTTTGATTCTCCAGCGAGGGAAAACTGGAAGTTAATTAGTGTACGCTCGAGGTTTCAGTAGCATCTCAGAGCTGCGAGAACAGAAGGGAAACGCCTGCAGCATACACCTGGAAGGGGGTGGGCAGGGGAGGGTTGAGGGGAACCCTGTGGATGGTTTGTTGCTACTGTCCATTTGTCTTCGAAAACCAGGTACACCACAGACACCGTCACGCCAGCCACACGGGATACCTGAACACTTAGAGAACCAATAGGGCTGTCGCTTTGTGTGTTTGCTGCTTGATTTACCAGGACTTCATTTCCCTCGTAGCCGATAATACAACTAATATCCCTGGTTCATTTGTCCTCTGGAACGTGGGCACATCAGACATGCTGGTGGTTTAGTCAAAGCCTTCCCTTGTCCTTCATTGTATGCCATAGTACTTGCTTTTGAAGTGATATTTTTTGTTTCTTTATTTAACATTATCTTGAAATTTTTTGACATGGCTGTAGTACATGTTGTGTTTATTTTTAGAGATTGTTGCAATAATTCCCGTGGATCTTTTATCAGAGTGTATGTGTGAGCGAGTGTGTGTGTGTGTGCGTGTGTGTGTGGGAGTGTGTTTTTATTATTATGTGTCAGGCTCATTTCTATTTTGTAACCAGGGGGTTGATGTACAGTAATATTTAGTATTCCGTGGAGGTGGGTGCACCTGTGTAAAGTGTTGCAACACTGCTGAAGATAGTGAGTGTTGTGTTGATGATAATCCACTGGGGGCCCTTATAGGAGACACGTAACAGGATTTGGGGGTCCAGGTCTGAGATCGTGCAGTCCCCCCCTCAATGGGGTCAGGAGCGGTCTTCATCCTGGTACTTTCCTTCGAAAAAAAAAAACAAAACAAAAAAAAAAAATACACAACCTCTCCACTCCCTAACAGCTCCAGCATGCACGCCTCGGGGTCTGGGCACTTAAAGATGTGATTATGTAACTTGTTGCTGGCTACATCATTCGTCTCTGCTCCCATTTTGTGTTATCTTATTTTGTCTACTTAATTTCCTCTAGGTCACTGGGGCCGAAGCACATACGCATATAAGGGAGACGTTCTTTCCATCCGAAAAACCTTTGTTGGCTCCTCTGTTATGAGACAAACTACTGAAACATTCCACTGTTTGAGGGAATCTGGCATTACGCACGATACACTGCTGTCCTGTTCACCCCCTCGCCGATCTCCTCGGCATCGGGACAACACACTCTTTGACTCGTTTGCGCGTCCCACCAAAGAATTTTGACAAATTGACCGTGTACAGCACATCACAGCACCCGTACAAGCAGCCCTGCCGCTGCATTGACAGGCAATAACCTCTGGTTTCATCTTCGAATGCTTTACAAGTGCTTTAGTCGACTTTTTGTTTTACCACCATGAAATACATTTAGAGCGTACAAAAGAGGGAGGATTTAACATACTTCATATGTTACAGCACAGCCATTTGTTTCCAGTGGAGAAGAGCTGCAATCTGCTATAAAGCTTTTTCTGGCCGCCCCTTCTTTTTTTCGATTGAATCGGTAATCTATAATTGCCTAACTTCTCTCCAAATTGTTTTATAAGCCAGTTTTTATCTTCTTTTTTTTGTCATTGTTGTAGCTTTATCAGTGTTGCCGTAAGAAAATGTATTCGTTTTTAGAAAAATAGAGAAAAAGTTTGTTTCACAATAGCGTGCCATGATCTAGAATGACCTGTAGAATTTGAAGTAATCAAAAATGTACCAACTATACCTTTAAAAACTATGGTCACCTGCACAAAATGAATGTACTACGTGACCCACGACATCTGAAATGGCTTTAGATCTTTACTCTGTGGGTGACCATTCAGTTAATTTCCACGCCAGTTGTGGCCATGCATGATGCAATAATTATATTCAGCACATCTGATCTCCAGCAAAAATCCCATTCGAGACTTATAGTGGATAATTAAAGCTATCCCTGAATTCAGAGGATATCCAATAATCACTATTTTCTCAAATGAAGCATCCAGACATGAGAGACCCTGTATGAACAACATTGTGGAAATTATTGTGTCGTGTATGATACTTTTGTCTGTCATTCTGTTTCACATAACCAATGTTTTGTGTTTTATAAAGAAGTATGTGGGGAGGGGGAATCTGAAATGTGAGCATTAATGTAGATCGAGTGACCTTAAAACTACCAAAATGTGCTTAAGTAGAGTGTAAAGATGTTTTGTGTCACCGAGGTGAGTTTAGCCTTCCCAACTAGCGACTTTAATTTAAGTACTGCCTTCCAAATAACCAACAATACCTCCAAAGCTTTTGGTTTGACATTTCAATTAGTGAAAACTGAATAAGGCAGCGTCGATCTCTCTTTTCTCTCTCTCTGTGTGAAGCCCGGTAATTTACTCAAACTTCCAGTTTAGCTCATGGCGTTACTGCCACGTACTCCTCCTCGTCCTGGAGCTTCGGAAACTTCCGAGAAACATTCCTGACAACATGGCACGCCGTGCTGCATTAGTCTTCTTTGGAAAAGAAAAGTTTTAAAAAAAAGTGCTCTAATGTGACTTGAAGCTTATTAAGTGAACAGACGACCTTCGACGTCAAACCGCACGGCGTGAGGTGTAAATCATTGGGCAAAGTCGCAGCTGCTTCCCAAAGTACAAAGGAGCGAAGGACAGGTGTTAGGTGGATAAATCATGTGCAGAATAAACTCATAGTTACACAAGCATTCTTAAAGCCCTTTTCGGAAAAGAGTGTGTGCGTGTGTGTGTGTTTGTTTTTTTGTTTTGTTTTGTTTCTTTTGTTTAGTTCTCTCAACTTTTGTTAAGAGGATCTGCTCCTTTTTGCTGGCTATTCCTTGGGGGAATTCAGGGTGAGGCGGTCAAGGTTTGATGCCATCACTAATAGAGTGTTAAAGCAGCGTCTGGATTTAAAAGACCAAAACTGACCCAAATATGTTTAACTACCATTTCAGAGGCTAGTAATCTGCCTAGAGTGAGAATATTGATTGATTCCTATCAGCCGGTTGTCCCAATTTACTTTATCATGGCAGAACATTGATTTTTCTAATGGTCGACTTGGGACCATTTTGTCTTTCTTAATCATTTCTATTCAAATTTTCTTGCTTAGTCTGAAGTCTAAAATCAGATAAGATTTTCTAATTTCTATGTGACAAAAACCTCACCGTTACGCTTGAGATTCGAATGAACAGCCAATTTTGGGTACTCGCAAATATTCTCAAATCTCTTGTAGCTAAAGTAGCTACCTGCACAACGCTATCTCGAAAAACAAGAGCTTAGTTTGATATTTTCTAAAGACCTAAGAGTGCATCAAACCCTGACCCCCTTTTGTGTCCATTGCTGTATGGTTTCTCAACGTTGTAAAATCTCATTCTTTGTCGATGACGCTAATATGTGCTGCAGTATTTCCTAGTATACTTCTCTGTTTATTGTCTTTCCTTATTTACTTTTTGTTTATTGGGGTGTGATGTCTCATTATTTCAATCTGTTGACGTAGCGTTCTATGTATACCCTGTTCCTTAGCCTGATATTATTAAGTATGTTATGAGAATGGATATTTTACTGGCTTTATAGAATGTTTAAATAAATATAATAATGACAATAAGTAAAGAGGATTCATTAAACCTCCTAACAAGTTGAGTACTTGCTACTAAGCGCTTGTGTTACCATTATGATGTTGTGTGCTTCTCTTAATCATTTTCGTTGTAGAAAAATGGAGTGAATTTATATTAGGCTTCGAAAAAACTAATGATAGCATTGTAAATTTTACAGGAGGATTTTAACAGACAAACAGCTTCGTCAAATAGAAGAGTATAGTTATTTTAATTGTCCTCTTTACTAACTGTAGGGTGAGAAGGGGCTCGCGTTGTGGTGAACTATGTTATAGCTTGTTATTCACTGTTACTTTTGATCATTTTTTCGGTCTCCGAGGTGAATCGAGTTATTAATGAGAATTTGTATGCTCACATATGCATATTGTATATGTGTAGAAATGTAATCACACTTTGTCTTGGATTTACATTAAACTGTTAAGTCACGGCACCTGTCTCCTGTTTCCTGCTTTGGAAAATACACGTGTGCTTCCCACTGTGTGTGCAAAATTAACCGAGATTTCTCTGCGCTGTTCTTCCAAAACCTCAACGTTGTACTGCGTAGAGTTTGCTACTCTTTCATATTAAAATACATAATGTTGATTTTGATGTTTTGAGACACGTTTCCTCTTTGAGAAGTGCTTTAGTGACCAAATTATTGAGCGAAAATCACTTGAAGTCCTTCTAAAGTATGTACTTGACTGAGGAAGCCTTGACAAGCACAAGATTTCGATGTACAGAATTTTAAAGCAGCTTCATTTACATTTAGATAGCATATGTACTTTAATCAAGGGCAAAAGCTTTGACATCAAAATTAAATTGACTTCCCTTTGGGATTGAAATTAAGATTAATCATATATCGACCAGCTTTTTAAAAGTTATATCATCTGTTGATCGTTCTTCAAATAACTTTTGCAGGTGTTTTTCATGCCCTTAGAAAATACCAGATTAAACAGTTCTGGATGACTGCACTGCACCAGTCCTTACTAAATTTAGAAACCACACAAAAGGTTTTTCATGAATGACTGTCATTTTCTGCCTAGTAAAAGGTGGGGGCATTTCACTACATCGAGTCCAAGATATAAAAGGGCGAGTATTTGTAAAAGAAACACAACAAAATCTCAAGATTTACTGTACATTTCTACTGCAGAGGCAAAACAAGACATTCGGATCATAATTACATTAAAAATAAACAACAAAACAAAAAAAAACAAGTTGTGCGATAGGTCAAGTATGGACAATTACTATGCTTACGTCATTCAGTACACGTTTTGCAGGATTACAAGTATTAACTACTCCTGTACATTCATGTAACTAAAGCTACAACTGAAGTAAAAGAGCACCTGCAACTTTGGTAAAAACCACTCAAGTGACCACTAGGTGGCGGTGCATACCAAAATGTCCAGGCCAGGCTTTCTCGCTGACGTTATCCTTTTCTTATCGTCGCCTTTTAAATTCATACGCAAACGCTTGCTATGAATTTTGCAGGCTGCAACAGCTGGGCCATATTTAGTCCCATGCAATCGGTTCGTGATGTGCAGCATCTGGTTTCTGAGGGGAAATATGTGAAACGGCAACAGACAGGGGCGTCAAAGTTGTTCTTTTTTTGGACAAAGAGTTTTATCAATACATTCAGATTGAGAAAAATGACACAGTGTAAAGAGCAAAGGGGGAGGATATATGCATGGGCAGACTGCGAAATGGAAACTGCAACGTCTGAAAGGTAGAAATGTCGTTGGTGAAAAACAGCCCTCCACAAAACCTTTCGATATTTTGGATCAATGCTAGAAGAAAACCAATGTGAAACCCAACACGAATCCATCGTGCAGACATATACGTCGTGTTTAAGTGCATCATTGCACGGGGCAACGTTGCCGTGGAAGCCGCAGACGCCAGTCGAGATGGACCAACCTAATTTTAAAAGCCCCCTCTGACAGAAAAGAGCATCAGCCAATCACGGCGCGTCTTGGTAAATTAGAAGCTAATCAGATCCTCGGAGGGGCGGGGCTAACCCAATCCTTAGGACAAGAGAAGGTAACAGTTACCAAAAGAGTGTCAGATGAAAACCAGCAACCAGGTCGTGCGCACCACGTCCGCTCTGAAATGACTTTTAACAGGTGGTTACCCGAAGGTTGATGACGATACGTCTTGTCTCCTCCGAGGATATTTTCTCGCAGCCGTCACAAAGGAATTGATAGAGTTGGAGCTCTCTTTTTTTGGGGTAAGTCTGCATGCGCAGCTATGAGCTGGCTGACAGGAATGGCAGAAGAAGAAGGGGGGAAGGAGGCAGAAACCGCTCTTATCTCCGCACTCCGAGCCTAGCTTTGGGAGATATCGCCAAAGTAGGTGAGATAGCCCGCCTCTGGCGTTTTGCTGTGACAGTCCACGTTCGGGATGTAGACCGCTTTTGTCTCTCGCCTTCGGGAGAGCCACATGACCGTTAAGCTGGAAAGTAACGGGACGGGATGTAGGACAAGAGGCTGTATCATGATGAGACCCGCTGACTGAGAGGGGGGGCCATAAAAACCGAGAGAGGGGGTCTGTGCTGGATCCCCGTGACGTCCAGGTTTCACCTTTTTGCTCACGGGCCACGTCTGTCTGCTCCACATTTCGCGAGTTAGACAGTCCTCGCCGGTTTTAGTACCTCATAACGATGTTATTAGTCATAAGCATCTGCATAAATATTGAATATTTCTCCCTCTATGTATGTAAACACAGACCTTCTTGAACCCCATATTTTGCTTTTCGGGCACATTGACACGATGTGTTTTGTAAGAAAAACCCGAGTCTTTGCATTGATTCATTTTATTTTCTAATTTTCAAAAGAAATATTGAAATAACTTTACTTTCTATTCATGCTCACAGAAATAGAAAAGAGGCTCACTGTATTTTTCTTGTTTGGGCCTTTCTGTGATTGAGTCATCAGGCTATTGGCAAGGATGCATTGACTCTGTTGTCACATCCTAAATACATACATTGATTGTCACAGCTTAAATCTCTATCATAGATCCAGTGCAAACAGTGTTTCTTGGTATTACTTTAATTGTCCTTTTTTTCTGTTCATATGGCAGGCACAGGGATCATTGCATACAGAAATACTTTATGGCACATTTTTTCACCTAAAAAGTTAATGTGTTGTCCTTGGCTTTTGTTGCTGCTTTGTCTTCCACAGTTATTCTCCATTCCAAGGATATGTCACATAAAGAGCAGCCTTAAAGTGAGCAAGACAAGACGAAACCCAAACCTTCGCTTGTTTTTCTGCGGGATGAGTCTGCTCTTCTTAAGTGGATGAAATGCCTTGACCCCCCCCACCCCACCGTACCATGGCAGGTTTCGTCTCCTTCGGGGGTTTGGTGGTGGCGATGGTGAAGGCTCTCATGCAGGCCCGCTGCCAGCGTGCCGTGCTTTTCGGGATAACAGTGTTGGTAACGGTGATCTCATCTGACTCACCTGTTGCAGGTAAGAGAACACCTTCTGCTGACTCACACAACATGATCCACTAATGCATTGACATGTGTTGGTTATATAAGAAACACAGATCACTGCCTGGTACAACACTTGTAAGCTAATGAATGCAAAGCAAAAAAAAAGAAGAAGGAGAATATTTATTAGTCAGAGCGAGTGGAAATTTCTCCATTGCTACTTGGTTTTGTTCCAAAGGAATATTAAGTTTACTTTCACTGATTAACACCTGCTAGCAGTGATTTGTGTGCAATAAATCTTGTTTTTAACAAAAAACTTTCACCAAATGCAAGAATATCCTTCTAACATATTCAGTTCTTGATCTTTGTGTCTGATCAAATAAACATGCTTAATGAGATCAGTCACAAAGTATAGTGTAAGTCCAGCACTTTTTATGAAAGCATCTCACCAACTGAATAGCTGGATAAATTGCATGGAACCTAAAACAAATGCCAATGCTGCTCAAACTAGTTCAGTTCAGTTGCAACATGTAAAAACCAATGTTGCCGTTATAATGATCTTTCTCAAAATAGGATTTTTCGATGGATTTCTCGCGATCAAATGATTCCACCATCTTTTCTTCACCCATTTCATCTTTTCTCACATTTTGTTGAGGTTTTTCCAGTCTGCGTTGCTGCCCGTGAATGCGCATTTTCGGCAATGCTTGGCATAGATACAAGGGCTCACATCTAGAAGATGTCTAGTACAACTGCAGTCTTGTTTGTGGGCCACAGAGCAGCTGCACTAGAGTAGTTGGGGGTTATTATGTGCCTTGTGCAAGGCCAACTTACCCAGCGACCTTTCAGTCATAAGCTTGCTTTCCTAATCTTTAAGCCACAGTTGCGTTTAGTGTGCATTTAGTGTCTCGCTTTTTTTGCAGAAACATACAATTTGAAGTCTGCTGGTTCACTTCAGGTGAACTTTATATAGATCTTGATTTGCATGTGGGAGTGGCTGCTGCATAACCTTGAATAGATTGACTAGACAAAATAAAGACACCCAGGGTGCTTGTGTCAGGATTTTCTCAGGAGTGACCCTGTCCCAGCAGCAGACAGACGCTGGAGATAAACCACTTCCCAGTAATTAGAGAAAAGAGAAACTTGATGGGTGTTGTCCCTCAGCTCAGACTTGTTGGTAGGGACATTATCTTGCCAACACACCTTAACCTTCCCACTGGCCAGTGAAAAAAAAACACGATTTTCAAAGAGTAGCCCAAAACTCGCAGTATTACATGGTAATAGGATTACATACTGAATGCCTGGGTGAAAACACTGTGCAGGAAATCAGGAATTAGAAAGTCTTAGACTCACACTCTTTCTAACACACCGACTTAGTAAGGTTTTGATGACCATCAATGTGGACAGCTGGCCTCTTTCAGTTGTTTGCAGTTGCTTTTGTTGGATTTGGTCAAGAGTAGTAACACGTTTGCATCAAATTTCATTTCCCGCTGTTCTTGACTTGCTTTTTGTCTGATAGAGACGGTTTCTGACAATTCCGAACATCCATCATGTCCATCTGGAAGAAGAAAACAAACTGTCATTGTGAAACACGAACAGATTTTCCTTTTGTACTTGCTTTTCTTTCCCAGCGTACATTCACAGTTAACTTTGGCCATTTCTGTTTTAAATATGTTGTGCCATTAACAGCTGTGTAAAATGTGTGGTGTCAGTTTTTAAAGCCAAAGGTATGAGATAGTTACTGTTTTATTCTTTTCTAGTGTCTTGCAGAGTTAGTTTGTGATCATTCAGTTAACATTCTGCATATTTTAAGATCATATTCTCAAGTTAACAAATGCTTTGGTTACTTTGACTGATAGATCCTAAAAGTTCTAAAGCCAGCCTAGTTTAATTCATTTTTATTGGAATGCTTTATTTCTTTTAGGAGGAAGGATTTACAGAGGTTGTTTGATCTTTGAAGAGAAGATATCTGTCGGTCAGACAGTTTTTCTCCAGCTGACTGCAAATCACTGCATCATATGAGAGAACATGTATCTGCTCTGGTTTGGATGAACCTCAGACAGCTCAGTGCTGCCCTGAATCAGCATGCTTTGTTTCTAATACAAGCTTTGCATTTTATTTCAATTCCTAATCCTCCAGGAAGATTCACAGTAATCTTGAGGGCTACAAAGTTAGAAATTTACTGAATGGCCTTTTAATTTACTTTGAAATCAACATAAGCCTTGTGTTCGTCCTGTCCAGTAATGACATAGCACCAATGCAGGAAAAAATCAGGACATGGGGAGTAATAATATGGGTTTATGGGATACATTACGCCTCCGTTACTCATTATTTCCCTCGCAAGGGTGAGTTCCTGCAGGCCCCAGGCTGTGAGCACAGCTGCTGTGAGCTGGTAGAAGCTGTAACTGAGGAAATGCTTACTGCTCTGACTATGACTGTGTCTGCCTTTGAAGATTTTGATACCCTGGCTGTCCATACAGTAGCTACACTGTGGACACTCTTCACTTCCCTGTTAAAATTAGGCCAAGAAACCATTGTTAAGCCGCATGGGATTCGAGGCATGCCTCAGTTCAGTGATGTGGAGTGTTAACCACAGCGGTAAGACACCACAACCTTGTTAGTTCATCACACATTATCAGTGTTTCATCCACCATATTCAGAACAACCAGAGCACAGTCACGCACAACAACAGGAAAACCTGTGAGATTCTATAGCTTCAGCCAGCCATTCATCACAGCTTCCATAAAGGGACGGTCCCATCAGCCTGAGCAGCACTCAGAGAGAGAATTAGGTCAACTACTTCTGCTAATTATTTGTTTAGCTGTAAATGTATTGTTATGCATGAGTGAGTCGAGGCTGAAAGTGATTCACAAGGTCACCGCTTGTTATCTTTCACAGAATTCACAGAACTGTAGAAATTTCTGCCCTGCATTTATCCATTCAATGCAAAATTTATTAGAAGGGATGTTTTGCCAAAAAATTTCCACCGTGGCTTTCGGGGAAGCAGTGTGGAAGCCAAACAGAAGCATGGAAAAATACTTATAAAGCCTACTTATTGGAAAATGCAATAAAATGTCAAAACTGAGCGATAACAGTTGTTAGAGCAGCAGCACAACGGACTTAATTCACATCAATTTGTTGGTGAGTCTGTGCAATACATTATTCTAGCTTTGGAAAACCAAAAATCAACTACTTTGCCAAATGACAGGTTTATGTTGTAATGTTTGGGGGGTTATTTCTGTTTGAACTTTAAACTATTTTATATTGATTCTGTAACTTCATTATTTGAAAAGCACAAACTGGATTTTGTCCCTTGGTGGGACTCAGTTTTTAAAATTGTTGGTGGGACTCAGTTTTTAATACTCATGCAGTGAAGGGAATCAGTATCGTCATTTTTTTATACATAAAGGTCAAACTTTATCCAACTTTTTACAAGCTTAAAAGTTTTATATTCACTTTGCAAAGAACTCCTGAATTCGAAATTTCATTCGTTCAAATTTTAAAGTTTTTTAATTGAACGCTATGTTCGGTGCCCATCGCTTTTAGAACCACAAGTTTTCATGTTACTGTTGCAACAGTGAAATAATTGTTTATCCCAAAAAAACGTCACATGGGGATTTCTTGTTTTTCCACCACACTCATGTTTGTTTACTTTTCTTTTCTCCTAATCTTCTTGTCCTAGCTGAAAATAGTTGCCAGCTTCATTTTCAAAATATCAAATCTGTACAACTATATAACATAGAGTTCTGAACTTTTTATGTAATGCCAGGAAATGACCTTCAAGTTTTGCCCCTGCAGCCTCTTTCTCCCTGCACCACTGTGGCTGGCAAGTTCAGCGCAGAGAGCTGCAGGCCAGCAAAGTCCTGTCTAATTACCATTGCAGTCCGTTTCCATGTGAAATGCGATCCGTGCAGGATGACAATATGGCCATTCATTATTCATTAGAGCTGGAAGCTAGTTGCAGATCAATGGATTGAACCTATCAAAAGCCAAACATGGGGGGGCTTTTGCTCTCGCCAGGCCTGCAGCCTGACCAGAATGATCCATTGGAAATTGGCCAGCGACTGACCCGGCCTGTCCGCTGAATGGCCCATCCCAGTATTAACTGTCTCATTTGAGAGTAATGGAAGCTGGGTCACTGGTCACGGATTGGTCAGTGAGAGCACACTGATACAACCTAAACAGAAGTTTTCAGCGCTGTTGCTCGTCTTTATAATCCTGTTCATCCCAGCTCACATAACATCCAGTGTTACATTCTCTAACTTCTCATTTGTCGGAGAGAGTTTTTTAACAAGTCAGCTTTTTACAAATGGTTTTGGTCTCATTTACGTGATTTTTTCCAGTTGTCTACTATTACCTGGATCATACTCGTTTCAGGTTGTGATCTGAAGCGACCATTGAGGGGGCTGTGAAAGTACATCTGTTAGTGATTTTGTGAACCTTTTTTTCTTTTTTACTGCATCGTAGCAAAGTAATTTTCTGCTGCTGTCTCAGCATCTCACAAATACAAGTATCTTCACAGAGCAACAATCGTATTTACTAAAGCTCACAAACGTCTTGAGGCCACTCAGTTGGACTTTTCGAAATAATAACTTTCTTGATTTCCTGCTAAATTATCATTGAGGTGACGCTTTTACCCATAATGCTGTAAATTTTTGCTTCATTGCATTTATTAAAAATGAGGGTTGCCATTTTTTTCTGTTTTGCTCATTACTGTTTTGATAACAGTTTTTTATTGTTGGAGTCTCTGAATCTGTTCATGAGTTCAAGTTCGTAATAGGACAGAAGGCAAAGTTGAGGCCATGTTGTGAACCCAAATGACGATGTGCTCCGATGAACTGCAGCTGATAATTTATATATTTGTCGGGGCAGATGGTGCGGTTCAGTCTGGCCTTATTCGAGGCTCTCCAGGCTAAATCATTTCCGTTCTGTCCCTTCTGGCCTTACAAGCATTCACAGTAAATATTTTGCCTGAATCTGCATGTGTTGTTACCTTTTCATGAAGTGGCTTATTTTGAAAATGCTTCCTTGAAACCCTTGAGAGTGGCCTGTGCTGGAGGGATTGAGAGTGAGTAGAAGTGGGTGAGGAGTGACGTATTCCTCCGGGCCTCTCAGGTTACAAGTCATCGGCTTCCTGTCTTTAAAACGAAAATCAGGACAAGGACAAAGTTAGGAAATGTGCCCAAATTAGTGGATGTTTGCTTGTGAGCATTCTTCATTCGGACGGATGCAGTGACTTCACATATTCATTTAATCTGGAGTATTTTGAGTAGTTATGAAGTCTCATTGGTTGTTCTTTAGTTTTCAACATGTTAGAAAGCTCAAAAAACTATTTATGGACAACAAAAGAAGAGTAAAAAGTTTGGCTCTGCATCATAGTTCAGAGTTAATTTACCTAAGAACCCTTCACTCCATCTCTGTTACATCTCTTCCTTTTTCTCAATTGGACTTACTTACTGCCTCCCTCCCCCTCCCCCTCCCCCCTTCACCCCCCACTCAGCCTGTTCCTCCCTCTTCACTTTTCCTTAAAAGTTTCCCCTCGGGAAAACAAAACAGAGGTCGCATGAATATTGGATAATATTTGAAGTGCAGGCATGACCTCAGTCAGGGCTCCACTCTCACGTTCACTTTTGGCCAAACCAGTCCACTAAATGACTCCAGGCCAGATCTGTGCGTCCTTTACAACTCTAAATTTAATGTTATGCTTTTCCGTTATTGAACCGTGAGATCAAGAGCGGGATGCGGGCGACCATTCAAGCTGGGTTTCGGTTTCTGTCCATTGTTTTATCGATTCATATCCACCAGTACTCAATAATCTCTTACTGTTGCATACAGGCTCAATTCAACCAATAATTGCAGTGGGTAGTTACTTTTAGTCTTTATGACAAATGCAACCTTTACAAGTCACAGTTTGGGGGGTTGCTTGAGCTTTGGCAGACACAGAGATCTAATTGGACCCCACAGATAAAAACAATGGAATCTTTCCCATCTTAAAAGCCTTCCTGATAAGCCGAACGTCAGCACAGCCATATCTTGATTGTTTGACTGCTCTCAGCATACGCGGCCCCTGCCAACTGAAGAGAGCCAGTCACGCAAGGGGCTCAGCTAAAAACAGAACCATGTGTGGGGTTGTAGTTAGCTAGCATTAATACCAAAAAGACCCTTTCTTCTGTCTCCTCCTTTTTTTTCTCAAACTACACAGCCATTAAATTACTTTCTTTTTTTTCAGTCTGCCAAACATAGGAAATGATATCATTATAGGTCTCTGTAATTGGTTGCTCAGGTTTCTGCACACACATGGGAGTCCATGTCTGCCTGTGTACCATTACTCTATTTCACGTGCGTGTGCACAAGCAGGTATTTGCCGGTTTTGCTGTTCTGTTGCTATCTTTGTTTCCTTTAAGTCCTTAACGATGATAAATTAAGGTAAATTAAGGTTGGTTTCTGTAACTGGAGCCGAAGAGTCTTTTTTGGGGGGATTTCAGCTACAGATGTGAGAAAAAGACTTCACGGTCCTTCATAGTTCAAAACAAGACACGTATTACTTGGTCACTCTGTCAGAGAAATAGTTAAAAATGTTTCCTTTCACAAGCTTTATCTGTGCTGGACTCAACTCCTCCCCTAAAGAGTCAGAAGATACACATTTGTTGTCTTTTTGCATGTTCTTCAGATGCCCTTGCCACTGTGATTGTTGTGTCTGTTAACTCCCACATGCCAAAATATTTGACTGTGTTGAGGTGCGCTGATTCACTCTGGAGGTTTGCATTTGGGTTTGGGGTTTTTTTTGGAGGCTGGTTGAAAAAAGGAGATCAAGGGAAAGTATTTTTCTATATTTCAGTTCCAGACCGAGCAAAGAGCTGTCTGCAGACAGGGCATTATCAGGTTAGCTCTGTTTTGGCCTTGGGATCTTTAGCTAAAAGACGATAGCAAAAAGGAAAAAAAAATCAGCTTACTGAGAGGATCTTTTCTTATTTGTGTTCATTATTGACAGTTTAGACATGAAGCCTGTAAAGTACAATTTTTATTGACCTCTCATCCTCAAAGAGAACAAAAAACTGAGCAAATGTGAGAACCTGCATTGGACAGAGGAGTCCAAATGCATTTGAGAGCCTGTTTTGGTGGTCCTGCATGAACATCCAAAGATATCTCGACACTCTCATACATTTACAAGAACTACCAAACGCGTGGTATTGATAAGTAATAAAGATTCAATTACGGGAGTGATAAAGAGTTGAAACAAACATGAGGCACATTAGGAAAATGAATCATGCCAGGAAATGTGATGTCAGTAGGTTAAATTGACTGCTGATGTTCATGCAAGTGTTCGGTACAAGAAGATTCTTTGGCCTTCTTAATGTATGTGTTTAACAGCAGTCTGTTCAGACTCACTGGGATTTCTGTGGAGTAACTTCTAAACTTGCAAACACACATATGAGTTAGTCGAAAGCTTTGATGTTTCTATATGATCCTGTAAGATTTGCTGCTATTCCTGTTGGAATGATGCTATTTCAGTTGCCTGAAGTTGTGCCTGCCTTCCACAGAGTCTCTCTGGTCTGCTCCATCTCTTTTTATTCAATTGTCGGGGTTTTTGAAAGGAATATCAGTTCAGCCACCAGCAGTAATAATCTCCCTCTTGTCAGAATCCTTTTTACATGATTGCTGGCAGTGATTCAAGCTTGGAGCCGGATGTAAAAAATAGAGGCAGAACAAATCAACAATCCCACAAGAATCGCATTATTTTTGTGTCATCATCTGCCTAAATATGAGCTAATGGATTTTTTTTTTTCTCGAGCGTCTGTTATTGTTGGAATTTAGTCAAAAGTCAGCTGCAGAAAGATGATGCCTTCCTTGAATGTCAATCACTTTGGTGCTTTCTGTGACTGATCTTTTATTCTGGCTTGAAAGAATCACTACATATGTTTAGTCACTCATGAAAGACGACTCAGAGTGATGAACTAGACTCTTGATGTTGATGTGTGAGCTCCGTTAACCAGTCAAATGCAAATTCATTTGAGTGTGACTACAAAGAGGCTTTTCATCAGACCGAGTCTCTGCAAAAAGGCACATCGAAGCTCAGTGAACAAACATGTAATGCGATGAGTTGAAGAAATGTGCATTTTTACGCACAAATTTGTTGCTCATTTTTTGTGGTTTGCAAGTTGAGTTGTACATATTTTCAATTGTCTTTGCTAATGGGAGAATCCATGTTCTTACATAACACAAATACTTTATTTCTGACATCAAATATTGCTAAAATAATACAAATAAAATAAGAAACTAAGATTTCAAACCAATTTACCTTCTCAAGGAAATTTAAAGGCAACTCTCTGAGAGAGTAGGATTAAAGAGAGAGAAGATCTAACACGTCGATGTTTGCAGGAGCTGAGGAGTTGACATTTACGCTCTTGCGACCTGATATTTGAGGGTGTCCACCTGTGTGGGTCTCGCAGTTTAATTTCACAGACAGCCCTAACAATGAGTGGCCAGCCACGTGTGACACACTCGTGTTTCACGAAACAGGTGGCAGCGCAGCCTCTTCTTCAAGCCCCCTTTGTCAGGTTTTTGCCGACTGTAATGTCAGCCTCTAATTTGTGCTGCTCTCACTTGATCTCCTCCTACCTGCTGTCTGTCACACTGAGCTCTGACTGTCATTACCAGAGATTAGTCCTCAGCTAGAAACGAGTGTGCTTAATTATTTAGGAAAAGGCAGATAACTTCGATATCACATTGTACCTGTTTGTTTTCATGTGTTTTATGAATCACTTTATTGTCATTCGGGCAATCCTGGATCAGTTGGCAGAGTGAGTTGTCTTTCAGTCCCATAGTTTATGGTTCAGCTTCTGATTGCAAAGTGTCAGTGTTAAAGTGCAACATTCAAAGACATGTGTTAACCTTAGTGTGCTGCTGTGACAATAAGTGTGTGAGTCTTTGAGAAGGTGCAAAATTCTGGCATGGATTTGCTACTGTCATAGTTTTTACACTTGACCTCACAAAGGGGCAGCAAGGTGTAGTGGTTTGTTTCCTCTTAGTTAAAAGATCTGTAGTTTGAATCCAGTTCAGGGTCTTTCTGTGTAGAGTTTGCATGTTCTCCCAAGTGCTGGGAGATTTCAACCTCAGGAATCATTTTTACTCTTTTCTCATTGTGTGTTCAAAGATGTGCCCTGTCTATCATCCAATGTCAGACAGGATGGATTTGAGCTACCTACAAATCCAGTTGGATTATTGCAAGTGGACGACAAATAGATGGATCAATAGGAACAGAATAAACCAAAATCCTTAACATTTCACTTCCTTGCACATTCAAGCATTGAACATACTTTTTCTGATGTGTTTCCAGTGTGTGTTCCGAATCTTTCCTCCGAAGTAGCAAATTCATCTTTTTTTCTTGCTGTTCAAACTACATTTATCAGTATCAACAGTCACCTGTCTTTAAAAGATTTGGTTTAAATTAAGTGGCAGTTTTTTCATTCACTCATGCATGTATAATTGTCCCAAATGTGACAATAACTGAGATCGTTCTTTGCCGTAGGGGTGTGTTGAAATGAGGTGACATTTTGGGGTCAGGGCTGACATTATGACCTCGAACACTGGTACACTCTCCCACCACACTTGATGTCCCAAATAACCTTGGTTGCATTGTCTTTGTTTCCTAGTTTGGATATATGTGGCATTTTAAAAATGGATTGTTGTGTGCAGCCAAAGGACGAGTCAAGTGTAGAGTTGATAAATATGTGCCGAAAAGACACTTTACAGGCTGAAAGCCACTCTGGAACCTAAATTATGGGACTGGAAAATTTTAAATTATAGGCATCCAACAACTCATGTACAGTGCCATGATTTCTGAGATACACTCTGCTGTGTATGTGGGAGTTTAATACTTGTTAATGCAGGATCGCAAGTACCTGTAAAAGTCATGCAAACACAAAGTGGGTTTTTTTTCCGAGTTTTTTGTTCTTGTTGCTAGTGCTTCTATTTTAAGGTTCCCTCCTATTAATGGTTGTGCACATTACCAAGTGCTCAGAGCGTGCATCTGCCCAGCTGTGTGCTGATTCCCTCTGGGTTTAAACTCTTGGCACAGAAGATAAGAAGCTGTGTGGCAGTTTGGAGAATGTGCAACACAGACTCGGCTGAAGAGAAGAAAGACTTGGCTTTGCTTCCCCAAGTCCTCTCCAGCAGGCACGGTTATAGTAACATGTTGACTTGATTAAGGTACCGGTGTAGGTTATAATTAGGTTGAGAGTTTTTCTCCCGGGCCAAGCCAGAGGCTGTCTCCTTGTATGAAGTGATGTGGCAAATTGAAGATGATGCTCCAGAAGCATGATTTTTTTTTTTTTTTGTCAATGCCTTTTATAAGTGATCTGTTTTGTGCTCCTCGTGTTAAAAATAGTTGTCTCCCTCAGCTGATCTTGCAGCTATTTTCAAGAGTGCATGATTCTGCAGAGCTTCTCTGAAATACAAAGAGCAGCAGCTTCAACAGCTGCTGCTGAGTCACTGTGTAAAGGCTGCTGGTGGCTTGCTTCTGGCAATGAAAATAATGGTGCCTTCAAAGTCTTGTTATGCTCAAGACCTACTTTCGAGGACAAATTGAATGCATATGGTCTGAGCAGTATGTATCAAACTCTCTTTGTGAAATTTCTGTATGAAGCATGAGCTTTGTATATGGGTCTTTATGAATATTTCACCCAGAGTGAGATAACGTCTCCTTTAATGTATGCAGCCTTCTCATTTATTTATACACTTTCACCATTGCTGTAATAAGATTCTTGAGACAGTATTTACTTAAATCATCAAAAAAATTAATCTTTTGGGATGTTTATGAAACACACTTACGACTATGTACAAAAAGATGCAATTGTGAGACTTTTAAAAGGTCTATTTCCATGGACTATTGAGTGATGATTTCAGCTCGCTCGCTTTTCCTCTACATGACAGACTTTCATCATTCAGTCTAATCAAGATACTTCCCAAATGAAATCATGCATATTGTGCAATGAAATATAAAAACAAAGGCCTTTGGCACTTAAATTCAGTTCAAAATGTATTGCATAGCCAGCATTTGTCTTTTCTACTCCTGGTCCATCGTAATATCATCCCTGTGGATTTGAGTGTTGTTTGTAAGAAGTGGAGTTGTGACCTAATGCACTGGAAATTGCATCATTCATCACCTTCAGATCAGGTATCGTAAAAAAAGACAGTAAATGCTCTCTCGAGTAAACGCTGATAAATTCCCAGACATATGGTCGGCGTGTTTGCATGTCAGCATATTCAGCACAGAGAAACATTGTCAGCTTTTTACAGCCGAGCTTAGCATGCTCGTTTTACCTTTTGCCTGTGAGTGTTTCCATTTTCTGCTAAACTGAAGCACTGTGTTCCTCTGCAGATGAGTCTCAGCTGGATTCCACACACCAACCCGCTGGATTTTTGGGAGGTACTCCAAGTCCCACAGGGTCGTCACCATCAGCCTTACCAGACTTACATTATACTGCCTTCGAGGGCCCAGACTCACCTGGTCCCCTGCCATCTGCTCCTGAACCAATCCATGAAGCCCAGAAGACTGAGAAAGTACATTTTCTGGGAGTTCACACGACCAATGAGAACTTTAATTCCACTGCTCCAAAGAAAGTCCTTGCAGGAGAGCCACAAATTCAGACAGCTCCCTCGTTAAACCCCCCCGAACCCAAACTGGGGTTTGGTCAACAGTTTGAGGCAGCAGCTAAGCTCCCGACAGACGGGAAGATGGCCAGGACAGATTCCAACCACCAGTCATCCTCTCTCTCTCCAACCCCCACACAATCCCAGCTGCAGCCTCAGTCATTTATATCTCCAGCATCGGTACGCCCCTCTGCTGTCGCACAATCAACACCTCAACTCGGGCTTTCTCCTGAAAAAACTCTAACTTTAAGTAAGCAACAGGGTGAAGAATCTGACCTTGCAATCTTGAACCTAAAACCTAATCAGCCTCTTCAGCCACCTAATCTCGCTTTTACAGACTTTTTATCTGATGAGTCCTACGGCAAAATAGTTGAAACACACCAGCTGAGCCCCAGCAGCTCCCCCTTGGAGAAGAAAAAACACAACCCAGCTGAAGCAATGCCTCCTGGGTACAACGTGCCTTTCATCGCCCCTCACCCGATATCGCCTTCACCCGAACCCACTGAAGACCCTCCCGAGTATTTCTACCCCACCAACACCATGGACATGGACTGGGGTTCCGGGGACTACTTGGAGACAATGTCTTTCTTCAATTCGGATAGAGATGATGACTACTCTCTGGTTACCAAAGTGCCGTCTGACTCGTATGATATGGAGGACTACACAGAAACCTATGACACATCCTTCCCGTCCAGAGTTGGCATATCCCCCTCATCATTACACCCTCAGATTGCCTCACCGACTCCCAGTCTCACGACGTCTTACAGCACCATAGTTCCACCCAAATCCATCTATCCCTCCTCTTTTTCCAGTACAGCTCAGTTTTCACTGGAACCTACTGCAACAGTCAGTGACAATCTACCCGACATGTCTGATATCGATTGGGCTGATCCTTTCACAATTCAACCAACAGATGTCCTCTTGCCTGACATGAACAGTTTGGAGTATTACACCACTCAGCTGTCGAAGGAGAGCAACAGTTCGGAAACAGGTGCTGAACACAGAGGGAATATTACTGTGGTGTCGATCGGCACCACAGACATGACTCCCGCCAATGCTACCAATGCCAGTCAGCAGACCGAGGAAGAGTCATCTGGTGATCTTTCTGGATTTGAGCCTCATTATGAATCAACGACAGTTGTACCCACCGAGGAGAACTCAAAGTTAATCAATTCCTCTGAGCTCCTCTTGGATCCGTCCATTGTCCCTACCCACTTACTCGATCCCTCTTCGTCCCTCAGTGGCAGCAGTGTTTCAGTCATGGATTGGTCTGCGTCTTCATTCACTATCACCCCAAACAGCACTGCACCAATGGATACTGTGCGACCCAGTACCACACCGTTGCTACCAGACGATGCAGTATCTTCTTCTTCTCTGACAGACGTCCATTGGTTCGTTACAGAATCGGTTCCCAAAAGTAGCATACACAGCACTTCTGTCCTAACCCCAACTATAGCCTTCTCCTCTGTTTTCCCTGAGCCTGCTGCCAACAGCACTGCTGGCACAACAGAAATAACTTTTCACGAGTCCACTTTCACAACTGAACAGCCTCTCAATTTAACTTTAGTTTCAACTGAATCCACGTCCCACAATGTGACCGTGGTCCCCCCATTTGTTTTGGGCGATCAAGGGGTGACCGAAGATGGAGTTGACAGCCCAGCCACAACGACCTTGATTCCAGCTAGCAGTGAAGTTAATACATTCACAAGTCCAACTGCCACAACCACTTCTCATCAAGCCACAACTAGAATTACTGCCACCACCGAAACCTCAACTAGTGTCAACATGATGTCCACCACGCGCGTTAAGACAACAGAGACAACGCCAATAAGACAGTACCTCTGCAACCTCGACAGGCCTGCTTATCTTGTAAAAATTGGTAGGTGACCTGTTTTGTGTTGCTCTTTGTGAGGTGTTGAAAATGAATTAAAAAGCTTGGAAAACTGAACTTCTTGTTTCTCTGCAAGGTTTTCCATATGGAGCCACTATTGGACATGCCAAATCTCAAATCAGAGACATCCTGAAAGGAGAGTTCAACAAGTCAGTGGAGCTGCAGGTAATTAATTTTTTGTTTAATAATAGTGATTTTTTTTTTGTTGCTTTCATGAGAATGTAATTGCAACATCTTAACAGTGGGAAATAATGATGTTAAAGGGACATTGGTAAAATATTCAGGCTTGAATGGACGGTTCTCTATAAAAGTTTAAATCCCACAAAAAATGTTTATTTCTTTAAGAAAATTTGAGATGTTTTTTTGGAACGTTTAAACTTTTTGGGAGAATGTTTGTTGAATCTGGAAATAACAATTAAAAAAAATGCAGTTTGTTTTATAAAACACTGATTCAGTGTCATTGTGACGTTTACTGATTAGTGTCAGTCAATCTCGAATTTTTAATGGCTTAATGCTTATAAAATATTTTTTATTTGGGTGTAAAAGCAAGTTCAGTTTTATTTAATTTTGAATAGTCGTTCTCAACAACTGAATATTTTTATGCAGATTTAGATTTCTGGTAGAATGTCCCATTTATTAGTTAGGCTGCATGTGTTTGTGAGTGTGTTTACACTGTATTTATAGGAGGCTATTACTGCGACTAAAGGCCAGACCACTTCCTGTGTTTATCTGTGGGTCTTTAATCGCCTAAACGGAAGTCACAGAAAGATTCACTGTGATCTTCAAGAAACATCAACCGCCTGTAATTTATTGGGAATTCTCTCTTGAAATAAAGACTTGATGACTTGATTTGTTTATTTTGCTTTATCTATGTAGGTTGTTGATCCGCCACCAAAGTTTGTGTTTCGAGCGGTGTCTGGTCCAGTTGTGTACACAGCCATCTCTGTCATCAACGCTCTGCGCCGATCGGGGCGCCGCTTCTTGTCTGTGTCTCCCAACTGGATGATGCCAGACAGTAAATATCAAGTTCACACAGGTAAATGTTCATTCACTGAAGCCACTGTCAGTGCTTCAAAATTGTGATATAATCTGATCTATCTTTTTTTTTTAACTCTATTTGAAACTGTCTTTGTCCCTCCACGGTGTAGTGCTGCAGTTTGTTCCCGGTCACATCGATGTGCGGTTCTGTAACTTCAGCGAGACCATCGAGAAAGGTTTGACCATGGCCTTTGCAGAGGTGCGCCGACGTTCAAAGGAATCGACCAACTTTACAGTGCAGGTGAGTTCATGTCTCCTTCATATTCTCCATGTTTGCCTCTTACAACACCGCAGGATTTTTTGCTTTGCACCTATATTTAAAAGACCTAATGCTTTAGTCGTTGATTGTTTGAGAAGCTTACTGTTTGTTAATAAAGAGCTTATTCGGCTATATAATTTGTAAGCTTCTGTTGGGTTTTGTGTAATCCTATTAGACTGATGCCTGTATTATTGACTTTTTCGTAGGAATAAATTGAAGAATTAAATAGAGCCTTTCTTTGAGACCAGACGTGCTTTGTAGATAATTAAACCCTGCTCCCAGAACAGCCTGTCTTCAGTTGTCTTCCACTTTGTAAATTCTCTTCATAGAATTGGAACTTTTAAAAAACTCTCTGAGAAAGTTCCTCGACAGTCGATAGTTATAAAACACTGCCTTTTATAGCGGTGTTGAAAGTCCATTTCTTTCAACGTTTCAGATTGTGAATATCACCCTGGCTGCTCCCAAATATGAGGAGCGCTTACTGAGGAAGCCAGTGGACATCACCTTTACTGTCCGTGGTTCAAGAGGTTATCTGACGGGGTCCGAGGTCAGCAACGCTCTGATGAAACTCACTATGGTGGAATTCAGCTACTTCATGGGTTTTCCTGTGCTGCAAATTGCTGAGCGTGAGTGTTACAAACTTTTCTCAATATATTTCTACTACTTTACATCTGTTCCTTGAACGAAGGTGAGACCTCACTTTGCATGATTATCTCTTATCTTCCCTTGTAGCGTTTCATTACCCTGAGCTGAACACCAGCCAGTTGCTTCGCTCTTCTTGGGTCAGAACAGGTACGACGACTTCAGTACATGACGTGCTGTCATTCAATATGAAACGCGTCTGATGGGTTCTGCTGTCTGTTGCTCAGTTCTTTTGGGCGTGCTGGACCAGAAAGTGAGTGAGAGGACCTTTCAAGCCAGCATGGAGCGTCGAGTGGCAATGCTACTCAAGGAAGCAATGGGATCAGACAGACGGGTGAAAAGAGCCACAACAGTGGGAAACAGCAGTGTTCAGGTATAATGATTATCAGTCACTTAATTTCACTTTGTATCTACTGTGTTTCTCGTATTGCATTTCCTCTTGTCTTTTTTGTGCCACAAGCAGTATGTAAATCATATTAGAACTGTCTGAAACAAATAATTTGCAGCAAATAAATTGGGATTTAAACTTATAAAAAACCAAAACTTAACTACATTACTCCAAGTTTATGAAGCGTCCTTCCTTGTCCACTTTATATCAGCGTCCCCTGATGTAAGGTCCCTCAGACTACCTTGCCTGGGCACAGAAGACTCATTATGTTAGTGTTGCAGTGTTTGCAACCAGTGAAAGCCTTCGTGCGTTACTAATCAGGCTCTGGCTTTTGTGGGTCCACTCTGCACCTGCTCATCTCATCTCTAAGGGACAGGATGCAGCTCTGTCTCCATGGCAACAGCATCCAATTCAGCCGGAGGGGCAAGCCACTCAAAGACCACAACCTCATGGGTCCCTATATTTTACCCCCCACTTCACCTTCCTCATTTCTCCCGTCCTTCTACATGATGGATCCTGTAAGCCACAGAGCTGCTAAGAACAGATCAATTATTAATTGTCCCCCTTTTCTCTGTCTGTATCCTCCAGAAGAGGTGATTGGAAGTGTGCCTGTTGTTGAACAGGGTCAGAGTTATCACAGGGGGGTGAGAAAGGAAGGAAAACAAGGAGAAAAATGCTATATGACTAAAAAATGTACAACTAAAAACTGAGATACCAAAAAATTGTTATGAGAGACAGGAAAATCACATTTGATTCGAGTTTCCACAGTCTGTGTGTCGTCGAGGCTTGTGACGTCTGTGCTTCCCACATTGTTCTCTTCCTTAAAACCCGACAGACAGACCAGGAATTGTAACAATCATGAATTTGGAATTGTTTTTTTTTGCTTTGATCTCTAATTTTAGAGTCTAGCATCCTGTCAACCTCCTAAAACAATATTTTTCACAGATCCTTATTATGTTGCTTTTCCATCGTGAAGTGTATTGTCATTAATGAAGCCTGGTTTAGATTTTATTTACATTTCAAAGACACTCATCTTCCTGGATATCGTGTGAATGGGGTGAGTCAGGCGCAGTATCTGAACATCAGAAGATCTCTATTTCTCACCCTGTTCTCACACATACACGCACGCACGCACGTGCGCGCTCACACACGCGCACACACACACAAAAACTCACACACACACACAAACTCACACACTTCAACACAGACAGATGCCCTTGACTGCCACGACAGAATCAGTGTAAGTGCTGTCACCTTTGAGAATACCTTATGAGTCTGCCCGGACAGATTAAAGCGGAGGTTGAACTGGACCCGTACAATAACACGCACATTCACACTGGCTGCTTTCCACTCTAATAACCATGCATGGGATGGATTAGGCCCTGAATGGGGGAGCTTGCCCAGCCATTTTTCTGTGTCAGTCCAGGCATGACCTACACTTTACTCTTTCCAGTAACACAGACAGCAGACTGCGCTATGCCTCAGGGCATCCCGGGAGACTGCACAGAATGTAAAAGACTACATGGAAAATATTTAAACAATGAATACTGTAATGGGAACACAGGATGTGAGTTGATATGTATTGCTTTGTTTTATTATGCCGATGTGGAAATGCTTGTGTGTATTCAGACTTTCTAAAGGAAAGGAAATCTATATCAGTGTCAAAGGGATCACTGGGCTATCTTATAAGTTGTTTCTCCAGATATAAAAAATATGAATGTTTGTTACCTTTGTAAACAAACCACTTGAAGTTTACTTTTTGCTCTCCACTGGTGCACTGTTTTTCAATACGTCACACAGGAACCGAGGTGAACAATTCATTTGGCCTTATTTTTAGCTTCTGCCTGAAAAAAAAAAAACAGGAAGACCATTGGCTTCCATAGAAAATGAGGTGCCACATTCTCCATTAAAGCCATTTTATTATTAAAATTGTGACACTTTGCTCATTAGAACCTTCATCAGACATTCCATTCCTAAATTTAGAATCCGGAGTGCGTCATCGTTCATGACTCTTTTGCTCATTTTTGGAAGCAAGACTTTTCCAGTCGCTTGGGCACGGATGTGTCAAATGGGAAACATTTACACATCACAGCAGTGAAATTAAGACTCTGACGCTTAACTGAAACAAGATAAAGCAAGATTAACAGCGGAACAGTGTTCACAGACGTTCATCAAAGCAAACGTTCATCAGTCACGATCCAGGGACCCTAATAAGGATGATTTGTGAAAAAAGAACTGAATTATAGTTCTAACCTATCGTCCTTCATCCATACAAAAAAGGAATATGTGGAGTGTCTCGTATTTTTCCTACATCTGGAAGTGTTTAATGTTTGGAAAAAGAAATAAAAAAAGTCTGCCAAATGTTTTAAAGGGTGGTGGACAATACTGACAGCAATCATAGTCATTAGAGTTGGTAATTGCTCGGTGCAATTGTGCAGGAGTTTAAGGCCCTGCTATCGTTTTTATAAACAAAACAAAAATTGTTTATGCAGTCTGTTTGCATTCTGCAGCACTTTCATACCCTGATTTAAATGCTTGATTATACATAAGAAGATAGTCTAGAATGACTGTGTGTTTTTCTGACTTAAATATCAAAATTACATTGTCACGAAATTTCTGTAAGATTTTGTTTTTTCACCAGACATTTAAGAAATACATTTTCCTTTCCGTTTCATTCCTCAGGTTGTGAGTGCGAGCCGGCTGGTTGGATCAGACCATCCCTTAGAAATAGTATATTTTGTCGAGGGTCCCAGTGGTGAGAGGATCCCTGCAGTCCAAACAGCAGACCTATTGAACAAGCTCGACGTTCAAAGGGCGGCCATTGTCTTGGGATATCGTGTCCAGGGAGATTTGGCTCAGCGTGAGTATCTCTTACGTTTAAAAAAAATAGAAGTTAAGAGCTGCGGAGTGATGTGGTGATTAACAAGTTAGTTCATTTTGGACCTTCCTAAAGCTTTCATGAGAAAGCAATTAAATCACTGAAGTGTCCTGTGGAGCATGAGGTTGCTGCCTTCTTTTTCAGGGGCGCCTGTTAAACTGTTTGAAGCTTGTTCCAGGAGAAATTCAAAACTTTTCTGTTTTAATTATTTAATCTTTTCTGTTGTTGTCATTGCCGTGAATAGGTTGCGAGCTTACCGCTGACTTCATGTGTTTCTTTGTATGTTTATTATTCCGTTTACCAATTACCTTCCGTTGTACACTTTGTCTTTGTGCCGGAAGCTTGTCTTCCTCATTAAGTATCTAAACAGGGGATGAAGGCGTAATGAAAGTCCCACAGGGACTCGTGTCTCTGCACTGACTGTGTTCTCCCACGATACTTTCCCAGGGGATGAAATAAGTGTTAATTAAAACTAATGAAGGTCTGCATTTCAGATTACGGCAGAGGCAGTGCTCGACTTTGCTCTTTGAAGGTGTTTAGGAACATGCGACGTTTCGACTCGAAGCTCTGACTGAAAACTCCCGCGCTCTGTTTGCCCACAGCCGTGGAGAAGGTGGCGTCCTTGCCCTCCGAGACAGAGAACACCAACTTGTGGATCATCATCGGGGTTGTCATCCCCCTCCTCGTGGTCGTCATCATTATTTCCATCCTCTACTGGAAACTGTGTCGGACGGACAAGCTGGAGTTCCAGCCGGACGCGATGACCTCCATCCAGCAGAGACAGAAGGTAGAGTCTCATCGATGATTTTTCAGGTCTCATCAATGCTCCACTTATGCATCATACAATATAATATAACACCTCAGCACTTGTTTTTTGTCCCAGAAGTTGATTTTCACTTTATAAATAGCTGTTCAAGCTCCTAAACCTGGCTGCGATTTTCCCTATGAAAGGTGAAAATTCACTGAAGTAGGGTGTGACCTCTTCTTAACGACCCTCTGATTAATAAGGAGTATTCGTCATTGCCAGAAATGTGCTGCAGAAGTGACTTCATAAATTTTCCTTTGTTTGACGAGCTTGCTAAAACTTTAATGCCTCAAGAAGACTCGCTTATGAAAAGACGAGTGCAGGATTGGAAGTCATTATGTTGCTGGTTGAAAAGTCCGGCCTTGATTTGGCTTTTGTTTTTCTCGGGAGCTTTTCCTGTACAGTCAATTTCTTCTATTTCGCTGTTTCATTCAAACTGATAAGAATACTTATAGGTATTGAAAGCATATTCATCCATTCTTGCTTGTCTTAAAGTAATTAAATGTACAATAGTTTTTGTGGTTCCCTTTTCTTAGGTCTTAAAGGAAGCAAAGCAAATTTTTAACTGCCAAAAATTTAATCTCACTGTACAGACTTCACTGTTGTCCCACTTGCTCATATCGTTCTCAGTCAGTTAAAAAATAAACCTAAACAGGGGGAATGTTTGCATCTAATGCTTTAGCTCACAATGCCGCTGTGCTTTATGACACAGTAACTGAGTCCATGCACACTTGCGCTGCTCTTTCTCAGCTGTGCATTACTCTCAGGTTCCTCTTTCATCATGAAGTCTGATATCGCTAACACGGTGTTTCAGCTCCACTTCAGTTCTAAAATAATCTTCTTACGCACGTTGAATTACAAGCGGCGTTTTTTGTACGGCTTCTTCTGTGTGTGTGTGTGTGTGTTTGTGTGTGTGTGTGCGTGTGCGTGTGCGTGTGCGTGTGTGTGCGTGTTTCAGCCTCAAAAGTCACTGGTGGATCTTTTTGCCTGTGTCTGGCGTCTCTTCCTCTCCACTTGCTTTGCAGTTATTTTTTTCCACAGCTGAGCTTAGCTGTAAACACGAACGCCTTCACGCTGGGTCAAAGCACTGAATCTTTGTGTGCAGAAGTAACCGTCACTTAGCCTGCTCTCTGTGTTGAACACAATCATCTGTCACTTTAACCCCACTCCTCTTCTCCCAGTCTGCTACATCACTCAGCCAATCAGGGACTCCGCTTCACCAGTCACTCCCTCCTACTAAAAAGGATATTGAGTTTAGCGAGGATGAAGAAGAGTGGGAGTATGAGGAGGAGGAGGAGGATGAAGAGGAAGAGGAGGAGGAGAGTGAGGAGGAGGATGTTAGAAGGGGAAAGGTATACAGCATAGTTTAGTGGTTTATCAAAGACATAGTCAGACATAGCTTGTGTGTGTGTTATATGGTTGTACTAAATTTGCAAACTTATGTTCAGCAAAAGATAGTACAGCAAATGTCTTAATAGCTGATATAGTCTAGCTGTAGAGGGTTAAAAACGCCCCTTGTCAGACTTGTTACTGTTGTACCTCATCAAAAAACTTAATATTTCATCCATCATTGCGTCTGCTCAGAGACGTGCTGTTCTCCCGAAGGGCAAAAAAACTGTGAGTGATCAGGAAGAAGAGGAGGAGGAGGAGGAAGAGGAGGAAGAAGAAGAATCAGTGGAGGAAGAAGAGGAGGAAGACGAGGAAGAAGAAGAGGAGGAGGAGGAGGAGGAACAGGAGGAAAAGGAGACATTCGAAAGGAAAGAAATTACAACAAGAGAGCAAAAAACACGAGAGAGCAAACCTGTGCCAAAGAAACAAGAAGGGATGAAAAAAGAAGAGAAAACGAACGGGTTTTTTAAAGGAAGGAGAGCGCAAGAGGAGGTATAGCGTGTGCTGTAAATGCAGAAACTAGTGCTGTTTGCATTGTTAGCCAATAGAATCCTACTTTCTCCCCTTTATGAGAGCTAGAAAATCCAGCAAAATACATCTCCCCCTTTTATAGGGACTTCTTTGGATTTCACTGTGAATTATTGTGTGTCCCTAGAAGCTGATGTATTGAAACTCTCAGAATGTTCTGAAATAGTTGATGTGTAGATGTTTTTGTATAGATAATAGATGTTTCGTTTATTACTTTGCCTGTTTTGCAAACTGCTTGATGTGAGCGATTCCCCAGTTTACCATCAAACCAGGCCAAGTCGTAATCAGAGAGTGTGGGAGATAACAGTTGCTGTGTGTTTGCTTTCATTCAGTGTCAGCGTTAATTAGAATGAAACGGGGTTTCCTATTTCAGCTGCAGCCTCGCAAATGTTTTTCCTCACACAGACTGGCCTTGTTCCTGTGCCACGCTGAGAGCTGCGCACACACACACACACACACATGCACACACAAACACACACACACACACACACACACAAACATATACATATATTTTCTCTCTCACAAGATTAGCATTTTATACAGGCATCACTCTGGATTAACAGTTTTAAACCAACAAATCTCTTGTCAGCTGCATATTTTGCTTCTATAAATGGCACTTTACATACAAATTTAGGATTTTTGGACACACTTGTCACTCTTTTCCTTCTGTGTCTTGAATTTCAACCACTGCATGAAGGCATACTGAGATGTGACGTCCCTTGTTTACTCCTTAGCTGCTGGAAAGTCCTGAGGGCTTTACACTCAAATGGTCTCACAGCTTCCATCTCCAGCCTCCATCCCCCACCTCCTCCAAGGAAAGCAAGCAGCGCAGTGTTTACCCAAATCTCTCGCAGTCCCGCTTTTCTCATAGACTTTCTCTTTATTCATTAATGTGAGTCTGTCTGAGTCTCCCTCCTGGACATCCATTCATTAGTCATCCAGCCTAATTATATCGTGAAACTGGTCTGAACTCTCTCTTCCCTGCTACCAAGTGTTATTTAATACGTTGAAAATTTCACAAAAGGTTTTCAATTTTGCAGGTTTATTGCCCCCGTCGGTAGTCGTTTTACCTCATACTCTCTTACCTCTGTAGCTTCAATTATATTCCTTCTTTCCACTCTGTATTCCCTCTATCACTCCCCTCTTTCTTCCACTTCTGCGTCTTTCCTCAGCTGCAGGCTCCGAGTGTGAAAGGCTTCGACTTTGCCAAGCTGCACCTTGGCCAGCAGAGCAAAGATGATGTCATGGTGATCCAAGAGTCTGTCCCGCCAGGGCCCGGCGCGGGGCCCCTCCCCCTGTCCATTAAAGACGGCCTGAGTCCGTCTGAGAACGGAGAGGTCCCCACGCCCATATCCAAGGCCTCAGCCTCGTCCACCAAGGCGTCCCGTGGTGGCCGAAGGCGGGAAAGGTCAGTGCTTCTGGTAGCAACGAGTGGTGCATGCCAACGAATGACAGCATCAAATTACACCTCATTATGACAACAGGGGGTTTTACACTCACATACAAAGTGCTCATGAAAAGCCTACAGTTACCATTGCCTTGCTTAATTAAACGTCATTAGTCGTTTTTTCCACTTTTGGGGGTATATAAGTAGGCTGACAGCAGCAACATAATGCTTAAAGTGATATATTTATTCAGTTTTACAGTTGTTTCACTCAGTTACAGTCATCAGATTGTTTTGTCCTTTAAATGGTAAAAAGCCCAACAAAACAGTCTTCATTAGCAGTTATAAAGTGTTGGGACTGTAATTGTGTTGCAAAACTCCGACATTCACTCTGGTTATTTATGTTTTCAGTCGAGCTTGATTTTCCACTCACCGCTCACCGAGGACGGCCAGTCAACCAGACAAAAAGCTTTTTGACAGATCCTCTCGTTATTTATTTATTTATGCACTGGAGAGTGAGAGATCTTTAGCTGCACTTTTCGACTCTCTAAATCACTGCGAGTGTATCAAGTCAGGATATATTCTTCCAGGTATCACGTGATCCCAGTTCAGTCTCTTTCCAAACAGACACACTTGACTTCACACGTTAAATGGATATTGTGTCGTAAATTTATTGGTATCAAGGTTTTCAGCTGCATTTGTCACTGAAAGGAGTAATTGCAGAGCAATAACTGTTTTTGTAAGTATAGATACAGTATAATATCAGAGATGATAGCCAGTGATATTTATTGGACTTTGCAGTTTTTGCTACTCACTCACCAATCAGTGTCAGAGTGAAAGTGACTAGTTATTACACCTCTTTTTTCACCCAAGAGATAAACAGAAGTTATTGTCTCTAATTCTTAATCTGAGTAAAATATAAACATATTTTTACTTCTGGGCTCCACCCTGATTGTGCCTTTATGGAAAAGCAGTGCCTTCGATTATGCATGACATTCCAGCATGTATGGGTATTCTCGGGCTTTTCATTATTCATGGAAGTGTGTGCATTTCTCTGGGCAGGATCTCCCCATCAGACGGCGACTCGGTGGTGAGTGACCACTCCAGCGAGCGCGACTCGACGGAGGACAACCTGAGAGTCCACGCCACGCCCAGCGACAGCAAGCAGACGCGGAAGGTCCCCATCAATGTTTTAAATGGCAAGTGGCCATGGCAACGTCACTCCTCCCCAAACACAGAGTGTATATGTAGGGAAGGGTAGGGAAGGGGGGGGGGGACTGAGGGGAATAGGCTGACAAAAAGAGATAAAAAGAGAGCAACTCAAGCTGGCATGATTTGATTGACTTGAAGGCCAGATTTGGGGGCAGGCGAGACCGAGCAGAGAGAACGAAGGACAAAAGCAGATAAAAAAAAAAAACGAGGCATCAACCCCACAGCAGCAGAGAAATTACAGGGAAAAGTAATAGAAACACCCGGTGGGAATTTGTTGGGTGGCCGCACAAAGTGTAGAGAGAGGATTAAATAAAGAGCGGAAGGAAAAACAAGGCTGAAGTCACTGTGACAGCTTGCTGATGGAGACAGGAGACTACGTGCTGCAGCCGCAGCCAGACTACAGCCTGACTCAGACGCTCTGTGTTTTGTTATTGATAAATCTCCGCCGGAGACTGTGCTTGCTCTGCACAATGTTTAGAAAGAGACTGCAGATGAAACTGTCGTTGCATTATGCAATGTGTTCTGGCTCATTCAGTCTTTTGATCAGTGTGTTTGCTGCTCACCAGACAGAGATCCTTCCTTCCCCTTTTCACACTAATGAAGACCTAAAGGAAGGCTTATATCAGCTGTGGAAACTTTCCCTTCCTCCCTTTTTTGTCTCTGTTGTGTCTTTCCAGCCAGGCTGCGATCACAGCAGAAACCTGAGTTCAGAAGGCTTTTCATTACTTCTATTTCCACTGTGTAGAAATCACTTTTTCTTGATCTTCTTCGCCCCAGACTGACTCTCTTTCTTTTCTGTTGCTGTTTGCAGGCAAGAATAGAATCGGTAAGAGCTGGTTTACTTTCCGTCTGTGTCTCTGTAGACCTCGGGCCTGACCTCCAGCAGCTGTCTCTCTGTGTTGTCTGTGGTGGTAGTTTTGTGCGCGGCTTGTTCTCACCATCCATCACTGTCTGCTGTGCTGTCAGTCAGCGTGGAAACTTCACAAACAAAGGCTGCAGCCAGTGCTGGAAATGAAGCGTAGATATTGGAAATGGATGTCACTGTCCATTCTCTTATCACCACTGAAAACATTTGAGTCATATTCCCAGTAAATAGTTGTGTCTTGTTGTCGTCATACAATACGTCCTTTCATCCGCAGCATTTGAACTTGTATTGCTCGTGCTGTGTGGACAGTGTTACATTTGTTTTCCCTGTTTCACATTTTTCTTCTTCAGGTCCTCCTCCAATGAACGGTCCGAACGAGCAGCTGTCCTCGGCTGCCATCTTTGAGCACGTCGATCGCATGTCTCGAGCCGCAGACGCCAGCAGGAGACCCCCGAATAAAGTTCAGCTCATCGCCATGCAGCCCATGGCGGTCCCACCTCTGCACAGTCCGCCCATCAACGGGAAACTGGCTGACACGAACCAAATCAACAAAGAGGTCCGTTATTATGACTTTGGTGCCCTGCAGTTTGTTTTCGTTTCAGTGAATAAATGATCAGATAATCTTGAATTGATATTTTGTCAAACTATGTTTGGCACAAACAGGATTTTTTTAGACACGCTTTACATATCACTGTTAGTTCTCTTCAACACTTTTGATTCCCGACATTTATCAAATGAATTTTAGATGCCGTCGAGTCTCAGAAGCCTTTGCAAATAACTTCTGGGTTTTCTGTCCTCAGATTCAGGTTGCGTTGAGACACAAGTCAGAGATAGAGCACCATCGTAACAAAATCCGCCTTCGCGCAAAGAGGAAAGGCCACTACGACTTCCCCGCGATGGACGACATGGTGTCGGGCCTCGGAGACGCGAAAGATCAGGATCGTATCTATCAGAAAGCACAGACACAGATCGATAA
This sequence comes from Malacoctenus triangulatus, assembly GCA_032274725.1. Classification (NCBI taxonomy): domain Eukaryota; kingdom Metazoa; phylum Chordata; class Actinopteri; order Blenniiformes; family Labrisomidae; genus Malacoctenus; species Malacoctenus triangulatus. The sequence continues at coordinate 16,597,597 of JAUESE010000092.1, forward strand.
GATTCTGGACCCAGACTCTCAGATTTCCTCCGTTTACATCGAACCCAAGAAAAGGTTGGAGACTTATTTTGGTTCAGTTGAAAGACCAAATCTTTCATGGCATTACATTTCATAACAAAGTCTGAAAATGAGCTCAATTCTTTGTTGCGCTCCACAGTGGTCGAGGGAGGCGCTCTCCTAAACAGAGAATTAGGGAGCAGCTGAACGGAGGCATGATGGAAGCAGACAAAGACCACCTGATCTCTGAAGACAATGACGCCGCCTACAGAAAGTGTCCTGGAGTCAACAATGTGGCCTACGTGGTGGGTGACAAAGAAGCCTCCTGGCTTTCACGCAATCTTTTATCCACTAAGTTACTCCTCTGAGTGCTGGTATATGAGCATCTGTTGTGTTTCCTTCAGTCGGACCCCGACCAAGGACAAGGGTCCCCTCACAGGAGCCCTTCCCCCACCGATGATGTCTTCCTCGGCCCCGCTTCCTCTCCTCCGGGTCACGCCCCTCCCCCACCCCCGTACATGCCTCCGCAGCCCTCCATAGAGGAGGCGCGGCAGCAGATGCACTCTCTGCTGGACGATGCTTTTGCCCTGGTGTCGCCCACGTCTCAGGGCAGCACAGCGGGCATCACTCTTCCGGGGGTCAACAGCAGTCACCCTGGCTCGAGTCCGTCCGGCCCCGGACCCAGACCCTGGGGTCCATCCTACCAAGCTCTCGGTCCTTTCCCTGGCGTGAGTCGACAGCTTTAGTAGTTTATCTTGGAGTTCGTTATTCTCTGTCCTGCATCTGTTAAAATCACACTTCTGGAGTTCCAGCTAACATAAATAGGATTCCATGAATTCTAATAGTTAAGTCTAATTCCCATTGTTTTTACTATCTCCTCCCTTTCTCGAGATTTTTCCCCTCTCACCCAGCATGAAGCTTACAGCTTCAAGTTTAATCGTCCCCTCTTAGCAAACTAATCAGTTAAGTATTCGTCCATCTGTTGCCCCCACGGAGCTGCGACCTTATCACCCGTATCGGCTATATATAAACACACCCAACGCTTAAGACCCCGCAGTGATATCGCTGCAATATGCTTGATCTGCATTAGTTCCTGTAAGCGATCCTTTATCAGTCATCTGGATTCATGGAAGGTTTGTTCTGTGTGTGTTTACGCGCAGTTTGTACAGAACCCTCATTGTTAACAGAAGTTCACAGTGATTCACAACTTATCCACTGAATATCCACAGCTTTTAAATTCAAATTAAGTTGAAAGCTCTGTGATTCCAGTGAGAGTTACAAGCTACAAAAGCCTCATTTTACTCCAACAGGAAGCTGTAAACTTCTCTATCCATTATAATCACTCAGTGATACACAGGTAGTATTAAAGCAGTTGGAAAAGCTTTATAGGTTCAACCAGGCATTTTACACTCGCAGCAGAAAACAACAAGCTTCGTATTTTATTGCTTTGTTGTGTTGTTTTATCTTAATTTTGAATGTGATCTACTATTGATTATAGGACCTCACAAACTGTAATGTGGGAGTTTCTTATTCTTGTTCTTGTTGACTGTGGGTCAAACTGGAATATCTCTGTTATGTTCCTAAAAAGTCCAAGCACGTGTATTTTATAGCTGCCGAGGTACATTTGTAAAACGACTGTGTTCCGCCGAGCTGAAGACCGGCGTTTACCTCAGGTGACAGATATAGAGAGAGACTTAACAGTGAGCAGTGGAGCCATAAAAAGCTATTTGACGGTGCTGCTTTCACAGGTTCAGTGCTCTCCTCTGCTGTAAAAAAGAAAGATATCAAACGAAATGCAGCCTGGTAGAATCGATGTTCGCTAAACAAAACAAGCACTAATACTCAGATTTACTGCGTAAATTAACAGAAAAAAACAGATTGTCACCTTTCTATCAGTTGTAGTTTTTGGATTTGTTTTCTGTTTTGGTGTCGAGTTTTTTTTTTTAGCTTCACTTTGTTCAGTTGAATCACTCCTATCTGTCGGCTTTCTGTTAAACACGGTCTGTCTCTGTTTACACCAGAGGTTCCCTGAGCTCGGCATCCCCTCTCCCGCAGTACAAGGCCTGACACCAAGGTAAGGTCAACGGTTGTTTGAATCAAGCCTCCCTGCACCAATTTCTATATCATTTGCATATTTCACATTAATTTCCTCCCGCAAATAAATGACTTCTTATTGATGGTTGGAGCCTGATTCCCACCACTTCACCAGTGTGACTGTTTTCCTTCAGGTGGATCTCCAGAGTCAGGTCTAATCAATAATGGAAGAGGAGTCATCTTTATTTTAGTGGTTTAATGGATCCAGTCCAAGCAAGGGTCTCCCCACTCCAAAAAAGCCCCCCACACACAAACATGTGATAAAGCATGCACACACACTGTGGTCAGACCCAGTTCCAAATATGTAAGAAGCTTTTTTTTCGGAGGTAAGTTCATTTTTCTGGAAGGTGAAGGGGCTGCGGTGGATGTACTGTCAGACTTCTTATCACCACTGGAGGTTCGGCAGCGTGAAGCTGAAAGTATCGGGAGCAGCTGTTAACCAATTGTGGTCGCAGTTTGTGGTCATAAATTGTGAAGCGTCGAGAAGTTGTGCACTGAATAAGACCATTTTGAGGTTTTGTTTACGTGTCAGGGTGACCAATGACCCCACTGTTGACAAGGTCGTGCATGCTTACACCCACACGAGTACATTGAACATACACAGCAGTCCAAATCCTCCTTCAGTGTTGTTCTTTCTATCAACAGCATGTCCTATCTGCCTCTGTTAAAGGGGTCGAACCAGAGGTTCGAGTTAAACGAATTTGTTGGAATCATTTTCATCCAATCTATACGATTCAATTTGAGTTTGTTGTGTGTTTTTTCAGGCAGGGTCTTGGCTCCAGCTTCCTGCCACCAGGAGAAGCCGCGGGACACGGCGAGCAGCTCCAGCCGGACAGCCTGTTCTCCAGCAGGGGCCTGTACGCCGACGAGCTGCCCTCGTCTGCCAGGCCGCGCCCGGTGGGAGGAACGACAGGTACGAGTCCGAAGTGAAAAACAACCCGGACGCACAAACATACACCTTTTTATTTACGCTGGCACACTATTATAACTCCCCTGTAAACAGAACCCAGTGAGTGCACGTGTCCTAAAGCTCGTTTTTATATTGTACAGACCAGTTTAGGTCACAATGCAGCTTGTAGAGCCCCTTATTATGCCACATCTCCGTCAGTTCAGCAATTACATTCAAACAGAATCTGCCACTTGGAACTCCATTCAGACTGAGTGGATTATGTTTATATTAAATGAATTTTGTT